>JAJGOT010000239.1:255000-850000 GCA_022457155.1 Cladopsammia gracilis | reverse complement strand
CCAGGATGACCAGCTCGCCCACTCGCAGTTCACTGTTTTACATTTACAGTTTGTTGTTTGTTGTTCTGTTTCTGGAGGCTGAGGACACGACTGCGGCAGACCCTCGCACTTCACCTGCTGAACTGTGGTCTGTTGAAGAAGGAACGATTATATTTTCAAGAGTCTATTTGGCTCTCTATAGACCTCTTTAGCTTGTATGTTTTGTTTTCCCAATGTAGGTCATGTGATGTTCTCAAGGGAATTTGTTCTTTGTCTTTTCATAAATTAAGCCGTACATATGCACGTGAAGAAAACAAAATTTAAAAGAAACAGTTCCCTAGGGTAACATCACATGATCTACATTGGGAAAATAAAACATAAAAGCTAAAGAGGTCGCGGGGATCTGGGGCGTGGGGGGGGGGGGGGGGGGGGGGGGGACAAGGTCCCGCACTGACTTTTATTAACATTTATCTGGAAGGAATTAATTGTAAAACATTGCATACAGCTTTTCAGTCCCTGCGGAAACCGTTTTCTAAATGTACCCATACAAACCACGATAAATTAGCAGCACTTTTCTGAACGTTCCAATACGATTTTGCATTAGACTTTAAACTTTACAGAGACACGGCGGCATTAAAGGAAGGACAAGGGCTCTGAAATTTCAATATATGATACCTTTGATGGTTATCTAAAGGACGAACATTGACGGTTGGCGTTAACAATGTAAAAAAAATAAAAATCTGTAGTATTTTAACAGTATTCAACAAGCATTAAAAATGCATTTTTCAGATGACGGTTTATAAAATTTAGACCATTGTTTTCTGTGTTACATTTGCCACTCGCTGTCAGCCATACATATAATTTATGTAACGATATTTTAGCTTTTATCCGTAGGTGTAATATTGGCAAAGTATGGGTTAAATAAAAAAAGAAACCTTGATCGTCTCAATGCTTCTTGTCCTAGTAGCCACGCCACACGTTTTGGACCAAGCACTCCACTCTTTCCATTTACAGTTAACAGTTGGGCAGCTGCATTTTATTTCACGAGCATCATTTTCGGGCGGCTGAGGGCAGCTCTGAGGAAGAACACTGCAGTCTGGCTTGAATACCTCCACGGCAGTTTCTGGTTTAAGACAACATGTTTAAGTATTTTTAACTCTCGGACGTACAAGGTGGGGGAGGGTGGTTGCCACCCCATTTAAGGTTTTTCTCGGATTTTTTCAAGAGCATTTATTGTTAGCACATGCCGTCTTTAGTAGCTGTTTGCTTATCCATTTGACACATTTTGGTAAAGTTTGGCGACAACCGGTTGCTATAGTAACAAGATATGACCATTTTTTTAATAAAAATGAGTGTTTTCACCTTTTTTCGCTGAAATGCTACCAAAAGCAGTAAAATGTTTAATTGTATCATATTTTGCAACTGTCGCGAAACATATTTGCAATTTCCGCATTTTCCCGATAAGGTTGAATTTTTAGTAAAATCCAAGATGGCGGCCACATTGTCGGTCATTTTAGTTGAAGTCACAGAACCCCAGCAACGCTACAACCCATAATATTTACATTATCTTGTAGAGCACATCACTGGCTATCTATTAGATGTACAATATTTTCGAAATATTATAACATCGCAAAAAACCCAAAGGGGGAGGGGTCGCAATAACACTCCCCTTGTACCACGGTGCGGGTATCAATCAATCAATCAATCAATCAATCAATAAACTTTATTTACCCTCGAATTTACAGTGTAGCACTCAAGTACTAATATCTTCGAGCCAACTACACTAATAGAATATATATAGATAGGCAGAACCTAACAGCGAAGCACTATGAACAAGCTTAACTAAGGTGAAACTTAACTAAGGTGAAAGGTCGGAAGCACAAGAATTAAGATTGACGAACGGGCTATTTTTCAATTTTAGCAATTCTCAAAAGACAGTTTTACCCGACCGTCTGCACAGTACATTAAGACCGTAGAAAAGTTCACAAAAACAACTTTTCTCCGTCTAGAATTACAGGTACGACTACTTTCCGAATAAAATACAGTTTTTGTTTGCCAAAAATTGCCCGAGAAACTGATTTGGAAATCAAAATTGCAAAAATACACAAACATATTTGCATAAGGCGATGCGAGTGAAGATAGAACTGTACTATAAAATCAAAGTTCTTGTTTTGTTTATAAAATCGCTTTTCGATCTATCTTATGAATGAACAAACACATAAAAATGGACAACACAATCTTCTTTCGAAAAATTTTATTCAAATCTTCATTAGTTTATGTATAAAAGTAAAACACGTACGATTTACAGCGCATCAAAGTAAAGCTGTCCTCGATGAAATTCAAGATAACAGCACGACTTAATTTGAGCACGTTTCATAAACATGTCTCCAAAACACAAAGGAAAAGTCAATCAAAAATTGATATCAACATAAATTCCCATCGAAAAATGTGATTTATTTTACCTTTAAGTCACTGGACTGCTTGGAAATTCATTAAAACTCCGCTTCTTAGGTTCTGAAATCCGAAATAAAAACAAGGCATCCCTCGCATTGCTCCTGCATTGATAAAAACGTACGAGGGTTCCTCGAAGCAAGATTTTATCCCCGAAAGCTCTTCTTTTTCCACTAAAGCGGCTTCTGAGTATCCCTTTAATTGGTATCCCTGTCTTGAGTAGCAAACCGCGAAAAAATGCAGGGAAGCAACGACTTCACTGCTCCACTAAACACTGCGAAAGATCCAACTTTTTCAATGTTTACAGAACTGACGACTGTGTAGCCGCGCCACACTTGCGCGACTGACACATGTCACGGAGGCGCGCCCGCGAAACATTCCGCTAGCCATGACCATGAAAAATGACGGACACAGGTTCTATGAGTATGGTGCTGCGCAGCCAAGCCTTCGGCCTGGCAAGTGCTCCGCTATAATTATAATAAGAAGTTAGATTCTATATAACAAATAAGGTAACTAACTACCTAGACAACTAATTTGCAAATGTAGAAAGGTTTGCAGTTCCTGCCCTTTTAAGTAAATTATTGTTCCCAGTAAAAAGTTATACGCGTGTACGTCCGAGTAATAAAGTAATGTAAAGCGATGTTTATGTTTTTACTGATAACTGAAACAAAGGTCGAAACGGCCTTGCCCAACTCCTAATGTCACTAAATTTAATACCGGCGCTTGTTCAGGACTGGCTTCAACTAGAAGATACTGATTTACTCTCCACAACTTTTTTCACACCTCTGTCCAACACTTTATGCAGTATCACTGTTACAGAATACAAGGCTCCCCACGTGATTTACGTGGTGGATATAACACAAAGATGTTAATTGCCATCCACATGAAAGCCCTTAGGAACTGTACTTTTATTTGGTGTTATTGTTACGTCTTCCGGTTCCTTTTTTTCTATTTTAAACAACCGTCTATCAATGTTTATATGTAATATTTTAAAGTGGTTTGAATAATTAATATATATATAAAAAAAATACTAAATACGTAATATGTGAACAGTCACCTTCAATATGTCTTGTTCGAGTTCCTACTCCGCATGTTGTTGACCAGGATGACCAGCTCGCCCACTCACAGTTCACTGTTTTACATTTACAGTTTGTTGTTTGCTGTTCTGTTTCTGGGGGCTGAGGACACGACTGCGGCAGACCCTCGCACTTCAATTTCTGAACTGTGGTCTAGAGAGTTGAAGATTGAAGAAACATTTTTGTCATTTTAATGGAAATAAATTGTTTTTTGCGTATTTTGTTATTTTATGTGAAAATAGTGAGTGCTTACTCTAAGAAATATATGGCGTCCTAAATAAATATTAACTGAACATCAATTAGGTAGCGTAAGGAATTGATAGCTGTTGGCCCAATCTAAAAATTTTAAACGCGATTGAGATCAATCTATCGATCTCGTTAACAATTGCGGATTTGCAAGTTTCAACACATGGCGATACCCTGGTAAAGATCTCATGAACCTGCGCCAAGATTTGATTCTATGGAATTGCATGTATGTCTTATGTTGGTCAATACTTCCTCTAGGAAAAAAAAAATCACTCGAACCTGAATAGTTTTGATAGTTCTTTGCCGAGTTGCAGAACCGCACGTAGCTGACCATTTCGTCCACGCATTCCAGCGGCATTCCACCGTAGGGCATGAACATTTTACCTCACGAGACTCAGATTCAGGTTTCTCAGTACATTTTTGTGGCAGCCCATCGCAACTGGGTTTGTTTACTGTGATCAAAGATTCTGTTGAAAGCGAAAGACATAAATATCACTGCTGTTAGTTGTTTATTGATAAGCAATCCGTTACAATGAGTCATGAAACGGCAGTTTCTGTTCTGTTACTCAATTTGACAAACATGATTTTGGACAATGTTCGAGGACATCATATGAGCACCCGTTGATGGTAAAGCCTTCCCCTCATCCAAAAAAAAAAAAAAAAAAACGAAAAGAAAGAAAGAAAGGAAAGTTTCTTATAGACATACTTCTTTTTTCGATGAAACGCCTTTCATAAGATAACATTTTGTTGATCGTCGATGCGCATTTCCCTTTCGTAAACGGTCGTTGCCATTTTAGCGACACTTAGAAAAATTTTCACCAATTTTAGAATTATTTTTTTTATCAGAAAAAGAAAAATGGAATATAATTACCTGGAATCGAACCCGGAACCTCTGCATGCTAACACCTCTCTCTTACCACTAGACCACTGGGTTGATCCGGCAAACCCAAGAAAAATTTAATTATAAAAGGTGCTTTTCTTAATATATATCAATAACGGATCACCCTAACCCTAAATCTTACCTAACCGTGAATCTAGCTTAGATCTAATAATCGCTTTACCTAGGCCCAATTTGATCTAATAATGATAGCCTATTTTCGTCCCAATCCAGGCATAAACTAGAGAGAAATACGGCATCGACCATTACAAAAGGCTTGGTTACTAATGAATGTTAATGATGGCATCGACCGTTAAAAATGGCATCGACCGTTTGCTAATAATGGCATCGACCGTTAAAAATGGCATCGACCGTTTACGAAAGGGAAATCAGCATCGTCGATGGCTCCGCTTTATCAACTGTTTTTACTTTACCCAGTTCCAGTCGCTAGGCTTCTCGTTTTGTGATTATGAATCGTCACAAGATGGAAAGATCATGTTAGGTTTGCACAACGCTCCAAGAAAATACTAGTGACAGTAGTGTAAAAGTTACCAGTTATAGTACACTTCTTCTCTCTTTAGTTTCCCAAATACAGTCGAAGCTCGTAAGCGACCACTTAAAGATTCTGATTCTTATTAGTCAACAATTTCATGAAAAAATGCACTTCTTGATCAAATGTACAGAACTACAGCATAAGCGCTAATGGTGCGTTGAATAAGATTTCGAATTAAAAGTTCAAGATGATTTCCGGCTGTAGCAAGCGAGCAAGCTTAATGCTAAAAGCTCTCGTAAGCGACCGGCCTCTATTGTTTCATCGCGTGGTCGCTTATATATACACCTTATTCGGTATTTTGGAGTTCTGTGGTATTTTTCTGATCGCCCAGCAATGTATAAACGTCCGCACGTATTATCTGCCAAAAACACCGAAGAAGGGAATTATCACTCCACTGTATATTTTACTTTATGTACCAGCATCTGTTTATCTTAAGCTAGAGTATTGCAACGTTCTCAGTGTACCTATGGCGCGTATTTTACAGTGTAATACGCTCGCATATATTGCGCGCTCTCTTGTCCTTTTACAGTTAAATGACGCAAAAGTGGAACCATAATTGCGTCGACGAAGGAGACGCTTCCTAATCTTGTCGGCTAGGCGGAACGAATCGAGAAAAGTGTCGGTACCAAATCTGCGCCATCTTGAAACGTCACAATAGTATCCAGCATGCTTAGAGCAATGAAAATTTCTGGACTTCATTCAAAACAGATCAAAATAACTACTACAGCTGAAACTTTTCGCGTAAGTGTCCTAGCCTTATCTTGAGATCGCTTGCGCGTGTTACTATAAATTACGTTACAGCATTGAAAGCACACTTCTTTCGTAGAAGAGAGAAAAATATGACAACTTTTGGGTGATTTCACAGTAATCAGCACCGGAGAAGAACCTTCGTCCATGCTCAACTGATTAAACATATGCTGAATGCAACTTCTAGACACTGAGATACTCACATGTACTGAGGCGTATCATTTCAGAATCGGGAAAATAACCGGAAATTAAATCAAGACAAATATACTACATGTATTTATATGTCGGAAAAATCTGAGACCTTTCGGAGTACACAGCACGGCAGAATTGAAGGATTTTGCCTGATTCCACGGCGATAGCATGAATTTGTTTGATGTCGGCCAAGACGTTTTTGCCTGCGTGACATATCTCGCGGCATAGCCCCTTTAAACGGTGGCTGAAACTGAGGTACTACATAGGTCAAGACGAGGTGCCACGGGATAAGGAGACGCACTATAATCTATGATTACTACTAGTGATACCTTTAATCTCACGTGTGCGTGTTCCGATTCCACAGGAAGTGGACCATGAAGACCATTCTTCCCATGTGCAACTAACAGTACGGCAGGCACAGTCGGTTGTTCGATGTTGAGTTTCGGGTGGCTGTGGGCAGGATTGGGGCAATCCATCACAGTTTTCTTTTTGGACGGTTGTTTGGGTTGATCTAAGGAATAATGACAACGCAAACAGTAAAGCGATCGGTAATAACTACACTAATAACATCGCTTATTTAGATGGTAACGCATCCCATTCATTTATTATGCTCTAGTTGAAACAGATATTATAAGTGATATATGGATCAAGAGACTGTGCATAAATAAAGAGAATGTTTCACGCAAAAGGAATAATTGTATGAGTTTTTGTTCAAATTTAAATAATATAATTGTGGAGGCCGAAACAAGTATAAGTTTTGTAGTTTCTTTTCGGTCTACCCGCCACTTTTTCTTGCGGTAAATTATCTAAATTATTCTGTTGTATTCTCTTTTGTTATTCAGTTTTGTTTGTAACTATGCAATGTCATTTATGTCATTTATTCAGTGGAGATGAAAAAGTAAACCACCATTCTTCCTTATCACATTTATAGTACGACTTTACAATAATATATTTTAGGATAACAATGCTGTTTTTGTTAAAATAAAGATAACAATAGAAAATGCAATTACATTAACCTTCGACATATTGTCATCGTCACTGAATTCATAATCATGATCGCGATAATTATCATCATCGTCTTTGTCATAACATATTACATTACATTACATTACATCACATCACATCACATCACATCACATCACATCACATCACATCACATCACATCACATCACATCACATCACATCACATCACATCACATTATATTATTATTATTATTATTATTATTATTATTATTATTATTATTATTATTATTATTATTATTATTATTGTTACATTATCAGATGACCATAGGAATGTGACGCGTACTTTATCGATCGAGTTCGTGAGGCTTTTCCACAAGTAGCCGACCAATCGCTCCACTGACTCCATGCACACTGTACTGTCTGACAGGTACACATTGTCTTTTTAGTTTCCTTTTGAGGTGGCTGGGTGCATGTCTGGGGTAGACCAGCACAGTCTGGCTGTTGCACTACGATTTGGCTGGTCTGGATAGACCGCGTCCTCTCAGCCAGACCGCATGTCGCCGACCAATCCGTCCATGGCTTCCAAGTACATCTAACACTCTTGCAAGGACCTAGAGAGATGAATGCAATCACTGAATTTAAGACTTGATTATTGAAGCCTTCGACGCAGCTTCTATGGTGTCTTATAAAGGCCGTATCCATAGCCGTCATGTTGTTGAGGTTGGCTATAACCCAACGTTTAGTTTCTTTCCAGAAGGAGGAGGTATATTACACTACAAGACCAAAATAGGTGTCTGTCAGTTTTACAGAAGGTGCATTAATCGCTTTGTTTGAGACCTATTTTCTTGAGAAAATCATTAGCGAGACAGACAGACAGACAGATAGAGAGCGTATGTTTCCGGATGAAAGTATTATAACAACTCAATTATTTTACTTCTGTTTTTAATATTTAATCATTTCCCCTGAAAATCCCTTTTGGGGACGTGCATGGTGAATAAAGATGTATGCATCATATCATGTATGCATGTTTTCTCTTTTATAGAGTAGAATATTAGTGTGGATTAAAGTCAAATAGTAATTTCTTTGTCATTGTGCATGGTTTGTATTGCATTGTATTGTGTTGTATTGCATGGTTTGTTTGTCATTGTGCATGGTCTGTATCTTCCCCATTAAGTTTGAGATTATCACTGCTTGTTGTTCATGTTATCTATAGATTTACCTAGTCAATGACCCTTTTTTCAGGTCATGATTTTTCCAACCAAAAACTTTTATCTTTAAGTTGCTGGAATGTGAATGGCTTATCTCACAATTCGGTTTTCGGAGACAAATTAATAAATGCTGATTTCCTGCGTTGTTTTAATCAAAATGATATCATAATTCTAACCGAAACGTGGACGAAAACACAATTATATTTGTGTGGTTTTGAATTGATTACAACTCCTGGCAAAAAAATACAAAACGAAAAAACATGGTAGATCTTCTGGATGTGTTGCTATAGGATTTAAAACCATCCTAAAACAAGGAGTTAAACCCATTTTATTTCATTCCGATTACATCTGGTGCAAACTTGATAAATCCTTTTTTCACTTGGAAAAGGACATCTTCTTATGTGCAATTTACATTCCACCTAGAGATTCCCCATACTTTAATCCTGACACTTTTCTTGATTTAGAAAATGATATCGCTAAGTTCAGTAATGAAGGTTATGTAATGCTATCTGGCGGCTTTAATGCAAGAACGGGTTCTGCCTTAGACTATATAGAGGTAAATGCTAACATACATATTCCTGGCGATATGCCAATTTTGATACACAATTTAAAGAAAAGGAACAACTATGACAATCAAATTAATGATCATGGTAAAACGTTATTACATATATGCAAGACATGCGACTTGAGAATTTTGAATGGCAGAACGAAAGGAGACTCTTTTGGTAAAATTACTTATCACTCACCAAAAGGACTAAGCACTGTAGATTATGTCATTGTAAGTCATAATTTTATGAACTTAATTGAGAATTTTATTGTCAAACAACCAACGATATTCTCTGACCACTCACAAATTACTTGTTGGATTCGATTTTCGCAATCAATCTCCCCTTCAGACAATTGTAAACCACAGGTTAAAACCCATAATCTTCCAAAACAATTTATTTGGGAACAGAACTCAAAAGAAAAATTCCTGGATGCAATATTATTAGACGAAATTCAATCACGTCTGTTACGTTTTGAAAATTCAAATTTTGTTCCTGATAATGATGGAATTGATACTGCAACTAATCAACTTTCTTCCATACTAAAAGACATTTGTTTGCGATCCTTAAGGTTTAGTTGCTCTACATAACAAAGACACCTAAAAAACGCTCTTCTAAGAAATGGTTTGATAAAGAATGTGTCTCCTTAAGAAAGAAAATAAAAGAACTTTCTAATTTAAAACATAAAAATCCTTATAATGAAAGCATAAGACATGAATACCATAAAATCAATAAAAACTTTAAAAAATTAATCAAATACAAAAAATCCAAACTCATAAACTCTAAAATTGAGGAACTAACAAACACCAGTGATAGAAATCAGAACTATTGGGCTAAACTAAAAGAAATAAAAGATGAATATCAAGATGAACCTCATAAACAAGATGTCCCAGTTGACAATCTTTTCAGTCATTTTAAAAAATTACACTCAGCACTAGAACCATCATCTTTATCTGTTTCTCATGTCTCTATTATTAATGAAAAAAAACTATTTGGAGCAACAGAAGAATGACCATAATTGCTTAGATAACCCTATTTCATCAGAAGAAGTTGAAAAAGCAGCAAAAAAGTTGAAATATAAAAAAGCTCCAGGTCCTGATCGAATACGCAATGAAATGTTGAAAACAGGTATTTTCTACCTTAAAACATCTATCTGCAATTTATTTAACCTTATTCTTAAAAGTGGATTTTTCCCTAGTTCATGGTGTGATGGCATTATTACCCCTATCCACAAATCTGGTGACACACAAGACCCATCAAACTACAGAGGGATTTGCATAAATAGTTGCCTCGGGAAACTATTCACTTCTATACTCAATAACAGACTACAAAGTCATGTACTTACTCACAACATTTTACATAATGCACAAATTGGTTTTCTTCCAAATCACCGAACATCTGATCATATATTTACCCTTCGCACATTGGTTGATAAATATGTTACTCATACCACCAAAGGTAAGTTATACACCTGTTCCATTGATTTTAAAAAGGCTTTCGACTCCATATGGCATGACGGCCTACTCTACAAACTTCTCAAGAACAACATTGGTGGAAAATTCTATGATCTTATAAAAAACCTTTATTTAAACACAAAGTGTTCTATCAGGTGCGGACAACAAAGAACGGAATATTTTAATTATTGTAAAGGGGTTAGACAAGGTTGTATCCTGTCTCCTATACTGTTTAATCTTTACCTAAATGAAATACCCTCACTTTTGGATAACAATGGTACAGATGGCATTTTGTTACCAAATGGTTCTCGACTGAACTGTCTTCTTTATGCGGACGATTTAGTTTTGATATCTAATGCTGCTAAGGGATTGCAAAATGCATTAACTATACTATCACAATTTTGCCAAGACTGGTTATTAAACGTTAATTCTAAGAAAACAAAAGTTCTCATTTTTCAAAAGAAATGTAGAAAATCAACTTACGATAAACAACATTTCTTTATTAATGGTGACAAAATGGAAATTGTTAACAACTACACATACCTCGGTACTAATATTTCATCAAATGGAAATTTTAGGATAAATAAAATTAACTTAATGGAGAAAACAAGAAGATCTATCTTTGCCACTCGTCGTTATCTTGATTTCACTAAACTACCAATATACCTTACAAATAAAATTTTTGATTCGCTATTTCTTCCCATACTTACCTACGGATCGGAAGTATGGGGGGCATATGATAAAGACGACAATATTTCCTGGGAAAAAGATGTTATCGAAAGGACACACATTTACTTCTGCAAACAATTTCTTGAAGTAAATAAGCGATGCCCAAATGTAGCCTGCAGAAATGAACTAGGCAGACTTCCATTAAAAGGATTAATTGAAATAAACATAATAAAATTCTGGTTACATTTAGAAAATCTGCCAGATGACAATCTTGCTAAACAATCCGGCTTGCAAATATCAAAAGAAATGTCCGTAAATAATCAATCTAGCTTTAAACAAAAAATTGATAAATTGTGTGAAAGATACAAGATAAACACCTCAAACCTAAATAATAATAACTGTTCCAAATCTATCTCTCTTTTAAAACTAAATCTAAAAAATTAACTTATCAATCACCAAATGAACCTATTAAATACAAATAAGAAACTAAACTTCTATTCAATATTTAAGAAAAATACCCAAAAAAACAGAATTCTTGGACAACATCAAGAATCCTTTACATAAAAAGTGTATAAACAAATTTCGACTTGGAAACCATAAATTACGTATAGAAACTGGCAGACATACCATCCCAAAGACCCCAGAAAATCTTAGAATCTGTTCTTTCTGCCATTCTGACGAGGTTGAAAATGAATCTCACTTTCTTTTCTACTGCAGCTTTTATGAAAAAATACGCAAGAAAATTTTTCACGAAATAAATAAAAAATACAGCCACTTTAATAGTCGAGATAACACTTCAAAAATACTGTTTCTTTTCAACAGTGTTGATCCCTTTGTTTGTCGATCAACTGCTGCCTTTGTTTTCGAATGCATGTCATGTAGAACGAGAGCCGACATGTAATGTTAGTTTTTTTTCTTTTTTCTTACTTTATAATATACTATTAATTTAGTTAATTTTAGGTAATACCATGTATTTAAATGGGAATACGGAAATAAATTGTTGTTGTTGTATTGAAACCACTAGTAAGTATAAAATATTGACATTATCCAATAAGTTATTTATTTGCTGTTAATTATCAGACTTACAATTGGTTGTCCTTCTTTCAACTTGAGGTTGCGGGCAAGTAGTCTGCAGTCCGCTGCAAGACGGTTTGTTTATCACGTGATTTGTGACTTTGCTGGTTCTCTGTCTGATGCTGGTCCCGCACGTGGCAGACCACCTGCTCCAGTCATTCCAAGAGCACGTGACATATTTACACTGACCTGCGAAAATAAACAGCATTATCCTCCTATTCACGCTTTATACGGTATTGACACCGTTCGATTTAAAATCATCATTCCACTGTCCACCAACACCGCAAATATTGTGAAAGTCCATGTCAGAATTTAAATTGTTTTTGTTTTGAAATTACAACATAAAAAAAAAACTGTGGTTTAGTCGCTTTGGTACAAACGACACAAAAACTCAGACGATCTAATTTTTCAACCCGGAAGAAACCGGACCGCTTTTAAGAGGCTTACTTGAGGTAGCCGTTTTGATTTTTAGCAATGTAAAATGCAGCAAAATATTTTTGTTGTAACATTTAGTACCTTGTAGCTTTTCCTTGAGAACTTTTTTTTTTTTAATTATAACGGGCAAATCAATGTATCTCATGACCAATGAAGCTCGGAGGATTTATAGCACTTCAGACCATCATGTTTTAATTAAGGTAAGTCACGCGACTTGATGACGTCATATGACGTGGAATTATGCCACAGTCAAAAAGACCCAAATTTGGTTTACCAAAAAAAAAATTTGGTTTAACAAAGGGGGGAGGGGAGGGGGGGGGTTGTTGCAACCCCCCCCCCCTTGGGTTTTTGCGATGTTGCAATATTTCGGAAATATTTTACATCTAATACAGTTGTAGATAGACCGCTATGTGCTCCACAAGATAAGGTAAATATAATGGGTTATGACACTGCTGGGGTCCGTGAGGTCATGCAAAATGGCCGCCACGACGGCCGCCATCTTGGATTTTGCTAAAAATTCAAATTTATCGGGAAAATGTGGAAATTGCAAATATTGTTTGCTATAGTTGCAAAAAACATACAATTAAACATTTTGATGCTTTTTGGTAGTATTTTATATGTTTTTTTTTCACTAAAAAAAGGTGAAAACACGCATTTTTATTCAAAAATGTGCCTTAAGGATAAATGAACAGCTACTGAATACGGCATGTGCTAATGTTAAATGGTCGTGAAAATATCGGAGAAAAACCTTAAGGGGGTGGCAACGACACCCCCTTGTACGTCCGAGGGTTAAGCAAAATCAGTAGAAAGATGCTAAAATGATCTTAAATTGTAAAATGTACTCTAAGAAAGATTTTCATTAAAACGATAATTTAAGCAGAAAGTTTACAATTTTGGAAAACGTTCATCTCAAAATATTGTTGCCATGGATATGAAAAATGTCATGAACAAAAATTGTTCACTGGAAATTCTGTCCAGATAAATTTGGTGGTTATTGGTTAACTGCTTTAAAAGTTATAAATTAAAATTCAAAACCAGCGTAGGCACTCCGCCAAAACAATAGATGATGATGATGATGATGATGATGATGATGATGATGATAATGACGATTACGATTATTGCGATTATTATATGATGATGGAATTTCTCGTTTATATACTTACAGTCCATGTCCTTGGTTTCCACTTTTTCCTTGTCGCATGTAGTTTGTAAACCTGAACATCCTCCTTGCTGTTCTATGATATGTTCGTTCTGTTTGGTCAGCGTTCTCTTTCTCTTCATGCCACGACCGCAAGAGATGGTCCACGACGACCACACGCTGTAATCACATGTCGCGTATCTACACTTGAAAACTAAAACCAGACAAAGATTAGAACGATTTTTATAGAGTGACGAAAATAGATTTGCGATTGATTTGGTTTTGAAATACTACGCTTTATGATCGACTAAACATTCTTGCACCACTTTCTCAACCAATAAGGAGCGAAACCAAAACCAATCGTGACTTGCTTGCACGCGTTTAGCTGCGCTTGGCTACACGCACTCGCTTTGAGTACTGATTGGTTTAAAGGATTCTAGTTTGCAATTACTACTAAGACGCTGTGTTTCTATAGAAATCTAATGGCCCTGTTTTGTTTTAATCTTCAAAATCAGAAACTAAGAAATTCTTGGAAATGGAAAAACTTTAAGTTATAAAAATGCTTAAAAACTTCACTTTTTTCCTGTCCCAATGATACGCCTAGTTGTCCAAAGCGTTTGCGTTGTTCTTACTAAAACGTCTTATAGACCTCTTCATCGGAATGCTTCATGGTTAAAATCTCTTTCGTTTTCGTTTTCCCTCAGGAAATGTTAATGGGGTCGGAAACAATGTCTGAAACAACGTCAATTTTTTTTTAAAAACAGCAATAATACTAAGTAACCTTTTGTGGGAGTATTTTTATAACGCCTCTAATCGCACAAAAAGCATTGCTATGGTTACTGATCCCTTTTTTTAAAACCTTACCCTGACATGAAGACTCTGCCAAGGTGTGCAACAGATTAGGTAACTCAGCCATATTGCGAACATAAAATAAATGAGAAGCTTTCGGTTCTGAAGCCATAAACTCCAGCTCTCTGCGATTGAGATTTTTTCCAACTCCTATAGAAAATATGTTTACTTTGATCGATAGGAGCTCCTGGACCGGAGTGCGGAGAGACGCGATTCCACCATTACTGGCCCCGTCAGTTACAATCAGTAATATCTGCAAATGTAAGGTGGTATTATACCATTTACTGCTGCTTTGGAACAAATAAATCAAACGATTATTTCTTTAAGTTCTGTGATTAATATAATAATCGGTATTTTGAATCGCTTTAGATGTAGAGCACTGATTCTAATGAACGGAGTTTTATTACAGCCTCATTGTCTCACTCTCAGTTTTTATTACAATTATCTTTTTATTATAATTCAATTACCGGTTCGGCTTATAAAAGAAACACTTGGTCTTTTTTTTTTTTATATCACACATTAACTATCTACGTTCATCTCACCTTTGTGACTCCTGGTCTTGCTCCGTTTGATGATTTAAAGAGTTCTGTCTTAGCCAATGTCAGTGCCCTATTGGTGTACGTGTATCCACCTATTAAACCAAGATCGATTAGCTGCTGTTCTTAGCTGCCTTAAAACGAGGTTGTCACAAATATTTAGTATCATTTTGAAAAGCAATAAACTATATTTGAAACAAAAAACGGTACTCAAAAAATAAATTAAGGACGCGAAAATCTTCTACAAAACAAATTGTTTTCAAACTTATGCTACGGTCTGATAATGAGTTACTGATGTCAGAAATGCAAAAAAAAAAAAAAAAAAATGGGGGTCACCGAATTGATTTAAGAGATACAGTGTGTAGAAATATACCCCGTTTTTGAAAAGTTAATCCTCGTAACCGTAACATGACATGGTGTCCATGGCTTTTAGTTAAACAATATCAAAGATGAATCGCTGGGGAGAAACTATTATATTCAAATGTTATCTAAGTGGGCCTGATTCGTAAATAATTCGAACTGTTTTCAACCTTTAAATGAGTTAACCCTTTAAAGAGGGCATTCGGAAACAACATACAGCTTAGATATGAGTGCAATTCGACGTCGCGTGCATAAAAAAATGAAAAAAAAAATCAAACTTCTACAAGACAGATTTTTTTTTTCCTTTTTTCACAAAATGTAGTTAATCGGAAAAGAAAGTGATATATGAAGAAAAAAATAGAGGTCACCGACCATCCAAGCGAGTTAAATCAAAGCAAAGTCAAGGCAACGGCTACCATCCCTTCATGTGAATAGATTTCTTCCTTTGCGCGCGCACTCGTGCATGACGTTGCAAGGCGTTGCGACATGAATTTCGTGCGCAGTAAGGATGCGCATAAACAATTGGCGCGAACGTCCTTAAGGTCCACTTTTGTTAACTATAACCATGTCAGTACAATAAATATATCTCTGGATGCATATTGCCAGGGTGAAAACGAATTGCAAAGTTTGGGCTAAATTTTGATGATCTTCCCTTGCATCTTTGAAAAATGCTGCTGTCGGTTCTTCCTTTCAAAATTCACTTTATATCTCCACAGAACTCATTTAACCAACGTTTTAAACCAAAGAAAAACCCGAGTTTCAGAAGACAGTCAGAGTACGCCAACAACGCTATCCACATACTTAATAGTAAAAGCCTTAGCTTGATTGTGTGGGAAATCCTTACGATATATGATACAAATGAAAAAATTCCTGCTACATTATAGTTCGAGGATTATGATTAATAAGATTATATGCGCTTGTCGTGAGCATAGCCTAACCTCTATGTCTGATATTCGACACAGCTTTCATGAAATCAACCTTGTTGGAATATTTATGTAGTTTGATGTCCACGTTGGCATAGGTACTGTATGTTACCACGCCCATCTGAACACCGTTGGGGCCAAAGTTGTTGAAGCCATTTGCCAGAGCGGCTACGAAGTCTTTTTCTCTTTTGAAGTCGTCATTACTGATACTGCCAGACTCGTCCATGAGAACTCCAAGTTCCACTTTACAGCCTGGATTTAGGAAAAAGACGACATATTCGAGTCAAGTAAACTCAAAGTTCCCGTAAGCGGACACCCTCGCGAAGGAGAAAAAGTATCAGTAATTGAAGCTGGCTGCTTACGCTTACTTATGAGAGGAGAATTCATGCAGAGTTTGTCAAGGCGGCCGTGAGTAGAGCTGTCCGTTGACGAGAATGTCCACTCTGCTAGAGAACTACGCCTGTAATCCGCTATTGCCATATGTTATCGGTTTCTCATTCTTAAGTTTTTTTAAACTTCTAATAACGAAAGATTTAGATATACATTTAAGAATAAATATCAGCGATATAAAAACATGACGTTTCGGCGACGACATGTCACCATTATCAAATGTAAAATTATTTGTGAAGTCGAAAGTGTGAAAATAAATAAATAAAAGATGCGGAGATGAACGAAAGAATGTGGCTTAATTAACTAAACAGTTTCGCTGGTATGGAGTCTTTTTGAGTGTTAAGAGACGGACTCTTTTTCCTTATCAATAGCATCTCATAAATAAGGCACTCAAACTTTCCGCGGCATTTCTTTAGGATGGTAAATTGCTCAACAAAGCGTTGTGTATGAATTTAAATGTAATTCGTGCGATGCGAATTATATAGGCTACACGTGCCGTCACCTCCACCTTCGCATTGAGGAACACAAATATTCTGCCATCGGCAAACACCTTAAGTACGAACATAACCGAAGACCGTACAATCTTCATGAGCAATTTACCATCCTAAAGAAATGCCGCGGAAAGTTTGAGTGCCTTATTTATGAGATGCTATTGATAAGGAAAAAGAGTCCGTCTCTTAACACTCAAAAAGACTCCATACCAGCGAAACTGTTTAGTTAATTAAGCCACATTCTTTCGTTCATCTCCGCATCTTTTATTTATTTATTTTCACACTTTCGACTTCACAAATAATTTTACATTTGATAATGGTGACATGTCGTCGCCGAAACGTCATGTTTTTATATCGCTGATATTTATTCTTAAATGTAAGTTTTTTTAAACGTCACAATCGAACACTACGATTATAAAATGGAACCTCCCGACAGCGACCTACCATTTTGTCAAACCTGGGCGTGGTCCGTTACAGGAGGTCGAATCACAGAAGCCTTGAGTTTGGATGATATTTGAACCACTTCAAATGTCAGTGCACAAACTACTTTATTACAGTTGAATTCTCGTAAGTCGACAGTCGAAGACATATCAAGAAAATGTGTTCGTCACTGGAGCTTGCAGTGCACGATTCTCGTAAAAGGGAATTCAAACGGGGTGTTGTAAAGGTGGCCGTAAGTAGAGCTGTCCGCTTAATTACAAGTACAACACAGGAGGTGCAACTCATCTACAATGCTACAACTGGTTAAATTGCACTCCAAATGAAATGTCTTGTCTTTTATAAGAGAGAGACGGTTCTGTTGGACATACGGAGCAACCAGAAAATGCAAACTTACATGATGCATAAATCGATTCTGTTTGTGGTGCAGGGCATGTTGTTTGAAGTCCGTTACAGTTCGGTCTGTTCACCACGTGTTGTGTGACTTTACTCGTTCGCTGTCGAGTCATTCGACCACAGGTGGCGGACCAGCCTCCCCAAGAATTCCACGCGCATGTCACGTACTTGCATGGACCTAATCAGGTGACAAAATACAAACATTTTTAGTGTATTCAAAAAGGCTATAAAATGATTTTATCAATGTTTCATCACTATTTCCAAACACCGAGAAGTGAGTTCAAAAACGAAGCGAACCAAGTTTTTAACCCACTACGAAGTGTTGGGATATCCTGATAAAACACTCTTAGAATCATCAAATGCAGAGAAAACGAAGGGAAAAGGAAGGAAGTATATGCAAATTAAGACTGGATATCCAAACCCCCTTCACGGTGGTGATTTCCTTTGTGTGTTCGTCATGAATTAGTAATGACTTCTGTTGATGAAATCCTGACTGTTTTGCACGTGAACATTTTTTATAACGTTTTCAGATTTGTACCATGGTCACTGCATGGTAATCTGTGATGCTAAAGGTTTAACCCTTTCATTCGCAGAGTCAATTATGAAGACATGTATTGCAGTTCTAACTTTTGGGTCTGAGGACAAAATACTATGGATCGAGTGACCATTCAAATGAAACCTCTTCGGCAGTGTTTTTGCATGGTACAATTTGTTTTTCAATATTTTGTAAAATGGAATTTGGGATTTTACCTGAATTTTGATATTTGGCACTCTTGGGAGTCAAAGTGTTAAATCACTCAAGCTGCCTAGGAAAATCACTTACAGATGGTATTCTTGGTTTCCAGCAGTTCCCTTTTACATGTTGTTGTGAGGCCTGAACAGCCGCCTTGCTGCTCTTTGATGTGTTCGGTTTGTTTGTTCAGTCTTCTCACCCTTCTCATTCCATTACCGCAAGAGCTGGACCACGCAGACCACACGGTGTAGTCACATGTCACGTACTTACACTTGTATTCTGTAAATATAGCATAAATGAAAACGCGAAATGATAGTGATTAGATGAATGTAATCTTTATTAACTAGTTCTCTTATTTTTGTATTTTAATGTCATTATTGCAAATAAATAAATAAAAAAAAATATCACAAGAAAAAAATCTTTATTAACTAGTTCTCTTAAAAGAAGATTTCTGTTGTATATAATGGAACTAACAGTACGACGAAATTAGGGTCAGTAAGAGTATTGCTACTTTTCCCTTAATAGTCGGCCTGTCCATCGCAGGGTTACACCCAGCATTGTGTCGCCGGTACCCGTTAATACACCTGGGCCAGGTTGTTGAAAAGGTGGATAGCGCTATCTACCGATAAATCACTATCCAGTGGATACCAAAATGGATTTTGTTAGAAGTTATCCACTGGATAGTGATTTATCCGGTGGGTAGCACTATCCACCTTTTCAACAACCGCGGCCTGGCCTTTATTAACGCTTATTTTATTATCCAACAACATCGCGCCTAGCCTCCACTAGTAGTCTTAGATGAGAAACAAGTAATTTAAGAGAACAAACCACAACACCAGGGACATCGCACCGTATTCTTTGCAAATTAAGAATGAGGCGAGTCTACTTAATGAGCCCTACTTTAAACATTCATAACTTCCTTGATATGTATTAAAACGCCATCAAACTTTGACTTTTCCTAAAATTCAATTTCTTATGACATTTTATTAATCACGTGACTTGATATTTCCATGGCAATGCGATTTTGACAGCCATGTTTTTTTTAATTTGCATATTTTCACCTTATAAAGAAAAACAATTTTTATTGTTATAACTTTTACATTTTTACGTCATCTAGCGTTTATTTATTGGTTTTGATTCATTTTGAGTACATGTCGATCTTGTGCAATCCAGATTTTGAATTGCGCGAGTTCACGCGTGGATATTGTGAAACTCATGAAGGCTTTCACAAGTGAACAAGCCCGGTGACCCCTATTTTTTTTTGTTTCAATATTTTTTTTCCTTATTAAGAGAAAAGTCAGTCAAAATTGAAAAAAATTCTGTTGAGGGAATTTTTGGCCACTCACCTTACGTTTATAAAAAATCTGCTCAAAGGAATTTTTTTTAAAAATAATTTTACACTTTCCTCTTTAAGTACCAACCGTTTTCACGTTAAAAAATAGGGTTCACCGGGTTAATTTGTGAGTTAAAAGCCTCAAAAGCTAAATAGTAGGTCTGAATGACCCCCACATATCGTTACCATGGTAACCATTGATGACGAAATAACAGTCACTTTTGGTCAACAACTAAATGTACATTTTAATTTTATCATAATTTAATTATGACCTTGACCTGATGTTTTGTTATAATTTTCCAAATTTTATACAGTCAAAAAGCCGAAAACTGTTACGAGCCACCTTAAGAGGTTTTGAAAAATTTCAGAAACCCAAGATGGGGCACAAGATGGCGGCCGTATAACCAATTACCTAATAACTACGTCATATGACGTCATCGTTTCGTTGTGTGGACCGCAAAGGAGACAGTTTTGGAGGTACTATTTGTCATCTAGGTTTTATTGCTCTTGAAGTTACGAGGGGGTACACAATGCCACCCCCCCCCCCCCCCCACGCCCAGGCTCAAGAACTCAAAAAAAGCCCACGAAAAATAGGGCTAACATCCCCTAGAAATTTGAATAAGTGGCGCATTTGGAGAAGCTTTCTCCCATTATCTTGCAAAACACAAGGCCTTAAAATTCACTCCGCAACCCTTAGAAACTCCCCAACTTCAACCCCCTTGCGACGGAGTCTGAGTCCGCTGCTGTTGAACAGGTATAGGAAAAAAAAAAGGCCAAGTGTCTTTTAAAACCCCGTTCTCCAAAACGATCATCTGAACTGAGATCTTTGTACTATTATGCTCTACACAAAAGTAGTGGAAGAAATCACTTGAGTCTCAAGTGATTTAAATTGATTTAATTCAAGTATCTCAATAGAAATTCTTTACAAATGGTTCATTCAAATTTCATCTTGAACGGATCGATAATTAATCGTCTATAGTTTCAATCAATGCAATCCCAGGGCCAAAATAGGGCAAGAAAGGTTTTATTGACCAAACCAAACTAAAACCGTCAGCCCCAACCAGGAATTACCACCTAAAGTATATTCCCCTTTCCTTCCTTAATTACTTACTTTTGCAGGACGATTCTCCGATCTGTTGTAAAAGGGACTGTAATTCCTGCATATTTTCAACATAAAACACGTGGTCGTTGACCGGAGCTGACGCCATCATCTCTAGTTCTCGTTTGTTGATCTTTGAACCTATTCCAATGGTGAATATATTAACGTAGCTGTTTTTAAGATTTTCGATAGGAACTCGGAGTTTACCGCTCCCGCCAGTAGTCGCGCCATCCGTCAACACAATAAGAATCTATAAAAATTTAAAAAAGAGACTAGAATTGCAGACTAGAATTCCCTACTGACGGCCATCTCCCACAATGGTTAGCTCTGATCTCTCAGCCACAGTATTCTTGTCTCTGCCTCTTATCCTCTTATAGGAAACAAATCACCTTATTGAATACCTTCCCAGGCCATGTCGGCCACCTCCCTACGACGGTCGGAATATTCGGTCCTAAGGTAGCTTTTGTGGAAAAAAAAAATTGAAGCTCAGCATGCCAAAATGAAATGATTTTGTGGTGATAGCTGGCTAAAAATAAAATGCCACGATACCCAAATTTAGACATCACTGATAAGTTATGTTTCCAGCCGCGGTTACACCAGAATTATCGGGTTGCCAGAGCGCGGTAAAATTGTAAGTGGATAGGTGACAGGTAACGTAATTGCAAAAAAGTGGCTAGAAATTCAACAAATTAAATAAATTGAAATAGATCATAACACTTATGCAGCCTTTTTAGCAACTTATTTTTAATTAGTAGCTGCATACTATTTAATTTAATTGCCTTTGCGATGTTCATCATATTTTGTGCTGCCACTTCATTATTGGTTACATAGACTTAGCTTGACAAACCTTTGAGACACCTGAACGAGCTCCATTTGACAACTGGAAAAGCTGATTCTTCGCAACGTTCAGAGCTTTCTCCGTGAACGTCCAACCTCCTGTTGACAAAGTTATTGTTCTGTGTATTACTGAATTGCAAAAGTTCAAGCTTGCTTTTCACTAGTTTTAATTTATGATCAGGTGAATGCTGATGTTGAAGGTAATACTGATAACCAAAGACCATTACCAATAAAACGTTCCCACAATTAAAAAAATATATAATTTATACGTATCCTATTTTTAGTACTGGGCCGCGTTGATCAAAGCGCCATTAAGCTAATCCAGGGTTAGCTTCAACTTTGATTCCAGTTAAATACTTAATCAATGGGGATTTTTCCAAAGTATTTTTGCCCTTTATGATCGACTTTGGCTTGCTTGAAAACACTTCTTAAGAGAAATTAAATCCTCGGTGAAGCTTTAATCCTGGGTTAGCGTTCGGTTAACCGACTTTCGAACAACCAAGCCCTGAAGTATTATTTTGAAGCAATTTCGGTTTAAGTACATGTAACATCATGGTTTGATTGTGGATGACTGAATTTAGATTCACTTCTTGGTCTGTTCAAGGCGTTCAGATAGTGGAAAGCGACAGAAAAGGCTATGAACGAAGAAAAAAGATCTTAATGGGTTGTTATCGTTCGAGCGTTGCTGTTGATCTTTGACTAGGGTATTTTGTTTATTTTTATAAGGAACAGTATCACATGGATTTAGTGTCATTTCAAGACCCCATAAAGTTTTTGTTTTATGTTAACAAAAAACGAAAACTAGTGAACTTGAAAAAAAGTTAGCCTTACTTTTTTCGAGTTCTCACATTTTCATTTTCGAAATGGGTGTTACAACAGTCCATTTTTCGTTTGATATCATTCCTTTTTTCTTTTGGTGTTTTAGTGTTATTTTGTAATCACGCAAGGTATTGCAGCATGCTTTTAATAAAAAAGCCAAAATCACCGTCCGATGACTATCTTCTTCTGTGTCATTTGGTGATCGTGAAAGCTGCATCTCAAAGAAAACTTATTCGCACCGCTTACCAATAACTGAATGCCTTGAAAGAGCTGTTTACACCTAAAAGATACGAAATAAAGGTGGTGCCAAGGGAAGCTACTTACTAAACTGCTTGATGCTATTCACAGCATGGATAAAGCTTCTCTTGTTAGAGTATTGATTGAGCTTGATATCAAGACGCGCATCCGTGCTGTATGATATAACCGCCATCTGCATTCCATTTGGACCAAAGTTGGTGAAGCTATTTGCCAGAGTCGCAACGAAGTTTTTCTCTTTTACGAAATCATGGTCGTTGATGCTACCCGATTCGTCCATTAAAATTCCCAATTCGCCCTTACAACCTAGGATGAAACAAAGGGATTGAAATGGAATTATTTATGTATTAAGATACTGCGCATGTTAATGATATATGATATCCTTTAAATTCAATTTCACTTCTGATTATGAGTTTAGAAATACCGTATTTCCTCGAATAATACGCCGGATTAATGGCCCCCTTTGGTGGAAATATTTGAAATAATCGCTTCTTTCATTTAATCGTCCAATCCCCCTGCCCATTCTTCCTCATCCTCCCAGTCAAGTTAAAACTGATCCACTTCTTCAGTATAGAAAACAATCGTTAGAATTACAGGAAAGTTACAAAAGCAAGGGTTTCATATAGTTCTTCTATAGTGACGTTCGTGTATTTGACTCTTTCCTTTATTTCTTGGAGCTCTCTTATTAGCACATTAGCACGTTAGCATTTCCAGGGAGCAATATCTGAAATCATCGCCCACCCCACTCTCCCCCCACCTCACCCCCTACTCCCACTCCTCCGGCTATTATTCGAGGAAATACGGTAGGTCTGTCGAAGGTGTCAAAGTCACAAAGGTGAAGGGAAACTTGTAAGCGGCAAAAAAGGCTGTCTTTAATGGTAACTGGAAACCGTGAACAAACGTGACAGGCTTTATTTCATCGCTAGTGTTGTCGTTGGAAAATTAAAGTGGCATTCATAAGGTTGTATACAGTTCGTTCAAAGATAATTCCTTGATCCTAACTCGCCCGCTCTTATTCACATTTCGCTTTATGTGCACTGTGACAGATAATAAACGTATTATCCACGAACTCTTCTGTTACGGCGCCATATTTCAGCACACCATAACGATGTTCGATTTGATTTGATGTATCACATTATGTTAAATTATACAAACAATAAAGAAAGGGACCAGGTATTATTGTTGTCATAAATAATCATTAATTTCTCGTTACAGACTTACAAGAGATATACGAGGACTCCACCTGTGGCCTAGGGCACGAGGTCTGCAAACCATTACAGTTTGGTCGGTTAATGATGGACTGCGTGACTTTGCTGGTGCGCTGGCGTGTTATTCGCCCACATGTAGAAGACCAACTGCTCCATGGATTCCAAGAACACGTCACACTAATGCAAGGACCTGTTATTTGTTTTTTTTTAAATAAAAATTAATTAGAACAATGTTCATCAGGGTAAATGATGCAATTTTTGGCGTTTATTATACCAGCTAATTAATGGTGTTACTGGAAAATTATCCACACATGTAGGTCGAGGCCAACTCTTTCTTATAATTAAAAAAAATATATATTGTACATACATACCTACATACATACATGCATGCATACAGTAACTTTATTTTAAATCGAATTGTGACTACTGCTTTCATGATTTTAAAAGGAACCTCCATTGTCAGAACAAACTGACGTTAAATTGTTGGAAATAAAGTCGAAATTTTATTTTTTAAAAGAACAGGTGCAAATATAATTTTATTGTACAAATAAAATGGATAAAGATATCGCGTATTGTCGCTTTTAAATTTCCCGCGCGCCGCCATTTTGAATATTTATGACGTGTTACGGTTGCCGCTATTATTAAGAATCGAAGTTCTTTTGTATGCAACAATTGGACAACCGTAATACGTCATAAATATTCAAAATGGCGGCGCGCGAGAAATTTAAAAGCGAAAATAGGCGATATTCATACTCATTTTTTGTACACAAATTATATTTGCACCTGTTTTTTTTTTTTAATTAATTTAGACTTTATTTCCAACAATTTAACGTCAATTTGTTATAACAATGGAGGTTCCCTTTAAACAATTTACAATTAATTAAAACATACTACAGCCTCTTCCCAAAGCGATCGGGTGAAGGGCTTGTAAGCAGCAAGACTGGTGAGGAGGTTTCCGATCTTGGGGTCGGTTTGTTGTCAACAGAAAAATGATAATGTGATGAACTTTATAAATCGAAGGTAAAACCAACAGTACGTGAAGCGGGGTGATTTCCAAGCCATTTCAAATTACGTGTGGAAAAAGACCATATGCTACAATCTTGGTCAGAAATTTTGGGACACTTTACCTTTTTCCCCACAAATTGACTTTGTCGTTACCTCCCCCTCCCCACCCCCAATACAATGTTGAGTTTTATGCATATAACCAAGCCACAATGTCTCAACTTTGTATTGGGGGGGAGGGGGGACTAGGAAATGGAACGATAGTTTCTCTGTTCGAAAAAAATTGTCATTGTGTAGTATTTTCTGAAGTGTCCCAAACTATATTGTCCACGGTTGTCCGAGAGAGAATTTTGAAAGAGACAGGTCCGTCGCTTGAAAAAAAAGCCTTTAGCAGCATAAATAGAGAGCCGGTGGTGGCAGTAGGTGCCGCATGTGATCATGAACATAAGTACTATAGTTTTGGGTCACATAAAGCATAGTTTTGGGGTGTTTTTTAATTCAAATTTCAAGCATCGCGTTTCGTGAACGTTGTATAGTTTGTTTTTGAGTCATAAGAAGCGCAAATATGGAACTGTTGCTATTACGGATGAAAAGCAGGTTGTCTATATGATGAAAGAAGTGTGTTTTTCCAGTAGCAATGCGATTGAAAAGAAAAAAAGACCTCTAAATGTTGAAAAAATACACATTTGTGTTAGCACCGGAAGTGCGTGTGAACAGTTCTCCACTGAAATTCGACAGTGCTCACACGAATTTTCAAGCCGAACAACGGAAAATGCGCGCGTTTACTAATGTTTTCTATTGCAATATATGAGAAATAGTCTATTCAATGTAATTACATTAGAAACTCTCGAACAGTTGTTGAATTTGCAATTTTATCAACAGTGCTCCCCCATAACAAAGATGAGAAATATTTGATTTCTTGTTTACTTTAACGCTAATATGCTGGAGCACTGTTGAAAATGGAATAAAACGTGCAGTACTGATACAAACTACCTCCGTAAACAATTCTTCTAACAAGATTGAAACATTTTAATTGCTTTCGTGGCTATCTTTCGGGACCGAGCAAGAGAAAAGAAGAAAATGCTGGTGGAGTACTGTTGCGGAGCACCGTTGTCGTTACTCATTAATAATGACACATCATGTGCGTGACTTGAAATCCGGTTTCAAATTTCCGGTAAGCTAGCATGTTAAATTGTTTTTCTAGGAAAACGAAACTCTTTTAATTGAAGCCTGAATTTAGGCTCATAGAGAGAAAAAATAGTGACTCTTTAACTTTTTGGGGGATTCTCACAACAAAAATCCGTTTACAACCTTACCCATGTAGAGCGTTTGCTTGGTCAAATAGGCATAACATTTATTGCAAATTCATCATTTCTCTTCCTAGAGTGATATGGTCATCACTGGCCATAAGGTCGACTTTAAAAAATAAAAGACCGATTGCATTATATCAAACCAAGACCTGTTTCCGTTATAATGTCACTTACATATAACTAACCCACCCCTCCCCCCCATATTTTGTTATGTCACGTTTATTTTTATAATGCTTAACACCCTAACGCACATTTAAACCAGTTGATCTCCACTTTAGTCACAATATTTGGTTATTTTCTAGCGAAAATGAGCAATTTAAACAGAAACACATTCCGACACTGTAGCTGAACTTACAGTTTGTCGTCTTAGTTTGAGTTTCTTGCTTGTCGCACGTGACTTTAAGCCCTGAGCAGCCACCTTGTCTCTTGATGTAATGTTCGTTAACCTTGGCCAGGCTACGTGTGCGTCTCATTCCAGAACCACAAGAGGCAGACCATACACTCCACTGGTTGAAGTCACAAGTGACGTAACGACAGTTATATGCTATGAAACGACCAACATAATTATTACACACTTTTCCAGACCTCTTAAAAGCGCAAATGTATAATATGACTACATAGAGCAGCATGGGACGTAACGACAGTTATATGCTATGAAAAGATCAAAACAGCACACTTATCCCTTTTAACTCTTTTGGCACTGTTAAACATTGCAATGCTTTGCTAAAAACATAGCGCACACGTATAACACGTTAAGACAGCGAGGGGTATTCTACATCATTTACTTGCACGAATGCTAGTCCTTGTTATGTGTAAAATTCACACAATTTAAAATGTCAAACGAGAGTTTTCTCAGATAAAAACTGAGGACAAAAACTCGAATTAAGGGTAGACATTATTAAATGGAAGACCAATATTCGTATACCTTACAGTATTTACAGTTTAATTTAAGACATCTGAGAACCCCTTATTCCATTCACCCCTAATATAATTAAATAATTATTCACGCATTCAACTTCGTTCGGGTAAAAACAAGAGAGATACTACAGAACGCGGCCCTGTATGATCAGCTTACTTGAGCAGGATGACGCTGTAATCGAGCTAATCAGAGTCCTCAATTGATTCATATTCTGGACTGAGAACACGTGCCTGTTACTAGGCGATGTGGCCATAAATTTCAGTTCATTCTGATTTGTTTTGCTTCCCACACCAATGGAAATGATGTTAACTGACGAGTCCTTCAGTAGCTTGATAGGCGCTTTTAGAGTATTTATTCCTCCGCTGCTCTGTCCGTCTGTGATGATGATCAAAACCTAAAAATGGGGTAAACTATATTGTTTTTATTGCTGTTTCAGTAAACTTTTTTTGACATCACAATGCGTGCGTCAGTTAAGCCTGGTTCACACGTGCGACGCAAATGCAAATGCAAGTGCAAATGCAAACGCAAGGAATGGAAAAAAATTCATTTCCTTGCATTTGTATTTGCACTTGCGTTTGCGTTTCACACGTGTGAACCGGGCTCAACGCAAATGCAAGCGCAAACGCAAGGTGAAAAGCACTTGTTCGCTTGCGTTTGCGCTTGCATTTGCATTTGCATTTGCGTCGCACGTGTGAACCAGGCCTTACAATGCGTGCGTCAGTTAGATTCTTACAGAGCGGCTTTCACTTGAGTGCCGTTAAGACAAAAACGAAGTAATCACTCTCACCAATCACAAGAGAAGAAGACATTTCAATGTACCAATCCGAACTCGAGGCAAATACATGTAGCCGAAGCCAAGCGCGGAAAAAAACGCATGTGAGACGATTACGACTGGTTTAACGTTTTTTTTTCTATAAAATGCTGAAGTGAACAATAGTCCATGAAGAATGAAAAACTAGCATATGCAGCATTTCACAATGATACATGTCCCCATGGCCTAATCAATGGTTCACAGCAAGGAGAACTGGAGTGCAGGAGCAGAGCCTCATACATATGACATAAGATGCTTATGCACCCTGCTCTTAAAGGATGCGACACCATTTACAATTTTCTGATTGGTTAACAAAGGCGCGCGATATTTTTTAGCCAATCACAAAGCGTAGCAATGCAAAACTTGCCGTCTCCTAGCGTAACAGTTTCCCAACGTCTTATTGAACCTCTGCGAAAGACAAAAGTGCAGCATCAATATCAAATGTGTCTCATTGATTATTTACCTTTGCTACATTTCCACGTGCACCTTTAGCTGCGGTGAACAGTTGGTTATAGGCCAGACTCAAGGCTTTGCCTGTGTATGTCCACCCACCTATAAACCATAATATTCTAATCTATAATATATATTTTATACCTGGCATGGTATGGTTATAAATGTCTAACATTTCTAATTAGTGTTATATATTTATTGTTCATTCGGTACCGTGTTTCGTAACTGACGAAACATGTAATTCATGTTGTGTGTTTCCTTAGAATTCTAACTTATCACCTGCTATCAAGACCTTTTGGCAGATGTAAGATTATAGCGCTAGATCTTCGTCATCCTAAATAAAGCTAACACTCGAAGCGATAGCTTTTGAGTGTCTTTCACTCTCCCACTGACCTAGCACCACATTTCCTTAGAAACTAACCCCTTACAGCACCACATTTCCTTAGAAACTAACCCCTTTATAAGATTATAGTGTTTTATTACAATATTCTTGGTTTTCACATGACGTCATAAAAAAATAAAAAAAATATCTAAAGTATACGTCCCACAAAGCTCTTTCTAACATGGCATGTGAATACTAGTGTTATAATCTTTCACAAAAAGTTTCAGGTTTTAACGATGTTTTGCTACCGATTTGAAAGTTATTGTTTGCATTATAGGTGCTTATTAGTTGAGTTAATGGAGCTTATAGCATATACAATATTTTTTTTGAATTTTGGTGTAATTAAGAATTTGAATGTTTGGCCGCCATGTTTGTGCCCCTGAGTGGGGCACAAAGATGGCCGCTCCATACATTTCTTACCAGAAATGTCTAATACTCCTTCGCCTGTAACTCTTGAAGGAAATGCTTTTGCGCTTCAAAATCTGGCCATGATGTGTAGTTTTAAACTCTCTACAATTCCATAAACATTTTGGAATCGAAATCTATTGTTTAATGCTTCTTAATTTTGATATAACGTAAGTGAAAACCAAGAATACTAATATCATAGGAATTAGATGCCGAAGTAAGTGCTTCAATAAGTTTCCGTTTCATGCGGCATGCGTAGCCTAAGCGCACCTCCTTTTGCGATTGCCTTTCTTCATCAGCAATGGGAATAGAAGAGTCTGCAAGCAGGCTACGTCATCTTCGTTTCTAAGCCTCCAAATGTGCATATGCGTTATAATTATCGATATCAGACTGATGGAGGAACAGAGTTCCAAAACGTCTGTGTATTTTTTATAACACTATCGTGTAAATATAGAACTTCAGTGTTTTTACATTTGCACTTGATAATGCAACGCAGTGCACCAATCGTTTATCTGTATTTCGTCCTTAAAATCTTTTAGTTAATTAGTTATTTTATTCTCATCGCCCATTTCATTCAAAACTTATTGATAAAGTAAGGAGAAATTGGTTTTTGAACACAGCAAGATTGATGGTAGATTAAGCCGGATGTTCTCTTGTTGTTTTGGTTCTATTTTCATGGCATCTGAATGCAACGTTTTTTCTGATTAATACATTTCTTAGCCTGTTACCCAGACTCATCTCCATGAACAAAATGGTGCAAAAACGCGCGGTTACAAACAACTACAACGAAACAGCAACCATCAAATACCATTTACAAGCGTCAGGTCAAAATAACTTTTCCATTGACAATACCTGCATGTGTGATAGCATTTACCCCTCGCTGAAAGGAGGCCACGTCTCTGTATCTATTGAGCGTGATATCCAGCTGCGCGTTTGTGCTAAAAGTGATGACTCCAAACTGAGAAGCACCAGGACCAAATTGGAAGTGACCCGCCAGGGCCTTCACAAAGTTCTTCTGTTGTTCGAAGTCGCCTTTACTCACGCTGCCAGACTCGTCCATTAGAATACCAACGTCCACCTTGCAAGCTGGAAAATAGTTCAACTGGTTACAGTCTATGAGTGTTCCTAGAAGATGACTAATCTTGCGTGCGAGGCAAGAAAAACAATACAATACCCCTGTGGGGCTTTTCAGTGTCAGTTAATAACTTAAAATACATAAAACTAAAAACGGAATCGCACAACTTAACCCTATTTAGCCTTGGGGTGGGGGGGCACAAAGTGACCGCGCTAACTTTGAACATTCACAACTTGAATGAAACCAAATCCTATCAAACTTCGTGAAGTTTCCTAAAATTCATCTGGTAGCAATTTGGTATAACTTTATTTATTGGCAGCAAGATTTTGACATCCACGATTTTTGAAATTTGCATTTCTTTACCTTTACATCAAAAAAAAAAGTTTATCGTTATATATATATATATTTTTTTTTTCATTTTTTGTCATTTAGACTTGGATAATGTGGATGGTTATATGAGAATTTGGAGAAATCCAGGATGGCTGCTGTGCAGAAACTAATTAGGTTATTACTACGTCATGTGACGTCATCGTGCCATTTTCCAGACCGCAATGGAGACAGTTTTGGACGTGCTATTCTTGGCTTTCACATGACGTCATAAAAATTAAAAAATCTAAAGAAAACATCCTACAAAGTTGTTTCTAACATGGTATGTGGATACAAGTGTTATAATCTTTCACAAAAAGTTTCAGGTTTTAACGATGTTTTGCTTCCGATTTACAAAGGTTTTAAATGTGTCACGCAATGCGTCACGCTATTTCAGATAAGCCGCGAAAATAAACAAAATTGAATCAGCTGAAAGTTATTGTTTGCATTATAAGTGCTTATAAGCCGAGTTAATTGAGCTTATAGCAAATACAATATTTTTGGATGTGATTTTTGGTGTAATTAAGACTTTGAATTTTTGGCCGCCATCTTTGTGCCCCTCTCAGGGGCACAAAGATGGCCGCTCTATACATTTCTTACTAAAAATATCTAATACTCGTTCGCCTATAACTCTTGAACGAAATGCTTTTACGCTTCGAAATTTGGCCAAGATGTGTAGTTTTAAACTCTTTACAATTCCATAAACATTTTGGATTCGAAATCTATTTTTTAATGCTTCTGAATTTTGATATGACGTAAGTGAAGGCCAAGAATAAAATTATACCCTCTAGGTTTCATCGTCATAGCTTTAATGCTCTTGAAGTTGTGTTATAAAAAGCCATGGCTTTACTGCTTTTGTGCTTTTTTAAAAAAAATGTTCTTTGTTTACCATTTAATGGAAAAAACCTACGTTTGTAGTCATGGCTTTTATACTTTTGTCCCATTTTAGCATTCTTTATTGGTTTTGTTTATTTGTGGGTCAATGTGGACGGCTTTTAAGAGGTTTTCAGAAACTCACAAGATGGCGGATCCAAAATGGCGGCTGTGCAGAACTAATTACGCATTATGACGTCGTTGTTTCATTGCACGGACCGCAAAGGAAATAGTTTGTCCAATGTGCCTATGCCTGCTTGCCTATTTCGTGTTGTTATTAGCTCAATATGATTACCCTAACATAACATAACATAACATAACGTAACGTAACATAACATAACATAACATAACATAACATAACATAACATAACATAACTCAGGAAAAGATGCTCTTTGCTCTTACCCTTCAAACATCCATAAAGCTCCATTCTCATGGAAATGTGCCTTCGCCAGGTCTTTGGGTGAACCCGCAGAAAGCGAGCCTCTATATTTGGTGAAATACTGTGTTTAACAATTGTGTTCCTGTCGCCGTTCCCATTGAACACCTAGAAAATTAATGCAAGTACGTTCTGATTGGCTCCCTTCTGTCAGGCTATCCAGCTCTTATACCCCACCGATAAATTTCCTCGTGAAATCATTGGATTTTATCTTATTGTTATTACCACGCCGCGGCTACAGACTCGGATGTCGGATATCAGCGGATATCCTGGGTCCGATTTTATATCCCTCGACCGATATTATTTTTGACGGCAATAAGAAGAAAGAAACAAATCAAAAATCAGGCTTTTAATTGGGTCAAAAATCTGGTGAAAAATGTGATAGAAATACGCTTGGGAAATTGATATTGATCGGATTGTTCTAAATAAATTAAACTTCTTTCTGGCTTGCTGGTATATCAGAGGATAACTTCCTCAGCTGAACGATTGTCCCGAAAATATTATACTTTCCCTTCAAGGTAAATTGCGTCTCAAGAAACTGTTTACATTTTGGACAATCGGCCATTATCCTCCGATATACAAATTACCAGACAGCCAGACCGGGGTTTGTTGACGAAATATTGCACAAGTGAAGGACCCCAAACGATCGCGAAGAATGGTACGTGTAAGGACAAGGCTTATCAGTTATATATGTTTTCTTTCCCTATATCATTGCAGGACACTAAAAGAGAATGCATGTGAAAGATAACACAGTCTGATCTGTTCGGATTCTTTAGCTTATTATTCTGCTGCATGATATTCAAGGGAGGGAATCTTGTCTTCCGAATTTCCAAACTGTTGTTGCCTTTCCGAAAATTGTAGCCGGCATTATTTCGCCAGCACTTAAAAAAAATATATATTTTATCCCTTGTTTAGAAAAGACGTTAAATGGTCCTGTTATGATAGTTTAAGATGGCTTTTTACCTTAGAAAACTCTAGTTTTTAAAGCTAATTATTCCGAATGCATAAGGCAATTAAGGCCTTGCGAATAGATATTCCACCAAAAAAAAAAAAAAGATTCGATGGGTGCCATTGACTAGGTAAAAAATAACTTATCAAGTAAATGCTTAAGGAATAAATGATGCGGCGAATATCTGAATTATAACAAAGTATCCCAGTATGTTATACGACCCTGGGTGGGGTCTGGCCGGGATACGAGTTTAAGTCGTTTAACTCCTTAAACTGAATATAATTTTGATTTCAGTAAAATTTGAAGACGGCGTCCTCTTCGCCACCATTTCGGATGACCTTACAGATCCCCCGCAGCATTGCAACTCGTAATAGTTACCTCATCACACGCTATCTATTAATGGTAAAATATTTTCGAAATGTTGCAACTTACCCAGGGGGGATTACATCCCTCCAACCCCCACATATACCACCGAGGGTTAAAACCCACCCTCCGCTATTTTCGTGCGTAAATCTTATTTCCGTAGTCCTGATCTTTGAAGTTATGAATTAGCTGCCACTTGTTGCCTTCAATAAAAAGGCCTTTCGTTATCTTTAAACAAACCTATACAAACCTTCTGATGACCTCCAACACTGTACACGGTGTATTTTGTACCATCATCGCTGTACGACATGGTGTAACTGGTAACCCATTGATCGTCGTCTTGGCGTCCTTGAGTCGCTATGGCAGTGAACTTCACTGGACGGTGAAAAGAGACCTGAAGGGAAAATCAAATCCATGAACATTTGAAACCTGATTGCTAGCGTGATTTCGCAATGTGCCAGTGCAGTCACGAAAGTGCAGTAAGAACCTATTTCGGGTTTAGTGTTTTTAAAGTGTGTTAGACGCACGTCGGGATAAACAAAAGCCTAAAAGCAATGACTTTTTTCTCCCGCGCATATTAATGCAAATAGTGTTGTGTGTTTTGGTGTTTATTGCTCGACTTTACTTGAACGAAAAGTGGTATTTTCCCAGCTGGGCTGCAAAGCAGTCATCGTTCACTCTAAAGATAGATGGAAGGTCTGCTGGCTCCGCTAGCCCAGGCAGCTAGTTTTATTTTTGCTTCATTCTTATTATTAATTATATATTGTTGTTGTTATTGAACAAGCTTCTGTCTCTATGAGTGAGTCACATACGCCCACAATGACGCGTCTTCCCAAAATTCCTCGCCGTTTTTGCATGCGCACTCGCTCCTCGCTTTTTGGCGGACAGGCACATGCGCTAAAATACGAACTGTTTTGCATGGACCATTTTCTTCACAAAGCGTTGTCACTGACAATCGTGATTACTTTAACTGACAATCGTGATTACACCAATCCATCATTACTCCAAAATCAGGTGTCCAGAAAATTGGAACCTATTGTAATGGACTTTGCTATCATTAAATACTTCTGCACTTATCACTCAATCAGGCGCGTCTTACCATGAGTACCCAACAAACATTATTATAAGTTAGCCAATCAGAGAGCGCGAATTAAATTTACGGGCACGCCTCCTCGGAAAGTTGAGAACGATGGAATGTAATCTTGTCGCTTCGTGTTTATCACAGGGGTGTAAGGTTAATTACACAATACGAAGATTTTATTCTCTTCAGACGAATGCAAAGTTACGAACATGCGTGATTATAAGAATTAGCTGGTGATATCATGCAAACGTATTGATGGTTTGCAATCACGTGACCTTCAGTCCTGTGGGACTCAAATGACAAAGGCAATGGCGGCCATGTTGGTGCCAGAACAAAAGAAGTTCATCAAAATTCTTTTGTAGGTGTTCTCCAACATGGCCGCCGTGACGTCATGTGCAAACCAAGAATTATAAAAACTGTAAGTTTGTTGGGTAAAGGCGCGTCGCACTTTAAACTGCTGCGATGTTTTGTTGTAGACGTTGGCATTGTTTCATTCGTTCTTGCATCTGATTATACATTAAACTGAAACTTCCAACGCTGAGGAAATCAAAAGACAAGTGATTTGGGATTATCCATTCTAGTTACGACCTTTCACTGACCTGAAGCCATTGGTTCACGTTATTGTTCCTTGCTGACCATGACCCACGATAAGTGCCCTGTTTTGGCGTGTTAAGTCGTCCCCTCCATGCTGCATGCTTTCCATCCCACACAGATGATGCCGTCATTTGATTGTTTTCCACCCAGCCGCTTTGTAGTCCAAGTGGCTTATCACAAGCTATGTTGCGCGCACGAAAGAAAATTGTGTAAAACCATCTTCAGTGAATTTTTAAACTACACATATTAAATAAAACATGCCAGCTGTTTTTTTTTTTTTTCTTTTCTTTTTCTTTTTTTTTTTTAATGTCAATTACGAAGGTAGGCAAAGTCGAAGACAAGCCACAGGAGACGAACCCCCCCCCCCCCCCTCCCCCCACCTCCACCATTGTTGGCGGTACCAATCTATAGAGCTTTTTCACTCACATGACCTTCAGTCCCGTGGGACTCAAATGACAAAGGCCATGGCAGCCATGTTGGTGTTCCTAACAAAAGAAGTTAATTAAAATTCTTTTGTATGGGAACACCAATATAGCGGCTATGACGTCAAATGAAAACGCTCTATACATTTAAGCGGAGAGAGACAGTGCAGAGGCTGAAACACGACGGAAAAGACCAGGCCTCAAACCGTCGGCGTTTTAGATCCGAAATCCAACTTTTTTGCCAACCACCACCAATCTGCACAAAATACCAAAGTTACAAATGACTGTATAACAATGTTTTGGCCCTCGAATTCGTATGTTGCTTTTTGACGAGGAAGGAAAAACCCAGAGGACCAGGATGTTGATTATGGATTGAAATTATTGAGTCGTGAAATTTTAATGCTGTGGTAACTTGCATGTTTCTGGATTAAATTTAAAAGTGCGATCGTTCAAATGAAAGCGTGTCAACTGTGCCTAATGATGTTCTTCAATATTCTTCTTCTTTATTTATTTATTTAGCATTTCCTTATCTTCACAGTGAAAGGTTAAAGCGACATGGATAGTTCGTGATGATAGAAACATAACATACTTCCGCCAATCGTTGGCTTTTCTCCGAAAATACTCATGCGTCGTCGGCAATACAAGTTAGCAGCATTCCTCACGCTCGTCCCGATCCACTTCGCGTCATCTGCGATTCCATTGACTCTTCTTTTGCCACTGTTGGCGCTGTGCACTTCAGCCGCTGGCCAATTGCTGTCGTCAAATCCAGCTGTGTGCCAGTTTCTAACGCCTTGAGTTGTGCATTTCCAAGAGTTATCCGAAACAATGCCGTTCCCAAACGAAGCGATAAGGCCTCCAAGACCGCCAATGTTCTTCACATAGACTGCAATGATTTGAATATTGGCAGGGAAGTAGAAGCTATTAAAGATAAAAAAAATCAAAATATGATGATACAGTTGATTGGCTCGCAGTGTTAGGAAATGTGGTCACTTAGCTTACGGCTTACTTGCTTTCTTTCGTCTGGTTAAAATAATATGAAGAGTGTGTAGACCTGTTTTCAATTGAGTGTGTCAAAAGTAATTTAGTTAATTGCTTTGGTATTGCAATACCACGCTTTTTGACTGGCTTCAAAATCTCGTGCAACGAATCAGCAGAGGAAAGCCCAAAACCTACCGTGACATACCGGCGCACGGCGCTACCTGTATTTGTTTCGAGTTCTGATTGATTTGTTGGATTGTCTTTCCCTGCTCTGAGTAGACAAAGTGATTACTTTGGTTTTGGTTTTACGACGCGGAAGTTCGAGGTAGTGGGATTCCATTGTAGTTGTTTTGTTACCTTGTAGGAACATTCCATCTTCCGTTATCGTTTCCCAAGTACTTTCCGTTGGCATAGACCCATGTCTGATCATCCCCACTGATCTTACCCTCCATTCCTGCAAACATGCAACGCCATCCTGTTATATACCTCAACACATTGATACACTCCTTTATGGTCATAAAGCTCTCGATATACTTTGTTCGACATGACGGATGTCCAGAGATGGTGGTTAATTTCTTAATTTGAAGGAAAGTGAAAATGACTGCCGCCTGCAAGTTCGTATCTTTGGAAGCAAAAATGCGTGATCCATTAAATGAAAAAAAAAAGAGAGAAAAGACAAGAAAAGACAAGAAAAGAGAAAAATTATTGAACACATGATAGAAACAAAAAGGCGCGTAATTTTCGCATTGTATGGCAAAGTTTCTTGGCGAAGCTGAATTAAAAAGCTGGTTCAAAGTTTCAACCGCTCGATACGGAATGAAAGAAGGAGGGCAATTTTTGGAAAATGCCTAAAAGAAGACGTCATACTTCTTCAGAAAAGTTTCGGCTTTTTGTTTTAAACTACAGTTTCTTTTGAAATTTGACTGTAATACTAGTATAAGGCCCAGCTCAAACGTCGAACTTCACATGTGCCGAACCTAATGCAAATGAGCAAAATCTATTGTTCTTGCTAATTTGCATTAGGTTCGGCACATGTGAAGTTCGACGTTTGAACTGGGCCTTACTTTCGTAACTGCGGATACGTATTGAATTCGCGCTTTGTGATAGGCTTACTTGCAAACAAAGTTTGTTTGGTATTCACGGCAAGGCGCCTCCCACTGTTATCGTTGTAAATTGAATGTTACCTTATTTAAAAAGATAAGTTATTCGGTTACAATGTCGGCAGCTGGAAATTTAATTATAAGAGCACTTTTTAGTTTAGTTCTCCGGATGCTATCTTTTGGTTTTGTGTAGTTCTGGAAATGAACGACCCCTAAACGGAGGCCATTTTGTGAATTATTTGTCAACAAGAAAGTTATTTTCAGAACTACACTAACCCGACTTCGGCATTGATGCCGAACCTAATTATGCTACAACATGGGTTACTTGTTGTGCTCAACATGGGTTGTGTTCAATGTGTTAGATGGTCTTAGTGGAACACAGTCCCGCCAAAATAACAAAATATGGTTCAGTTTACAACTTATTCCCATGTTATATCGCTAAATGCCACCATATATACAACTAAATTTGATAAAAAAGATTGTATAGAGGAAAACAGAAGCAGTAGTTTGGAGATAAAGTGCAGGATTGCAAGGATGGAAGAGGATTACAATTCATCAAATTTGGTTTCGTGACGGGCGGTCAATATTTCAAAACCTTTGGCCTTTATAGCCGTTATCTTGTCTCTTTAGCTAAAGTGTATATGACAGTGATTTTTTTATTTGCTTGATCGAATCTACATGATGTCCTGATAAGAAAATGGAAAAAAAAATATTCCATATCGATTTTCCTTCTCCGCGTTTTAGCCGTCTAAACACGTAAAATTTCACTTCCGGTGTGTTACAAAACCGCGCAAGAAGAAAGACTGGAAATAGTCCGCTGTGATGTCAATACGGGAATGCCGGTGTCGAGGTTTCTTGGTTCCTCACATTTTTTGGTGCGCCCTGAGGAAGAAACATGGTTCTATCAAGGTGTGTTGTCTATGGTTGTAGCAACACGCCCCAAAAAACGGAGGAACAGAGAAACCGCGACACTGGCATTCCCGTATTGACGTCACAGCGGACTATTTCCAGTCTTTCTTCTTGCGCGGTTTTGTAACACACCGGCATTCCCGTATTGACGTCACAGCGGACTATTTCCAGTCTTTCTTCTTGCGCGGTTTTGTAACACACCGGAAGTGAAATTTCACGTGTTTAGACGGCTAAAACGCGGAGAAGGAAAATCGATATCGAAAAATTGGTTTCCATTTTCTTATCAGGACGTCATGTGGATTCGATCAAGCAAATAAAAAAATCACTGTCATATACATTTTAGCATTTATTTGCTTTCATCACTTTTGGCGGTTTTTCTTCCTATTTCAAGTGATAAAGCAAGCTTAAACCAAGATCCTGACCATAATCATTGTCTGAATTTTTGAAAACAAGTGATGTTGAAGTTGAGTAGAAGAGCCACTTATGTCTAGGATTGCAGATAATTAGATGCATGACAAATTTTGATATCCAACACGAAGCGTCCCATTAAATCTAAGTGTTAACTATCTTTTTTGAAATGCAAGGTAAGCATTAGTGTTAGTGTTGCTTTTAGGTTAGGGTAAACGCACCTGTTTATCTTTACTTAAAGAGCAGAATTTAGGGGACACTTCGTGACGTTTCTTGTCTGAATTTTTGAAAACAAGTGATGTTGAAGTTGAGTAGAAGAGCAAGAGGACACTTTGTGACGCTTATTAAATTTGTTATGCATCTAATTAGTTGCAATCCTGGACATAACTGTAATCATGAAAATATGATATTTCAGCCGGGACAGTTTAAAAATCGAAATTCTGTATTAAACAGGGTAGGATCAGAGAGTACGTTGTGTCTTAAACATGGTCAGGGTTTGATGGCCCACCTCCTTACCGGAACATCCGCTGAGTAATTTTCTCCCTCCCCCGCCGTATCACTTTATATTGATCCCATATTAATGACCTACCTCTGCACCATCCGTACTTTCCATCCTCATCATAGTTAGGGGATAGACTGCACCATCCTTTTCTGGCCTTGACTGAGGTGCATGCGTCGTAAGTTTTCCCCCTGTAGACGAAGGGGAAGACACAGCACTTGTTGTCTGTTGTTGTCATCTTGCACATGGCTGTTGAAAAATACCAAACATACTAAAAATTATAACATAAGCATAGAAATGTGGAGGACGTCTGAAATGACGAAGTATATTAAGATAATATACGAATACGCAGACGCGTGGTGAGGAATAGCCAGGCAAGTGACTGTGGTTCGTGTATTTCCAACACTGGCAGTCCGCGGACATTCGACATTTGTCCTTTTTCCCGAACTTTAGTATTTGGATCGTACCTATCCGATACGACGCGAGTACGATACTGGGAAATATCGTAGCTCTATCTAGTGCCAGTGAAGGGCTAGCGCTTGAAACATCAGTTGTTAAATCTCTTTGAGGCCGATTTACACGGCACAACTTTGTCGCACGCGATTTTTTGTAGAGCGCGCTGCTTGCGTCAGACGAAAATTGTATACAACTCGCATCATAATATAACATTTTATGGGGCTATGGTTATCGTAGGATTTTAAAACATGTTTCACATAAAATCCTACATTTCGTGTTCCATGCAACAGTTGCGAGCGAGTTGTAGACTGATTTAGACGACGCGATTCTTGTCGTATGTATGACGTGAACATGTAGGTTGCATGCGATAGTTGTAGGCAAAAGTTGTGCGTCTAAATCAGGGTTGTGTCTAAATCATACAGTCCAGAAGGATGACGTCGGACACCTTATTGAGACTTTTATAACGTAATGTCGACACTTAGAATTTCATTTTCAATAAAATCCCCACTCAGGATTGAACCTGTGACCTCAATTAGGCTTAGACTTACATAGCCTACCGTACCAGGGTACCACCTAGCTTCTCGGATTGCTTAGTCCTAAATTTAACTATATAAAACTGCTACCCCAAACCTCAACTGAAAGCAAACCAGTTACTCCGTTATATAAGTCTCAATAAGGTGTCCGACGTCCTTCTGGACGGAATGATTGGGTCTTGACCCTAAATCAGCCAGTACGGTGGCAAATCTACCTTTAGTTATCAACTCAGTAGATAAAAACCAAAGTTTTAATTTCGTGTTTACTCTCCTCCGACGCAGCATCACAGCTTCTATAGCAACTAACCGCTTTTCTGAATATTGCACTTTGTTTCACGGGTTAATATTTTAAATGTTATTGTCCTTTTTGGCGAACACCTCTTGGTTATGGAGTTACACTCGCGCAGCTTGAGTGCCCGGGAATCGAAATCATGTGATAGCTCAGTGTCAGATTGTGCGATAACCAAAACCTAGAACAATCGCCGGCAAAACCTGATAATTTGAATTAACTTGCGAGGCAAAATATAATAGCTATTGTCTATTAGACTCGTGTAAACAAAAAATATACAAAGGATCTAAAGATTAATGAATATAATTTTGGGGGATGAAGTAAAAATCTTTTCTTCTTTTTTTCTTAGACAATCAGTCTGGATTAGCTTAGTCGCGGCACTGAGCAACGCAGGTTTGCCTGCAAATATTTTTTTTATTGCCTAGTAACAGTTCTGTTTTCTTATTTACATAAACAAAACTGATATCAGTGTGTATGAAATCGCTGACGACAAAAAAAAACATCACACTATTTAAGATTTGCATTTGAAAATATAAGTGTTTATGAATTAGAGGCAGAAAGTAATATACAGTAGAACGTAGTTTTAGTTGTGTTGATTCCCGATGTCTTATTTACTCTGTCAACAATAACTGGTTAAAAATTGATTGATACGAAAAACAAGCAGGGAAAACAAACAAATTATAAAGGCAAATATGTCAGAGAATATTGGTCATCGTACCTCCATCGCCAGCTTCGGTTAAACTGTTGAAGAAAAAGTGAAAAAGGTAGTAAGCTTAAGGTGTTTAAAAGCAAGATTAATCATTAATCTTGATTTCCCTTGATTGGTTTCTTTTGATGCAAAAGAAACCAGAAATACGAGCACTAATGCAAAGCTTGTTTTGATGGCAATTTTTTGTAAAGAACAAAGGGATTTTACTCACTTGTGTATAATACGCAGAAGTTCTACGAGTAATCACTCTGTTACTAATCACGTTGCTAATAAAACATGCTCCGTTTTGTACAAGAAACAGTTCATCAAAATATTTTAAGCTATTTTCCTGAGAACCCTTTGTTCAGTGAAAACACAAGTATGGTGGTCTTTCCTTCTTTTAGTGAAATGGAATTTGGGAGTTAATAACGAAAAGTCAGTTTTAAGGCTTGATACACTTATGTGCCTTTAACAACAAGATTTGAAAAATATATGTGAAATTATAGCCTGTTCCAGGCTCCGAGATAGTGGGGAACGCGCGGTTCACCCGCGATTTTTTTTTTTTCTTTTTTTTTTTTTTTACTTCGTGCGTTCCCCACTCTCTCGGAGCCTGGAACAGGCTGGTGAAATTATGTTGTATAAATCCCAAACTACATGAAACAATAAAGTGAAGCTATGAATATAATCCTATCGTAGATCAGTACAAAATCCCATATGGACTTCGTTTTTTTCTAACATGATTTCGCAAACTTAAGGCACTTGGTCTTCATAGCTTAGTCTTCTTAGCTTCAAATAATTTCCTAACGTATGCCACGTTGAGAATAACACTGGCTGACGTTTTTTTTTTTTTATTTCAAAATCAGTTGTGTCGCTGTATTTGTAATACTGTAGGACGCTTTTCTGAAATGTAAGTTCGAATTGCTTTGTTTTCAAATGGTGCGGTAACTTTACCTTACCTAAAGTCATTAGTTCCAGACTTGTCTTGAAACATTTCTTGGCGACGAGAAAAGAAAAAAGAAAAGAGAGAACGGACATTTTGTACTTACCGATAATTCCATGCTGTAAAAAAGAACAAAATTAGCATTATGTTGGGCATGTTGACTGCATTAGAGTGGAATAAATCCAATCTAAAAGGGAGGGTAGCAGATTTTCAGTCGGTGTGTCCCGGACAACCCTGAGTTATACGTGGAGGTAAATTTTGGGTTAACTTACACACAAATAGCAAACCAATTGCTCGTGGAAGGGATTTAAATCGGCTGAAATGACTTGTTTGTTTAGTTTGCCTGGTAACATAAGCATAAACGTTCGTATCCATCCCATGTCCAATTAAGCTCGGTGATAAGTTGTTCATGTTAGCTTTGCGCAATGTCAAATGCGCCATGTTTGAATAAAATGGCCATTGAACGGGGATAACACTTTTATTCAAACAATGCGCAATGCAGCTGGATAAATCCATCCACTGAACTGATCAATAAAAAAGTATTCATTCAACAAAGCAGGAGTTTGGCTGTTTTGTCTTTTGTCTGATCGTTTAATTGTGCGATTTTCGTCAATTCGTTCAGTCTAATATTTTAAATTAACTCATCGTGGATGTTCCTTTATAAATGATCAAATATTGTTCCTTGTTTATTTATTCGGGATCAAGGTGCTTTGCAAATAAGCCAACATGATCAACTAAAAAAGACATTGGTTATTTATCGCACAACCGTATCTACACTCTTTAGAAAACAAAACTCTGCTGTTAATTATGTAAAAGAGAATTTTTTTCCACGTTTTCTGTCAGTAAAGTCTCTAATTGTCATACTGAAGACTGTTTTATCAAAGTCGCAAACGAGATTTAATCAGTATTGTCTGTTATACCAGTTAAACCAAAATAAACAAAGTAATACAAAAGGTTGAAGAGTAATAAATAGCGAAATAAATTCTGTTACTTTAAAAAAAGATGTATACATGAATTTTTAAGGGATGCTTTTCTATATTTCAAAAATTAAGAATTGTGCAACTGGTGAATATATAATTCTATGTTTTACAACTCGAAGTGTTTTATTGCAAACGTCCAAATAAATCATTAAGGTAACTTAGAAATATTTCTCGCCGCTAAAAATCTCTTTGATTATTAACAGTCAAATTTATTCAATGCACCCCGAGAACATTTCAAATCAACTGGACACTGAAGTTTCGAGAATGGTTTCTCAGTAAACTCCGAGGGTCATATGTCAATTACAGACTGAAAAGATGATAAGAGTTATTAGCTTTTATCAAAATAATAAACCCATTGCAGATTACTTTTGTCTATCGACAAAGAAAGACAAAGAGGGGACGGACGTCGTAGTTGTTGATATAAGCGTGGTACGTTGCATACATGGACTACGCTGAGCGAACTGTTGAAGAGGAGTACTTTTTTTGATGGGTTCTTTTATTAAAGTCCTGATCTTCACAAAAAAAAAAATCGGGGAATAAATTTAATAATTCCATGGTAGTACATTGTAAGAACGCCCGAAGGGAAGGATGCTGGCAACACTTGGAGATCGATCGTTGTATGCCACCCGTATCTCGAGTTCTAAATGGGTTAAACCCAGCTCTTGTAAATTTACAACTAACGGGTCAAGTGATTATCTGTGTAAGCTTACATGACAATGGCTGCTACTTGACCATTCATCATTCAGAACGCGGTTCAGAAAATCTGATCCTCATAGCCAAAAATCAATATGGCGGACACAATTTGAAAGCTATTCACCCCTTTTGAGTATCTGTTTTGCAAAGTCGTGTTGTCATGAAGCACATAAAACCTGTTTATTTTAAAGCGAAGTTTGCAGATAGGAGAGGTTTAAGGAGACAAGCTTAAGATATTTCTTTCTTCTTGGATCGTCCCAATTTCTTGTGCAATCTCAGCGACTGAAAGCGGGCCAGCAGATTAACGACATCCTGTCTCTGATGATGAGATCTCTTCCGATTTCCAGCAACACTCCGTCAGCTTTCACGAAAATTTGTGGGGGTGGGAGAGGAGATAGGAGAGGGTGAGTGGCTGAATGTGGGGTAATTGTGAAATTATGGGGATTGATTTGAAATGCCCCACATCCCGGGGAAATATGGGGGCTTTGCTTCCAGCAGTTAATCACAAAGAAATTTAAGTTTACGTTTAAGTTTAAGTTTTAAGTTTAAGTTGCCATAGAATGTCATGACCCCTCGGATAATGGATCAACTTTGTTATATTGTATCATTTGTAGTTTTATTGTAATGCACTAAACAACTTTGTAAAAGTCAGTAGGGCATTATATTGTTTCTTTTGTGTGCACGGTTTTCTAGTAATATTTGAATAAATAACCCTTTTCCGTGTTTTTTTTTTTTTCGCAATATGCTCATCCTGAAAGGAGAGGAGACTAGTTCATTTGTCTCAAATCCCCCTTCCTGTTCCAAACATTGGTAAATATTGTTTGGAATTATCGGGTAGCCCAAACTCTAGTCCCAGTGTAAACCATTCCGTAGCTCTAAATTTAGGAGACCTGGTTTTAGCCATTTAGGTACTCGAGATACGAGTCCCCGACGGAGCCATAATTTTTGTTAAAAAACGGAACGCTTTAATAAGACTAATTTTAAAAATTAAAGTTTGTGGCTAACATAAAAGTTTAAAAGCAAAATCGCAAACAACTCTGGAATATAGGGGGATGTGGAGGGTGGGAGTGTAGGGTGGGGGTGTAGGGTGGGGTGTGGAGGGTGGGGGTGTGGAGGGTGGGGTTGGTGGTATTTCTGTATATGCCGTCCCCTACACAAGTTCTAAAAAGATACTGCGTGTATGCGTCATAATCACACATTCACATTTACATTGCATGAAATGCAATTGAACATTTTATTGATCTCATGATAAACATCACTAAGGTCTAAATACCACACACCCAACCATTAACACTAATATCAGTCGACTTTATCAGCCGTGAACATACAGCTTTAATTTGTTTTCTTTTCATCATCCGTTTATATTCATGTATGCACGTACCAAACTGGACGGGCTCTAACAAGAGAAAATAAGGGGACAGAGAGGGAAAATTAAGGGGAAGTCGGTTTTCAGAGACGTACGCAAACGTTCAGTGTCACGTGACAGTCATCGGAGCTTGCCAAGGTGTCATTGTGTAATGGCAGCTGCTATTATGAATGTTCAGTATAGTTTTACCAAGTTGAATTTAAGGAACTTGCGGACGTCACGAAAAATAGACTCTGTTTCCATAACCTCAAAACATATCTTTAACAGTGCAATCCACATATCCCAAAGGACATATCCCCTTATGTTTTTCTTGGCTGAAGAGCACTGTTCTGATGAAATGTTTGTACATTTTGCACACATGAAACGTTCCACGTACATGTTCTACACCATTTCTGACTGATCACATTCCTTTGCCATTTGTCAATTTCCCTAACTCTGACATCTTATCATTTCGCCGATGGAAAACATCAAAAGCTATGCACCCTTATTGAGATGAGATCATTTCGACAATCCAGTTAAATATGATGATAGGATTCTGAATGACTTCAAGAACTAAACAAAACAGTCTGACCACTTTTAAAATGTCTGGCATAACATTCTAAAGAAAACGTTTCGCAGCTTTTGATACCAGTCAGAATACATTAGGGGTATACTCGAGGTGCCCGCAATTATGCAAGTTTGAAAACTTAAACATAAACAACTACATTTTCCAGAAGAGAGAAAAAAAAAAAACAGGAGTTACAAAAAATAATAAATCCACCCTTTCCCCAGTTACCACTTGTTTTTACTGGAGGAAAGGGAATGCACTTACTTAGGTAGAACAGAAAATTTATCTCGTTACGTTCTGCTTGAAAAAAAAATCGAGGTATAAACAGCTGAATGTTTTGAATCTCATCAACTACTATACATTTTATAGGAAAGCAAACAAAGTACGTCTGCACTTTCCACTATTTTCCGAAGGAGAAACGCAAACGTATTTACGTAAAACGGTGTGACGCGCTTTACCGTGAGCATCCAACAAACTTTGTTTCAAGTGAGCCACTCAGAGAGCGCCTCCTCACAAAGTCGAGCGCGATCATAGGTTTTTTTTTCTCTTTGTTTATCACCGGAGTGTAAAGTTAGTAACAAAATAGGAATATTTTATTCCCTTTCCTGCTTCACACGTATCCATGTTGCTAGTTAGAATTAGTTGGTGATATCGTGGAAACTTTTACATAAGTTTTGTTGGTTGCTCACGGAAACAATTATTCCTACTTCAAACGTTGATGTTAACATAAGAGAAAGTTAAACAGGTAGTTTTATTAGCAAACAAGAATCCTGATGTTAGTCCACACAGTGTTTTTCAAAGAGCTAAAGTAACTCCTAAAGTGGCGTTAAATTAACTTTCAGCACTGGAGTTAATTTTTACGGAGTTATTTCAACTCCAAAAAAAGGGTTTTTTTTTTAACCCCAAAAGCAGTTACTTTGCTGTATAGTAGAGTTAAATTAACTCCATTAGTTAAATTTGGAGTTAAAATGACCACCAAAAAGGGATTATTTCGAACCTAAAATTTTAACTCAACTTTTTGAGTTAAAATATCTCTTTGGAAAATTGCAGTGCAGTAGCGTGAGTATTACAAACTCGAGTCCCCATTAAATCTGTCAAGTCCAGTTGTTGTAAGTGAACTTGTTTCACTTTTGCTCGTCAGTGGCAAGTACTGTATACCCATCAGGCTTGTCACGTGACTTCTTTAGGGCTATCAGCGCTGTTCCCGCCAAAGAGGCAACACACATCAGAAACAGAGTCATCATAGTGGTAGGACTGGAACCTAGGGAAACGGAGAGAAACGAAACTTCAACATACAGATATTAAAGGACACTAACAGGCATAACGTTCCAAATATCAATGAAATGATGTATATTCAGACCCATAGAAAAATACGCAGCATAACAACTGAATAGCCACTAAAATTTTTGGGTAAAGCAAACTGCTGTAAGAGCTAATCAGAGATGGCGCTCTTGTTCTCAGCTGTTTGTTAAACGAAAGCACTCTTAACATACGCTTACTGTAAAGGAATATAATAATAAAAAAACTCTTGTCTTTTGCTTCTATGTAGAATATAATGCTTAAATGTGTGATTTTGCTAAAAAAAAAAGGGGGAAGACAATAGCGCGATTCGGTCATTTTTTGTTAAACACACCTAATAAGCGCGGCTTATGTTTCAACTGTTTCAACTGTTTATTAATAATCACAAATTTTACGTAAAGCAATATCCACTGCCCGCAGTTAGCAGATTAGCTAGTCGAGGCGGGCAGTGGTTACACGTATGTAATACATATACAGACAGAACACAAGAAAGACTAGAGAAAAACAGTAGTTAAATAAATAAACAAATAAATATAAATAAATTCAATTTAATTAAGTTTACAATCATGAACATTGCAAATATAAGAAGGCAACCAATAAATGAAGTTCTTTCAGAGCATTTGTGTGATGCACAATAAGCAATATTACAGATTAGAAACTTTCATGTCACGAGAACAATAACCATTTTGCGTGATGATTTAAAGGTAGGTATGTTATTTTTCTGCCAGAGTACTATATACATACCAATCTTATCCAGGCCATTAGCGTGCTTTTCCTCTCGTTTCTTGCGTGTCAGGTGGATCGGACCCTGGGACAAAGGATATGCGTCAGTCACGTGGGCACTAACTTCGCGTTTTCCTCGGCCACCTGATGAACAGCGTTTAGCGCATTTGGAGCCTGGGTCTGTAGCATTGCATACAACCACGTGACAGTGGACAAATACAAATGGATGGTCAGCAATGAACTTGAAGGCTTCGAGACTAAACCGCTGCACACTGACTGAAGGAGCTGAACGATATTTCATGGTTGAGTCATTTGGGCATCTAAGAAAAAAATAAATAAAGGTAAACAATAGCCACTGCCGCAGAGCCGCCGTTTAAATTGATACAAAAGGGAATCAAAATAGAAGTAATATAGTAGTTTTCTGATTTCGAGGTGTTTAAATGCGTGATAAAACACTTGTTCGAGTGTTTGCCGGATATAGTCTCTCAAACTGATTATGAGTTATTAAATATGAGTTCGAGAAAATTAAATCTTAACCCTTTAACGCCCAAGAGTTCCAAAAATCAAATTCAGTAAAAAAAAAAAAATCAATTCCCAAATTTCATTTTATAAAATAATGAAAAACAAATGGTACAATGGAAAAGTACTGCCAAATAGATTTCATTTGAATGGTCACACCAGATCAGATTTCGTCAGATCAACAGACTCAAAAGTTAGAACTACATTATATGTCTCCATAATTGACTCTGGGCGTGAAAGGATTAAATGCAGATATGCCAAATACAAAACTGACACATTAAAATGATATAATTACTTTCCGAAGCTAGTTTAAGTTTCTTGAAGGCAGAGTTTAGAAGCTGTTTTGCATTAATTAGATTTGTTGTTGGTTGAGTTGAACTCTTCTTGGTAAGAATTCTGAATGCAAAGTTCTGTGGCTTCTTTTTATGGGGGATTGTATTGTTAGGGGCTACTACCTGTATTTTTTTTTATCATGGCAAGAAAATGCATGAAAAAATGGCATACCCTTTCTTAATGAACTCGTACTTCAAAGGATTCATTCGATCCTGAGTAGGAGTGGCATAACATCGATCTGCTCTGATTGACAGCTGTTTGTCATCCGATGTGACCGACACCTCAAAGAAGAGGAGCTTACGTAGCACAACGGCGACAGGGAAGTCCCTTCTCGTGTACGCACTCACGAATCTCTTGTCAGGGAACATATTTAGAGAGAGTGTGAAGTTTCCTTGTCCTTCATCGCTGAACACAAGCTTTCTGTTACTTGGCTTCCAACCAACTGATGACACCACGCCATATTTGGAGTAAAAACAGCTGAATTGTATTTCTATTTCACGCACGCGCGTCACGACATCTTCAGCAGTAACAGGAATTTCTAAAACTGTGTTGGAGTAGACGATTGCTGTAGGTGTGTGTCTGATTGTTGTGTTGCATCCGGACAATGGTGTCGTTAGGGAGAAGAATGCGCTTGTTTCTGTAGCTTTGCACGTGGTGTCCAGGAGTCGAAGATGCTCACGGTCCATACCACGGAGAAGGGACTTGGGAATGGCGATGGTCATATTATCGCTGTTACACTGCACACCAACACCTGAAGCTAATTTAAAAAGAACATGAAAATAATATGCTTTACCAGAGGGCTGATAATTTTCAATTGGCGCAATTTTGGTAAAGGACCGGCACACCTTGGGAGAAACCCGAGAGAGACTCAGTTTGCAAATGTAAGACAAAACGCATTTACAATAATGCAGTATGGGTCGTGGCAGACTGAAGAACAATGCAATAAAACAAGCAAGTTTACTGAAATCTAAAGTTGGTTGCATGTTCTTAGAGAAATGTTCAAGCCAAGTGACCTAATTTCCGCTAACGATAAACCCGAGCTAGACTTAGTCTGGAAATGAAAGCACAGAAGTATTTTAGACGGCGTTAAGAAAACCTGGATCGGACGACGACCTGACGACGTTTTCGGCAGTATTGATCATGATAATGATGGGATTTACGAGGCCGGTCTACTCGATGCAGAGTCTCCAGAGGGGTTCGAAGCTACACTTCCGTCTCTTAAACAGAAATGGGTAGAGAGAGGGGATGCATCTCAAAAGCTTTACTCCTGGGTTTTAGAGAGGGAAGAAATGCTAAAAAAAGAGCAATCGCCAGTGTTCGCCGAGCTGCAAGACTCCAGTTAACCCTATCCAGACCGGGGAGGGGGGGGGGGGGGGGCTTTTGGAGCCCGCTCGAACTTTGAAGTTGTGTCGTTTCAAAACGGTCAATGCAATGACCACCAAATTTGGTGACTTTTCCTAAAATTTATCTGGAAACATTTTCCCGTTAGCGTCATTTGTCCACCGACATTGACGTTTCCATAGCAACCGCTTTTTGACACCTATGTTTTACAAAATTAGCATTTTTCTCTTTAATCAAGATTATTTTAAAGTTTTCTTATTGAATTAATATTTTCCACTTAATTTAGCTATAATTAATCAAATTATGTATAATTATTTATTAATTAAGGTTAATTAACGGTAATTTTAGGAAAAGGTGGAATATGAAATGTCAAAATCCAGGATGGCGGATCGAAGTTTTACTAAAGGTCTTTTCTCTCTATAATTTTATTATTGGTTCATATTTTGGATTGTAAAACATTTGCCCACATTAAACTAAGCTTTTTCAGTCCATCTGCTTTATTTTTCGGTGTTTTTACCGAAATAAACACGTTTGGACTAATTCAAGATGGCGGATCCAAGATGGCGGATCCAAGATGGCGGACAGAAAATGAGAAATTTATTTACCTGTCTGTGTAATTCCATTATCTCTAAACATTTATTGTCAAAATATCATAAAAATGTCCTTTTCACTTGAGAAAGCTTTTTTGAATTCATTAGGTACATGAAAAGCCATAATTTGCAAAGTTATCTGTTCCAGTTTTTAAGAAAATGTACACATCACTTCTATGACGTCACATGCTGTTACCATGGCAACAAAGTGTACGAATTCATTAACTTTTACTCCTGCATCAATGTGTGAAAGTTTGGTATGAACACTACCGTTTGTTTCAGAGATATGCCTTATAGAACGTTTCAGTTGGTTATTTCATTGAATATGACGTCATAATGACGTCACTGTTATTGTTAACAACAAAAACAATGTTAGTAAACATAAGACTTTTATCAAATAGGTAGCTGTTAAAGTATTGTTGTTATATGTTCAAAATTGAGAAAATACTGATGAAATACTGCTTTAGCCAATAAAATCGACTATATGACGTCATAATGACGTCACGTTACGTCATTATGACACCAAAGTATCTGTAGTTACTAGAATTCATGAGAATTCATGACAACATTATTCTGTGTAAATTTGGTGGCCATAGCATAAGCGGTTTCAAAGTTACATAGGGGGGGGGGGCTTCTGGAGCCCCCCCCCCCCCCCGGTCCCAGACGGTCAAAAAAAGCCCTGTTTGGATAGGGTTAATGAACTTAACTTGTTGTAGCATTCGCTTTAAGACTTATTATTTAGTCCCTGTTACTCAGACCGTTAATGAGCTCTGGAATAAACATTCCCGTCCATTTCTATACAAATGATGCGGAATCAAACAACAACATATTGAAGGCGAAGAAAGGAAGGAGACCATTGCCCGCATCGGAGGCGTCTCACAGAAATACGAATACGGACGCAATTCTGTCCAAGTTTCCTTAACGCCGTATTTTAGATGAGTTCAGCAGCTCGTGCAATATCATGGCAAAGAGGAACTATCAAATCAGTACATTGATTGAAATCAAGAGATGGAGAAAGCTATATTTTCGATCATCTGAACTATACTTCTGATGAGCTTGATAGGATGAGCGCGTGATGTGTCTACAACGGAATAGTTTATCAAATTGCTATTATTATATATTATGTTATTGCTTACATTTCGTAAGAAATAAACATGACATGTTTGACCTGCATATTTAAGTTGTCCTTTTCATTTGATAATTACCCTGACATGTCTTTTTATCCGGCGATAAGCTCAGTTCTGGGTCTGGACATTCACATCGGTAACCTCCCACAGTGTTCACACACTTGTGGCTGCAACCACCATTGTTAGACACAGCACACTCGTCTATGTCTGGAAGAAAAATTATATTTAACTGTTTAATTGCATTGATTATATCACCATGAATACATCTTTAAAACAAAAACATGTTATTGTTATTGCGAGTTTCAATCCACAACGATAGAAAATAAAATAAAATAATGACGCATATTTATTTTACAGCTTAACGACTGTTTATGACAAATCAAGGCTTTAGAGAAAATCCATTTCGTGGAGCTATAACATTTTCTCCTAGTATTCATCTCGTTATCAACATCAAGTTCAACAAAAGAAGAGAAATTTTAACTCACCCGTGCATGAAACAGTCTTAGCTCCGTCTGTCCACTGACCACGTGACCCACACTGCTTATAAGAAGGACCTTGAAGCTTGTATCCCTGTGGACATGAGAACGAGCATTTGGTGTTGATTTTCATCTGTGACTTCGCGCAGCTGTTTGGTGATGTTTTGACGAGGCGACTGACAGTAAGAATTGGACACTTCACGACTGAAACAAATAGAAATATAATTGACAACAGAGTATATTTTCCTTGGCGTTAACGACGAACGAATCGAGTCGCTGGAAGCTTGAGCGAGGGTTAAAAGAAAATAGAGATTGCAGTAGGTCCTTTGATCTGCCGATTTGTCGCCTTCGACACACCATTCATTGATAAAAAATACAATCTCAGTAATTCGAACTCCTTATAACTCGAGGATATAGTTTTGCTGGTGTTGGAAAATCGCAGGTTCAAATGAACTTGAGTGATAAAAATTGAAATTCCCTGCCCAGCGTAGATACTAAATGCTAAAATGAAACTGATAAATTTCGACGCTGTTCATATAATTGTTGTACCGACGTTTCGGCAATGCTGCCTTCTTAAGGATACAAAACTATTCAACACTTTTGTATCCGGAAGAAGGCAGCACTGCCGGAAACGTCGGTATAACAATAACTGTATATGAACAGCATCGAGATTTTCATTTTAGCATTCCCTATAACTCGAATCTCTCGCCAACTCTAACTAGACAGCTTTTCATGTGAACTTCATTATAGAAATCAATCATTGACTCCAACAGTTTTGCGTTTCCCCTGACAGGCTAGATAGAGTAATGGGATTCTATATTGTAGCTCCGACCAGTATGAAAGCTTCAAAGAGCGCGATCAAAATTAACGTTAACATACATCTCAGAAACAATAAGCAAAGTTCCACTCGGCCATGTAAGAATAAAAAAAAAACACCACAATGCATCTTCACAATTTTGTATGCGACGGCATTGACTGTGGACCTAAAACAGATTCATTATAATATAATCGTCAACTCACCATTACATGAAACCGTCTTAGAACTGTCTGTCCACTGACCGCTTGACTCACACCGCTTATAAGAAGGACCTTGAAGCTGATATCTTTGTGGACACGAGAAGGAGCATTTTGTGTTGGTTTTCATCTGTGACGTCACGCAGCTGTTTGGTGATGTTTTAACGAGACCACTTACAGTAAGAGCTGGACATTTTTCAGTGGAAACTAAAACAAAACATAACTAATTATAAATATATGAAAAACAACGCAGTTGGAAAGAACATCCTTCAGTGCCATTTACAGTGTGGATATTACTAGTCCTAATAGCAGAGCTCTGCGGGCCGAAGGCCCGCGCGTAGCCCCATACTCACAGAATCTATGCCCGTCATTTTTCATGGTCATTGCTAGCGGAATGTTTCGCGGGACGCGTGTGCCCGCTGCCCTCCGCCGCCGTCGCACAGGACTAGCTCGCGGGCGCGTATGACGAATGTCACGTCAGCTGAATGTCACGTCAGCTGGTAAAAGCAGTTTTGCTGTGAATTTACTAAGCGGAGAAAACCGTTTAAATTAAAGGCGTTATTTCCCTGAATATTTCGCGGTTTGCTACTCAAGACAAGGATACTAATTAAGGTATATTCAGAAGCCGCTTTAGTGGAAAAAGACGAGCTTTCAGGAATAAAATCTTGTTTCGAGGAACTTCATGTAGTACGTTTTTATCAATGCGGAAGATGTTTTTTTCCCGGATTTCAGAACCAGAAGCAAGCGAGGGACTTAAAGGCAAAACAGATTACATTTTTCGATGAGAATGTATGTTGATAATATATATAGATAGGCTTAGCCTAACAGCGGAGCTCTCTGAACAGAAACGATGATGATAAGCTTAACTAGGTGAAAGGTCGGAAGCTCAAGAATAATTAGAATTAAGATTGACGACCACTATTACGCGACCGTCTGCACAGTGCATTTAGACTGCACAAATTCCACAAAAGCTCACTGTTTCAGAAATGTGAAACCTCTCTTGAGTAGCAAACCGCGAAAACAAGCAGGGAAAAACGGTTTTGCAAACCGTTTTCTCCGCTAAACACAACAAGTGTTTTTTTTTCCTTTTAAAATGTTTTATTCATCAATAACAAATCCCTAAAGTTTACAATATTATCCTGAGAGGCTAGTCATTTCCGGTTACAAGGCATCCTGCGTTTAAGCTAGTCATTTCCGGTTACAATAATGCAAGGTCAGTTCCGGTTTACATGAGTCACTTGAAAGTCTAGTCCATAAGGGATTATTTATAAAGTTCATTTCCGGTCGTTTGGTCCACTTGAAAGTCCTTTCTTCATCAATAACAAAAAAAGTTTATTCATCAATAACAAATCCCTAAAGTTTACAATATTATCCTGAGAGGCTAGTCATTTCCGGTTACAAGGCATCCTGCGTTTAAGCTAGTCATTTCCGGTTACAATAATGCAAGGTCAGTTCCGGTTTACATGAGTCACTTGAAAGTCTAGTCCATAAGGGATTATTTATAAAGTTCATTTCCGGTCGTTTGGTCCACTTGAAAGTCCTTTCTGGTTTGCACATGATTACTTTAGTCATTTCTGGTAATGAATGATGAGTTGCCAGTAGCTAAATTATTAGAGTCACAAGCTTTGACTGTTGTATTTCACAAATATTCGGATGACACCACAAAGCAGAAAATTTCTGTTTGGTCATTCGGGAGAAATCAATTTGGCCGGGGGGGGGAGGGGGGGTACTCCCATATATGAGCCATATAGGTATGTGCCGCTGTCAAGGGTACGGTTTTCAAGCAGTTTAGTCTGGAATTGGGTATAGTAATCAGAAAGTTTTGGTCTAGAATAGGGTATCATTTTCCACGAAACTGATCAGTTGCATGAAGAATTTAGTCTAGACGAGGTTTACTGGCAAATGGAAAAATCGGTAAGGTGTGCAGTACGACATTTTTACTGACCCCTGGTATCTTAGACTGTGATAGTGAACAAGTTTCTGCAAAATAGTGAGTCTAGAAAAGGTCTAGGATAGGGTAGGATTTTTCGGTGTTTATTCTAGAATAGGGTTGCAAAATGCAGCTAAAATGGTCTAGTATAGGTTAAGGGTGTCAGAGTCCCAGCGGCACACCCCCGCCCAAAAATTTGCAAAAGTACCCCCCCCCCCCCCCCCGGCAATTTGCAACTGTGTTGTGATGTCATTCCTTTTGTCCCTTACAGTGTCCCGAGAGTTCTCAGTGCCATTGTGAAAAGTTGCTTTATTTCAAAAAACCCATATACCATAAAGTATGGTCTTAATGAAAAAGAAAATAGTCTTAACATTAACTAAAAACCTAGTAATGAGTAGTGTCAATAGGGTGGGAGTGAAAACACCCCACAACCTTTCACAGGTTCAAATTTTAATCTAGCTTGGAAAGGCGTGGTAAGGAGGCATGGCTTCTGTACTCTTTGCCACGTTTAATTTAGTCCCTGTACCTGTCTCGTATTTGTGAAGTATAAAGGTAAACAATTTGTCTAAAGAAAAAAAATGTCCTTTACAAAACATGTGGAGCTAGTCATCCGCTTATTGGCGAATTTTAAAACGCTTTCCTCAGGCTTCTGGAATGAGAAAACCTTCAATAGTATCATCCTTTCTTATACTGGTCGCCAAATCTTCTGTGCATAAAATGTACAAAAGTGGAGACCAGGGATCTCCCTGCCTCACCCCCCACTCGAGTGGAATTTCTTTGGTCAAAAAAAACATTAACTATAATTTTCATATTTGCTTGACAGTATAATGTAGAAATCCACCACTGGAAATTAGGGCCAAATCCAAAACGACTTAAAACATTGATAAAAAGTTTTCCAATGTTTTTCTACCCTGTCAATTGTCAAAGGCTTTCTCTTGATCAATATTCAGCAAGATACCAGTTTCATTGGTAATATTTATATAATCTAGAGTGCAACGCCAGAGAAATAAATTCTCAAAAATCGTCCTACCTGGGACGGAACAAGTTTGATCTTCTTGAAATAATCGAGGGTAACACTTTTGAAAGTCTGTTTGTAAGAGCTTTTGAACAAATTTTGTAATCAACATCGAGTAGCGAAATGGCCGGGCCACCAATTTTTGAGGTTTTTCTTATCATCTTTCTTGTAAAGTAATCTAGTCACGCTTCCTTGCATTGAATGACTGAGAGAATTATTTTCCAAACTAAATTTATAATTTCGAACAGAATAGGGCCTGCAAGATCCCAGAATTTAGCGAAAAATTATTGAGGTAATCCGTCTGAACCGGGGGTTTTCCCTGAAGAAAGTCCACGCATTGCGTGGGTAATTTCAGCCAAAGATAAAAATCCTTCGCAGGATAAAATTTCGCTCTCACTTAATCTGTTTACAAGTTTGTTCAAAAATTCGCTTTGGACTGTTAAATTAACAGGTTCTTGCAAGTACAAATTACGGTAAAAATCGAAATGGGCCGGAGTCTTGTGAAAAGACTTCAACACCGGCGGAGTTATAAATAGATTGAACAGTATTTTTCTGAGCACGTGAATTTGGTAGGTTTTTCACCTTCTTCAAGCCATTTGACTCTGCTACGAATTTGGCTTCCTCTCATTTGGGATAAATTAATGGCCCGAATTTCTCTTTCAAGCGTTTCCAGTGGTGGTTTTCGCTGAGCTATCTCCTTCAATAAGAGCCCGTTTAGCTTCGATCAAAGAATTTATAGTTGCGTGGCCTTTTAATATCGCGATTTAACTTAAGGCTGGTTTTCACTAGCGCATATTAAAGCATAAGCACAAGCCAACATAAGCAGACTCAGTAACGTGTTGTTCATTAGTTCCAATTGTTTGAACAAAACAGAACAATAGGCACTAATGATCAACATGTTACTGAGCTCGAGTTTGCGTATGTTGGCTTGTGCTTATGCTTATGCGCTAGTGAAAACCAGCCCTAATATGCGTTGTTTACTTCGACCAAAATCTATAGCAACTAATTTTATAGATTCTTTAAGAAAATCCCACAAAGCTTGAATGGAAGTAAATGCTTTCCAGTACAATGCATGTTTCTTAATAATTTCTGAGATCATATCGCAAATATCAAATTCTAAATTTAGCCTCCAAAGTCTTGGTCCACGGGAAAATGCATTATGCAAATTGAGGCTTAAATCAACAGAATCATTATCGGAAAAAACACAAGGCAAAATTTCACATTTTAAAAAGGATCATACAAGTCCTGAGCAATAAAAAAATTATCCAAACGTGTACCGATAGTTTTATCCGCATTATTACCATGTGCATTGTATTTTTCAGTCGGCCGTGTTTTTTTTTTGCGCCACAAACACTGTGCAGATCTTTCAAATCCATGGAAATTGTAGGATTTCCTCCAAACTTTATATCAGAAACGTTTTCAATGCAGTTAAAATCGCCAGCAATAATTTTAAAAGAGTTCGGAAAAAATATTTATGAATTGTGTCATAAAAGTACGTTCACTTGGATTCGTGGGTGCATAAGTATAAAACCAAATTAATTTTCGTGTCGTCGAGTTCAGTTAAAACACTAACAATTCTACCAGAAGAATCATTTTTCCATTGTAAACATTTGAAATCAGTATTTTCAGCGACAAGAATGGCAACGCCGCCTTGCTTACCAAGAGCGGGCGACCAGAAACTTTTACCGCGCCATTTCATTTAGCTGTCAGAGAATTTATCGCATTTTGTCTTGTCGCTAAAGGTTCTTGTAAACAAATAAAATCAGAACGGGGATTTTTCGCAAAATCAAAAACAGAGCGTTGTTTCGCTTTATTGCCAAAACCACGGATATTCAAAGTTGTAATTTAGCTCTGAATGCAAAAACTTGGAGAAAATTCTTCTGGTAAAATTAACATATTTAACACTAAACAGTTTTTGCAAATCACATTTAGACGTTACTTGCTTTTCTGCTTATGTTTGTTTATCCGATGTCCAGTGTAAATTCTCCTCTTCGGCAAAGGTTGTTCGCCGTCATATTCATAACGTTCGAGAGTTTTAGTGTCCGTTTTCTCCGCTCCTGTGGTACTGCATTCCGTAATAAAATCAAACATCTCCCCGCATTGAAAAATGTATGACGTTCTCTGAAGCAAGATTTTATCCCAGGAAGCTCTTCTTTTTCCACTAAAGCGGCTTCTGAGTATCCCTGTCTTGAGTAGCAAACCGCGAAAGAATGCAGGAAAATAACGACTTTTATTTCAACCGTTTTTTCCGCTCAGTAAACACAGCAAAGAATCAAAGTGTTTTCCCAGCTGACGTGACATTCGGCCGTGTAACCGCGCAAAAAACAAAGCCTCGCTTTGGTTTCTACATGACGTCGTACGCGCATGTTTTGCAACGTCATACGCGCCCGCGAGCTAGTCCTGCGCGACGGAGCGACGGCGGAGGGCACACGCGCGCCCGCGAAACATTCCGCTAGCCATGACCATGAAAAATGACGGGCGTAGGTTCTATGAGTATGGGGCTGCGCAGCCAGGCCTTCGGCCTGGCAAGTGCTCCGCTATCAATCTGTGAGTGACTTTTTCTTTGTGTTATTGTTAGTTTTGAAGAATTGATTTTAAAACGTGCTTAAATTCAGTTGTATCGATTTCTTGAATTTCATCGAAGCTTGAACTTGACGAGCTATAAATGGTACGCGTTTTGCTTTTAAACGTAAACTAATGGAGATTTGAATACTTTTTCGAAAGAACATTGTGTTGTCCATTTTTATGTGTTTGTTCATTCATTAGATAGATTGAAAAGCGATTTTATGTAAACAAAACAAGACTTTTGTTTTTATAGTACAGTTCTATCTTCACTCGCATCGCCTTATGCAAATATGTTTGTGTATTTTTGCAATTTTGATTTTCAAATCAGTTTCTCGGACAATTTTTGAGAAGCAACAAGTGTATTTTATTCAGAAAGTAGTCGTACTAGTTATTCTAGACGGAGAAAAAGTTGTTTTTGTGAACTTTTGTACGGTCTATAAAAATGTACTGTGCAGACGGTCGCGTAATGCTGTTTTTGAGAATAGCTAAAACTGAAAAATAGCCTTCGCCAATCTTAATTCTTGTGCTTCCGACCTTTCACCTTAGTTAAGTTTCACCTTAGTAAAGATTGTTCATAGAGCGACGCTGTTAGGCTCAGCCTATCTATATCGGTGCCGTGCCGTGCCGTGCCGTGCCGTGTATTGTATTGTATTGTATTGTATTGCATTGTATTGTATTGTATTGTATTGTATTGTATTGTATTGTATTGTATTGTATTGTATTGTATTGTATTGTATTGTATTGTATTGTGCAGTATAACACAGTGTAGGGTAGTGTTGTGTCAGAAGTGTAGTGCATACAGCTGTTTCGAGAAAGGTTGTCGGAAAAAAGGGCAAAAGTGCACGCGATAATCCCAAAAAAATAATTTGGAATATGATCACTGAATGTTAATAGCGGAGCACTTGCCAGGCCGAAGGCCTGGCTGCGCAGCACCATACTCATAGAACCTGTCTGTCATTTTTCATGGTCATGGCTAGCGGAATGTTTCGCGGGCGCGCCTCCGTGACATGTGTCAGCAGTCGAGTCGGTCGCGCAAGGCAAATTCGCGGGCGCGTATGACGTCGCAAAACATGCGCGTATGACGCCACACGCGCGGCAACACAGTCGTCAGCTCTGTAAACACTTTTTAAAGTTTTAAAGAAGTTGGATCTTTCGCAGTGTTTAGCGGAGCAGTAAAGTCGTTACTTCCCTGCATTTTTTCGCGGTTTGCTACTCAAGACAGGGATACCAATTAAGGGATACTCAGAAGCCGCTTTAGTGGAAAAAGAAGAGCTTTCGGGGATAAAATCTTGCTTCGAGGAACACTCATACGTTTTTATCAATGCAGGAGTAATGCGGGGGATGCCTTGTTTTTATAACGGATTTCAGAACCGAAGAAGCGGAGTTTTAATGAATTTCCAAGCAGTCCAGTGACTTAAAGGTAAAATAAATCACATTTTTCGATGGGAATTTATGTTGATATCAATTTTTGATTGACTTTTCCTTTGTGTTTTGGAGACATGTTTATGAAACGTGCTCAAATTAAGTCGTGCTGGCTGTGTTTTCACGAGGCGGTTTTTCTCGCTTAACATTCCTGTAGGTGATTTGTTTACTGACCGCGTTAAGCAGCTTAAAAAATTTATGCGTTTACACGGACAGAACTTTATTCATTTTTCTTATACCATGCGCGATATATTTTCTTTTGTTAAAACAATAGAAAATTAGAACACAAAAGAACGACAATACAATGCCCTTCTTTGTTGTTTAATTGCCGACAAGCTTAAGGTTGCGGGGGACAGGTTTCGCTCATCAGTATGCATTTATGAAAATAGTATGCACGAAGTGCGACGTCTGATACCGAAAATGCGCGAAATATTCACGAACAGGCTCTGTAATGTTTCTGCATCAATAAGGGTGGACCATTAGAAAAGTGATGGGGGGGGGGGGGGGGGGAGTGGGGCAAAAGCAAAAAAAAAAATTTTCCCATTAAATTTTTAAGAAAAAAATATATTCCCACGCATTATCGCAAAAAAAAAATCTGCCCAAGGAAAATTAAAAAATAAAGTATTTAAAAAAAATATATTCCAGCCATCGAGTGAAAAAAAAAAAAGATTTCCACCTTAGGTGGACAAAAAAAAATTTCTTGCCTCTCCCAAAGTTCCCACCCCCGCCATCACTTTTCTAATGGTCCATCCCTAATTGCACGTGCAAAGCGCCGTTTCTGGTAAAATACACTTTTCAACGCATTGTTCTTTCTGCATGAAGTGTCGATAATAGCCCGTGGATTAAAATTAGCAAAATTACCATAAATAAATATTTTTTGCATTCGAATTTGCTTGGGAAGCCTTCGGAAGCGTAAAAACAAGCAATTTTGTGTCCAAGAATTCAGCGCGGATAGAGAATTTCATGAGTGGACACTGTAGGGAGGTAAACTAGGTGTATTGTAGATTGTCATATCTGACTCAAAATTTTTAAATAGGGTTTCAAAGGGAAGATATGAGGCTTCAAATTCTAACATGGACAATTTTACTCCTTTAAAAGCTAATAACGATTAATTAAAGTTGAAATAGAAAAATCGGAGTCAGATATGACACAATATACGTTTTGACGGGTCAGTGAGTGGTGAAATCAACTTGCTTTGTGTTCTTCTCGAGGAGCAAACTTGGACACAAAACCACGTTTTTAAAAATAATAACTTTAGTGGCTTATAGCATTGCCGCAAAGCGCGCTCCCTTCAATAAAAAACAATCCTTATGCACTTCCATTTTTCGCCAATATCTCTGTTAAATTTTAGTGAAATCGGCCTTCAAACGTTCACGATATAACGTTTTACAAAGTGACACCTCTGCCAAAATTTTGCCTTATGAATTTATTCATGGCCAGGTATCCCCCGCGACCTTAAGCGACCTGGTTTGGTGGCTTAAATTTAATGAGAATTCTATTGTAGTTCGCTGACTCGCTTAACTTTAAGCGAGTTGGACAAACAACTGTTTTCACGAGATTTCCGACTGTCACTCGCTCAGCGACTTGAAAAATCGCTCGTGAAAACACGGCCGCTGTTATCTTGAATTTCATCGAGGACAGCTTTGCCTGATGCGCTGTAAATCGTACGTGTTTTACTTTTATACATAAACTAATGAAGATTTGAATAAATTTTTTCGAAAGAAGATTGAGTTGTCCATTTTTGTGTGTTTGTTCATTCTAAGATAGATTGAAAAGCGATTTTATAAACAAGACTTTGATTTTATAGTACAGTTCTAACTTCACTCGCATCGCTTTATGCAAATATGTTTGTTTATTTTTGCAATTTTGATTTCCAAATCAGTTTCTCGGGCAATTTTTGGCAAACAAAAACTGTATTTTATTTGGAAAGTAGTCGTACCTGTAATTCTAGACGGAGAAAAGTTGTTTTTGTTAACTTTTCTACGGTCTAAATGTACTGTGCAGACGGTCGGGTAATACTGTTTTTTGAGAATTGCTAAAATTGAAAAATAACCCGGTCGTCAATCTTAATTCTTGTGCTTCCGACGTTTCACCTTAGTTAAGTTTCACCTTAGTTAAGCTTGTTCATAGTGCTTCGCTGTTAGGCTTTGCCTATCTATATATATTAAGTCAAATAAATACATCAAATCCGCGATGCCTCGTCCGTACAGCGATGACGATCTTAGATAGTAGGCCACATGGATAAAGGAGTTTTTAGGATAAAGCGTTGATGACTACCCACAATATCTTTCGGGATTGTCGCGTGCACTTTTACGCTCTTTTTCGACCTTTCTCGAAACAGCTGTAATTAAACTCAACTCTCTCAAGGTGTATTGGTGAAATTTATGTGAAAAGAAGAAATCACCTAGTAACTTAAGAACATATTTGTCTTGCGTTGATATTAAACCCTAATTTATTTTGTCATTGTATCAAAAAAAAAAAAAGATTTATAGGTACCTTGAAAACTGTTACCCTTTATAGGAATTTGGTTGTGACACCACAACCCCACGTAGTTGCTACTCTTAGAATCAGCTCCACTCCCAGACATTGTGATTTCCCTGACCAACTTGTTGTTGACGTAAATTTTTACGCGGGTACCTTTGACTTCGGACTTGAGGTTATACCAGGAACCAGAGCTTACTGAAAAGCTAATTCGGGGGCTGCTTTCTGGTCCAGAACTGGTTATGTACATATAACGTCCACCCCAAAGAAAATATCCCCAGGCCTTCGTCACTTTTCTGTTGAAGAGAGCAAGAATATTTACAAATTGATGTTCCTCAAGAAAGCAACTTTAAACATTAAAGAACACTTCCCGTTGGCCAGTGCTTTTTTCTTTTTTCTTGATATATTGTATATGTTTGAAAAAAGCGGCTTTATTACCTGAAGTTAGCATCAAAATATGTGGGAAAAACAGAAATGAAAGACGGACTAATTGGTTGAATGAAGAGAAACTTTCTCCATGCCATGGATTTCACGGCAGATCTTAAAAAAAGACCCAATATTGCTTTTCTTTTTCTTTTTATTGTGTTTATTACCATTGTTTGATTGTTTTTACATCACGGAAAAGACAAATAAAAAACACAACATAGAAATTAGGTAAGATACTGTCCTTTAAAGTGCCACTACGACGAAACTTTTTGTATTTATTTTCCGCTTTTTTTTAACGCAAATGTATCTAATAGGTTTAGACAAATGCGAATTGCTATAAATTAGATTGATATATTCTTACACAGCCCAGAAGTAGCTGGCCGAAAACCCACGAAAATCACGTAACATCCGTCCGCAATTACTCCGTTCATAAATCCGAGCCCACGTTCTACTGGTTTGCGATCTAGTGCACGTGACTTGATTTGTGACGTCAATGACTCAACGTGGTTCTCTCCGGGTTGCAGAAAACAAAGCCAAAAGGCACGTGTTGAGTCATTAATGTCACAAAATCTTTAAGCCAACTCGAACCAACTCTAAGGGTTCGGTCTCGGTCATTTTTGAATTGAGTAATAGCGGCAAGCCGAATTCGAAATGTAAAGTTAAAATAATGGCACTTCCCGTACACGTTTTGAGTTGAAGAAACGAGTACTTATATTTTCAAAATATGAAGAGAACAGAAAATATTTATTTTTGACCATAGTGGCACTTTAAACTGTCAATAAGAAGTCTGGTGAATTGCATAGCCAGTACCTACCTTCTTGTCACTACCCCTCCTGGTTTGTACTTAAACAAATGTCCACAGGCTTTACCACTTAACACTTGCACTCGACTGGTTATAACTAAAAACGAGCAGTGAGTACGAACGATTGTTAGGAATTCTGAGAGAGCTCGATTGTCAAATGTCATTTGGAAACTAATGGAGCCTTGGCTGCATTGGTAAAAACGTTAAACTGGACAAATGTATAATCCATTCAAAACGTGTTTTCTTTGAAACTCGAAGTGTTTTTTTTTTTTTGACGACCTTCTTTTTCTTGCTTTTACAGAAATTTGTAAATACTTACGTCGTAGGATACGCAACCTATGAAAGGATGATTCAGTTCTCTGTAAAGGGTCTTTAAAGGATTTAAGTAATGCTCCAAAATAGAACTACCGCAAACTTCATTGTTCTTCGGCATTGGATCTTTTCCACATAAAATATCTTTGGTTTCAAGAATAGAGGAGGATCTGATGGTTCATAATTATATTTCAATATAACAATAAAGAAAATCCATTTGCGTCAAATAAATTTTAGGAAATGTTCGTTCTTACCCAATCAGAATAGCAGAAGACAATAGCTAATAAGTTTTGCTTCTTTGACGAAGTTCCCCAAATACAATATATTTTAAAAATTACATGTTATGCGATTGGGTCTGTCAAAATGCATCTTCAACCTTAACTTTTTAGCGGTTTTTGAGTCAAGGCCAGTGAGATCACTAGTTGTAACAATGAAAAAAGTTGACATTCCATCGTACATTGCCGTTCAGAACTTTCCTTCTTATGCGGATCATTGACTTAATCGTCTTACAGCTTCTTAGATTTGGTCTCTTTGTGGCTTATATTTCATTTTAGTAAAGCGACTAACCATACTGATCTGAATTCATAGGAGTGGTCCACAGTCTTGCTGGCCCATAATGCCACTGAGCGTCATTGTATGGTATACTTCCGGTCCATGATGACCCGCTGTCAGTCCAAGAACCAATCAGGTTCTTCCACGCGCCTTTCAAAAAAACATATCGTGATCGGCTTAATATGTGATTCTTCCACAAAAAAAGTTTTTCTCAAAGTTTGGAAAAAGCAAAGACTAGCTAGGAGACCAGTATTAAAGATTTGAATCATTGACTGGGTATGGAATAGTAGGATTAAGCTAAGCTAAGAAAATCAGTCTTTGCTCGTCCAAGGGGGCCTCTTTCCCTCCACAAGTCTGGGGGTGATTATTCGTAACCTATACCTACATAGAGCAGTTTTTAATTGAGTGTGAAAAGTTCTTTAGTTTATATAATCGACTATTGCTAGAAGTTGTCCATCTCGAAAATAAATGCAGCTTGCAATTGTTCACGACCAAATTCGCTGAAAATCCGTTGAAATAATCGTTGTCGGAAGAAATGTCTTTGTAGCAGAACTGAACTTAACGATAGTAAATCTGCGTGGCTTCGTGCATGTTTACATGAAAACACTTTTTACCCATAGTTTCCTTTGATTTGGACGTGATCCATACTTCTTTAGAGACGTACGCGCTGTAATGTGTAATGCGATGCGATGCGATGCGATGCTTTGCTTATTCACTTTGACATGGATGTTCTTCAGTCAAACCAAAATAAATTTATTGGTTTAAATTAACTCATGCCTCACTTGCGGTATTGGAAATGATTCTATTCTCGCAAACCAAATTCCTCTTCTTGGTGTGCCGTTTTGGATAACTTCAAAGTGCTGGGGAGTTTGACAGTCATCCACAACTTAAAGGTCGCATGCACACTACGCTGTCCACACTTGATCAATTTAACAGGAACAAGAAACTTAAGAAAAAATAAAAACAAATCATCTACAGCACCATGACGTTGACAAGTTGTAGACCCGCACCCACCCATCCGAATTTTTTTTTTCTGCCTAGATATCTTTAGATATTCAGTGTGGGACTTTCGACGGTGCGATGCCTTTCTCTCTGAATCAAGTGTTTTTCTTTCTGTACGTTGCAGTCTTCACGCTTGGCGATTGCCATCGATTGTTCTTGTTTATCTCTCTTGTGTTTTCAATTGACTCGCTAATTAACTACATAACTTCTTCTTGTCTCAATATTTTTTCTTTCCATTCACCTGCAGTGTAAATATATTTAAACTATAGCTCGACTTTATTTTGTACAAAATCTCTAATTCGTCCTCAAAATTATAATCGGTCTCTCGTTCCAACTGTTTCAAAAATGTTTGAATGTAATTTGAAAAAAAGATTAGAATAAATCTAAAGCGCAACCAAATCATAAAAATACAGGGAAGCAAGATGGCTAAATGGAACGGTGCTCGGTACAATTTAGGTCGTGCAAAACATATTGATGTTAAACTCAATTCAATCCCCGCACTAAGTCGAAAAGGCCAAATAAATGGAACGTTTATGGAATGGAATGGAGCGTGAATTTTATTTAGTTTTCTAGGAACAATCGAAAAATTAAACAAATCCGAACCACAGTTCTGAACCAAAGTCTAGCTCTTAAATACTCAAAAACCTACATGTAGCAAAAATAGTTTATTTTCCTCGTCAGTGATGCAATTCAAGAGCTCATTTTGCTACATCACTCCGACGAATGTCGTATAACGATGGTGCATAGCTTCTATTCATGATGTTCCACAAAGTTTTCCTACTATTTATTTAATGTAAAAGAAATGCAAAAAGCTAGGCATTTGTTATAATAATTTTAAATATAGTTTAATATACTGCCACGATCATGTTTACTGAAACTACTCATTTAGAGTTCTCTCTTTTTTAACTAGCCTACGAATACAGCGGCCTCTCATCGCTCCTGGCCGTTAGGCGCGTTTGCGCGAACGGCCCTAATTTCGCATCGCAGCCTATCTTTTCCATGGCGAAAATCACTTTCATCCCCTCTTCAGAATATTGCTTTCTTTAACCGCTCTAAGCTAGCTACCGTCTAAAAATCCGTCTCGGTATAAATCAGACAAACAGTCAACTACACAAGTTTTATGTCGCGCCCGATCAAAAGCAAATGAAATAAAAATATAATACTAATACCTTCAACTGACATTGAAAGCGCGATAAGAAGAACGACCCTCAGGAGATTACTGTTCACGGGAAGCTTGTACGCCATTCGAATGCTGTTGAAAGATTTAAGACTTAACAATAAAAACAATTTAACCGCCTTTTAGAAAAAGACTGAGCTAAATCCGACTGAACAGAAGTATGGTCTTTACACCACTCGCGCTGCGTCCTGAAGTTAGCATAGAAAATTTTCTTGTTTCTTGTTTTTTTTAACTTGTCCCTCAAGTACATGATATGACAATAACATTCAAAAATAGTAATTATAATTAATATTGTTTTAAACATTGAAATAATTATTATTTATTCGTTATTATAAAATAACTGAGATACTACGCGCGTTCTGATTGGTCAAAGACCTATTGACTATTGTGCCGGTAAACTCATAGAAAACTGTAGACTTGCCACAAGTCGACCTCACAATTTTCTCAGTAAAGCGAGCGAAGCGAGCTTTTGAGGCCGCGCGGCTGAGCGAGCGACGAAGTCGTGAGAGGTCGACTTGTCTCGCTTGAAGGGTTTCATTTGCGTTTCGCGCCAACCGACCCCATTTTTGAATTTCAACCGCAAGTCACGTTTCATTGCGCCTAATACCTTGTGATTGACAGTTCTGTCCCCAAGGTCTACTCTCGGCTACTCTGATTGGTCTAAGTGCAGCGACCCATTTTTGGGTCGCTAAAAATGGCGCCAATCAAGTGTGAAAAGTCCTTCGTCCGCGGGCTATAAATTTTAGACGAAGAACTTTATTGAAAGCCTAGAGAAACTGTAAAGTAAACAAAGTTCAATTTTCCGTTACCGCATCAACACAAGCGTAAGGAAAAAGAATTTCACAACTCGAGCCGGTTTAGTGTCTTATTGCATATTGTGGTCTGTTAGAAGATGAGAAGAGAAGATATGTTTCTTGTAAACAATAAGTTGCTGCTCAAAATAAAATAAAAAAATTCCCACGCATGCAAGCAAAAAACGGCTTATCGACAAAAGAACACTAAGCTTATTTTAAAACTGATATCAACAACAGGAATATATTTTCATTTAACATTGGCTTGGAAAGGCTTACATGCAGCGATCAATGACAATCAAAACAACCTCGATATGGACTTTGTAAAGTTCACTGAACTGAAGGTTTAGTGCAAACAATGAAGAGCAAACAATGGCTTTCAAACTGAAGAAATTTTCGATTGAAATTCACTGAACTGAAGTTTATAAATGTTCCTACAAATCCTAAGATAACCTCTAAATAAGACGGATTTTCACAGAGGAATTAAAAAGCAAGGCTTATAGCTTTGTTGTTTAGGATAATTATTTAAGCCGATTAAATTTACACGCTTTATCGTGTTTTGTTTTTGAGATTTTTTCATGGAATACTTTTGTACCGGATGCAGTTTAAATTCTGATTTTGTGTCCAAGCAAGGATGATCAATTAGCAAGAAGAAAATGAAGCTAACAAAAATTCTACGTTTATGGTTAAACAAATTATTTGCATGGAATGATCAAACAATTCAGTCTGTTCCATCAAACAAATCAAACTCTCAGAACTGTAGGCTTATAAACAATGCGCTTAGTTTTCATTCAGCACTTAAAATGTAGAGAAGTACGTGCTTCACTGTACACTTCAAAGTAAGTAGATAAAGTCGAAAACATTTTCAGAAGCTGAGTTTCTGGAACTAACCTTCTGGAACTAACCTTTATTCCAATTGAAAAATTCTTGAATTCTTTCAATTCTCGAAAAGCTTGTAAATCACTCGCCTGCGGCTCGTGATTTACAAGCTTTTCTCGTGTTCTCCCAACATCCCGCGTGGGTTTATAACGCCGGTAAACTCATAGAAAATGTGTTCTATTGCTTAATTGGCACATTATTGTCTAATAGTCCATAAATAAATTGAGTACTTTATATATAGTTCATACTGTAGAAATTACGCTTGGAAGTGGATAAGGACCGATTAGCTGTGTCAGTAAATTTATTTAAACGAAGCGTTGGTTTTACTGATTCGACAAACGCGCGCGTCAAAAATCCTCCTCTCCCATATTTCAGTGGGAAAATCAATTGAAGCAAGTCTCGCTGTGTTATAGTCGTCCCGCCCTACACGAGTGGTGCTTTGTTCATGTTGGTATCCGTCAGTTTGCTGAAAATGAATTGTGAATTTTACTCATAAGGATCCGTTTAGATTGCTTATTCAAATTCAGAAGCATGTGACACATGTCAACATGAGATATAATTACCTTCGTTTATTCAAAATAATGAGACAGCGACTTCCGTGTATCAAAGCTTATAAATTACATAACAAATTCGGAAGATTTATTACCTGTAAACGTTTCTACAGTAACTATTTCTGAAATCCTAAAAATACAGTATGACGGTTGAAAACGGCTATGGGTCTGTCTAGATATTTAATGGCAAGCTTCGAAGCTTTCTTTAGCCTTCTCGTCACATTTATTATTCTTACCATTGTTCATCTGATTGATATTCTTTGTAGACAAAAAGAGCGTTTTAGTCTATTTACCTAATAAAATTTATACGAGAGGTTTTAAGACTAATTAAGCCGCGAACGATCGTATAAATAGATCAGAACACTGCTATTTGCGACGAACTTAAGCACCGGCTTGATTAAGCCGCAGCTTAGCTAAGCCCAGGGATTCGAGCCAGCTTCGCTAAGCCGCAGCTTAAGTTAGTCGGAAAGTTGCTCTTATAAACGATCCGAATAAAAGTTCGCCTCTTTCGAATTCAAGTCTGCGCAAGACTTGTTTGCGATAAGCATATGCATATTCAAAGTTTCTCAAACGCTTCACGTGAAACTCTGATATTCTGAATTATGAATTCCAACGCCATCCATTTGGTGTACATCCCGGTCCTACCAATACTCTCTCTCTCTCTCTCTCGATCTTACTTGTCCAACTTTGTCGCAGCTATCGTTCAACTTTTTTCTGGGACGCAGAAATGGCGTTCAGAAACCATATTGCAGCAAACTTTGGAAATAAGGGCAGCTTGTTTTTCTGTGAAAGGCCCGCCGTTTCGCCTCTTTGCTGACCCTCATTGTGTTGCCGCCATCTTGAAATGTTACCAATGATGCCATAATTGTTTACAAAATTACGCCATTTCACCGTGGAAACCAAGTTAGAAATGAGGCTACGCTTAGCCGAGGCGCACTTCACCATTTATACGAGCTCTTCGAGTATTAAGTTTGTCGGTATCATGACAACGCGTATTAATAGCCCTAACTTGAAAACTTCGCGACCTTAACTTAAAATCTCTCGTATAAATGGCCCTATTCTTGATTATCTCTCAAAGGACCGGAATGAGGGACTACTCGTAGCCCAATCTTTGTGTACTCAAATGACTTTTACCAAATGCCAGCTGCAAGCTGATCACGTTTTTTTTAAATTTGGTACTATACATTACACGAATCGATGTTTCACATCGACCGCATTTTTCCACTGTCTGTTCTCTGATTGATCAAAGAAATGACGTCATAAAATAGTCAAAACTAAGTGTAACTTAGCGGTTTAACTGCAAAGTTTTGAACATTTTATGCCTTTACGTATTTCTATGATCAATAAGAGAAGTCAGACAATGTAAAAATGAGGTCGAGCGACAACTGCGATCGAGCGAACGAACGAACGAATGACGAGGGCAACATCGCAAAAACTCAAGGGGGAGGGGGGGGGGGGGGGGTATAAGTTTGCGTGTACGTCCGAGGGTTAAATGTTTTTAGAAAACGCACAACTTAATCAAATGAACAACCTCTGGAAATATTTTTACGAGGTGCAAATAATTCAAACCTTACCGTCACCTGTTTGTTTCTAAACTAAAAGTCTCCCACGAAAATTCTCTTTTATACTTGTAGCGGCTTGGATTATCGATGGAATCTTTATTAACAACAGCTCTTTATATTTGTGATCCCCGCAGTGTGCTCTCAACTTAAGCAGTTGAAAAAGCAACCTGAAAAAAAAAAAAAAAAATCAGGCTTGAACGGGATTCGAACCCATGACCTTGCGATACCGTTGCAATGCTCTATCCACTGAGCTATCAAGCCACATGGATAGAACGAAACACGCAAAAAAGCTCCTTTCACATGAATTTCAAGGTACTGCAACACTGTTGCATCGATTGTTCTTTGCTTAGAAGGACTTTCAATTGGAGAAATAGTTGTAGGGATTATAAGCTGCTCCGCATCTGAGCTCAGGCGAAGATGTTTGACACCAAACTGGTGGATAATTTTCGAAAAATAATGGAAAGCGCAGCATTGGAGATTTGAGCAGGTTTTGGAGCATTTTATAATATTTACAGAACTAGTGAGTACTTTTTAACGGTTCGCACGATTTGTAATCGGCTTAGAATTTATATTTAGCAAGCATTGGGAAGGCTTCTCCCAGAAATTTGGGTTCGTGGATTTTGTCAAAGAGCCGCAAGTTTTTGAAATTTCAAGATAATTATTTTTAGGGCTAAATTTTGATGGCCTTAATACTTCCGCACTTCTGCTCCAACGATTTTGCTGAAACTTGGTAAGGGTATGCATTAAGTCAGAAATTTAACACAAATATAACAGCAAAATGTTTCACAGGGTGCTATTTTGTTCAAAACGTGGGATTCATTTAAGCCCGATTATCACTTAAAATATTTTTTTTTTCAAAGTAAAATCGAATTTTATCTTATTATTGCTAAATAATATCTGTAAGTATTCGCAAAGTTTTAGAAGCATCGCTTGAGAGCCGGAAAAGTTATGACCCAAAGTTTGTCATAGACGAGTGCGACCGAAATAACAACGAAGCTACCTTAATTGTTCCTAAAGGGGGCGGCCGTTTTGGGCGCCCTCTTGGAAGGAGTATGAAAACCGGACTCTCGCAAACGGCGGTGGATGTTTTGGGGATGGGAATGGAAGATAGCAACTGATATTGTTTTGGCTTACGCGACTTCTGAGCTGGCATAAGGAAATCGACCACACGATTTCAAAATATGCTGGACACGGATGTTGCTAACTGATCTACATCACATTCGCTTAAATAAGTCACATTTATTCATTGTATTGTTCCTATGGTAATGGTTGCATCTGTGGTAAAAGTACATGTAAAGTAGAATAGGCATCCTTGCGAAGACAAAAAATGTACTATAAGCCCTGTGATTGAGTCTAGCAAATTTAACATACAGACAAAGTGAAAGATCAAAGTGCCCTCTGGGCTATCTCCTGTAAGTTTTTCCCATCATGCAATGCTGTCATATTATGTCCGAATATTGTTTTTGATGTTGCAATTGGACATTTAGGTTAAAGTGTCAATTGAAAAGTGTCAATTGCTTCTCGTCGTTTTTAACAGAGAGTAACATATGGTAAAAAAACTCCATTTGTTCTCTGTTCAAAGAATGAACAAGTTCTTTATAACTGTTATCATCCATACGATTAATTACCAGCTTTTCATTATCATTTGCTGTAGAAAAAATTCCAGCATTACTTGAAAGATTGTTCCCTTGGTGATTGTTATCTAAACATGGGTTAAAACAACCAAACAGTTCACTGTATTGCAGTGTTTCTTCACTTATATCCTGCTCATCGTTATGTTGAGCAGACGGAGCTACAGTATCTAACTGATCACGTTCCTTATTTTCAGGATCTCCCATGGCTTTTTCTTAAGAGTTCTCCTTTCTTTCCTTTCGAATATAACATGTTTTACTTGCTGAAATCTTATTTTTACATGGGATAAGCATCAAGGGAGCTCTCTGCAATTAATCTTCAGCATCCATTTTATTAAACATAACTAAATGAATGATTTAGCTTTTATTCTGCGAAAAAGTTTCATTCCTCCTTTCAAATAAAATTCTTTACAACTTTGTTCTCTGTTTTCATTATTGGGATCATCATCAATCTTATCGTCAAAATCTGTTTCAGGTGGAAATCTAGTTCCTGTAAACTTACTCAGTATTCATCCCCTCATATTAACTTTTGTTTGAATCAGTGTCACTGTTAACAAACAGTTATACCAAGAACAGAAATGAACTAAACATAGTTGCTAGAGCTGTCGTGGTCGTCTTTGACATTTTCATTCTTACACACTTATACATCTCAGAGTGACGAAGAAACATTCTTTCACAAGCCTTGCACGTCGCAGACTTAAACGCTGCATCACGAACGAAGAAATTTACTGATCCTAGAATTTTCATAGCGATAACATAAACTTATTTATCTTGCAACACGACCCTGAGCCAAAGAAACCCTAATATATGCCTAATGTAATCTAACGGGACAAATATCTTGCAGGTATACTCGGGAAAGCTATCCTAAAGGCTATTTAATACATTTTGCGACTAGTGGGAGTCGTGTTTGGCCTGTCTCTTTTTATACTTCGTTGTGATTTTTTTTACAGAGACTATACCGTAAAATGCTGCTTATAAGCCTTGGGCTTATGTAACTTCGTAGGGTTTTTTTGGCTGGCAAGCAAAAATATTGCCATAAAGAAGCGTTCTTTGAGTTAATTTCATTTAGGCGTAAACTTTTGTAAAGAATTTCTGTTAAGGAATTAAGACTGAGGAATAAGGAATTAATGGGTATAACCGGAGTAATGTTTTGTTACCGATGGGCCTATAACCGGGTTGGCTTTTTTTTTTTATTTATTCCATTACTCCATTACTCCATTTACTCCATTACTATGGAATTACTCCATTATTATGGTACGCATGGAGCACAACATTACTTCACGAGAATTACACGCTTGTTGTACAAAAGATACGTAGTGTAGTCTCGTGTATGTCTCAATGAATTCAAAATACATTGGTACAACTCTACAAGTGAAGCTGTTCTTCGCGTACAGAGGATATACTATTGGATGCAGTGATCGCAATGCCTTGATAAGACAACGGAAGTTCTGTCTAGCTCCAGGTCACTACTCAACAAAAGAATAAACTAAAGAGCTAAAACTACCCGCAAGAAGTCGTGATTCCAATATAGGAACATGACAGGAGTTTATTACTCCTGAAAATGATTGCATTTTCATTCTTGGATCTTTAATAGACACTTATCCGTGATCAAGAAACACTTTCTCACAAGTCTTGCATGCCGCAGGCTGTGGACACTTATCACAGCCTCTTTACTGATCCTAATATTTCCACAGCGGTAACATAATCTTTAGCCGATTGCCATGTATTTTGCAACACGAGTCTGAGCCAAAGAAGCCCTAATATATGTCAGGACAGTGTAGAGAATACATAAAGAAATAAAATAATTATAGTCATGGCTATGGCATGAAATCCTCCGGGATTGATCCTGTCATTAGAGAAATTATCCAAAGATCAATGGGTCAATATTATAGAGCAAAGCGGATAATTGCGACTTGTAACCTCCTAACAGTGATCTATAGCAAGGGACAAATACCTCGTAAACCTACTTGGGAAAGCTATTTTAAAGGCTTTTAAATACTTCTTGCGACTAGTGGGAATCGTGTTTGGCCTGCCTCTTTTTAAGAGCTTATGACGCGTAAATAAGCCATTTCACAGCTATAGATTCGAATACCAGATATATTAAAGCCATCGATAGGAAAAATCTAAGGACTATCCGTACCACAATTATCTCTTTAAGCAGAGACTAAATTGGGCACAAATCTTTCTGACCAAAATGAACCAAAATGGGGCCTAATAAGGTAAAAACAAAAATGAACTAAAACCCCGAACCTCACTGAAACCTAACTGTTTGACATTGGTTTGTTTGACCTGGAAAATCAATTTGATGACAGTATTGCAAAACTCTGCTTAATCATTTCTAATGATATGGCTAAAAAAAAACAGGTTTGTTTAGTACACTGTACGATGACTCACTAAAAATAAAATAATGTCGCTTAAGGTTACAGTGTACCTTCAGATCAAAAATTTATTGAATTTTTTTTTTTTGGCGTTAAAATAAAGTTTACAGGATGAACTTTCATCCAAAAAAAAAATTATCGAAAAATAGTGAAAATTGACGGAGAAAAGACGGTATAACTTTTGTGGGCGGAGTTTGTTTATTAAGCGATATGTTTTTTTAAGCGCCGTTTTCTCAAAGTTAATTTTTCGCTTGTTGGGGACACTTTAAAAAGCTACAACTCAAAGGGAATTTGTTCGATTTTCCTTAAATTTGGACAGAAGCTAGGCTAACATATAATCAACAAAAATGTGTCGGCGAATTTCTTAATTCCGAAAACTTTTTCGTCAAGAGCCATTTCCGTGCGATCATTCCAATTTTTTTTCTTCCCTTTTCGAAAATATTCTGTAACTTTTCACTGCAATTGAATATGGGAAATCGCCGACACGTTTTTTTAGCACTTCGTGTACGGAAACCCGAGAACAAATCAAATTAGCAAAATATAATAATCGCTTTGAGTTATAGCGTTTTAAAGATGATTCGGACGTTCGAATTTAGACGTCGTAAAAAATTCGACAATTCATTTTATTACCAAATGGTTTCCTTATTTAGATAGCCAGCTCTATAAGCTTTAATTTGATATCTGGGTTTAGGTATCTTAAGTGTAATCTTAAGACGCTAGAGCTGTTATACTGGAGACAGCCCCGAAGGTACACTGTAACCTTAAAACAGTCCCCTTGATAAAATAAAATTCTTTTATTCACATCTTACAGAAGCGTTCGTGAAATTGTTTCTGATCGCTTTTACAAGCACACTTATAGAAAAAGTTCTATATTTGTTTTTCAACCTACAAGGAAATTGAAAGCACTGGTTCGTTAAAACCTATTGTTGTTTAATTTAGTCAGTCTCTTATATAACTTGCAAATGGGGTAAATTAACCGAGGACATTTTTAACTAAAGGGACACTGTCCCGACAGAAATATCGTGTTTTCATGATTATGGCCAGGAGCTTGCTTTAGCTTGCTTTATCATCCGAAAATAGGAAGAAAAAAATAGCCAAAAGTGATGAACGCAGAAAAATATGAATTAAAAAGACAAAATAACGACAAAATTCCACCAGAATCGAAACTTTGAATATTTCTTGACCGCATGTCATGTAATCAAAATTGCTTAACCGTAATCAACTTGATCCATTCTTCTAATTCCGCACTTTTTCTCCAAACTACTGCTTCTGTTTTTCTCCTTGAGAATCTTTTAATCCAATTTAGTTGTATATTTGGTGACATTTGGCGATATAACATGGAAATTAACAAACACATTATTTCAACAAAACTTCATTGTAAACGTACAGCATACAAACATTCTCAATCAGCAATGTCAGCTTACCTCAAACTCTCCGGTTTTCCCTTTCTTAAAACGCAGTGCTATAATATGATAATACCACTGAAATGTCTTGAAGCAACCAGTTTGACAAACCAGACTGGACATCGTAAAGGATATTAGCCAAGCGCGCTTCTAGCGTGCCAAATATCTGAGCACAGTCTACACTAGGTGAGATAAGATTACATTACGTTACGCTTTTTGACGCTCGATACAATGAAAGTATTCTGCAACATGTTCCCCCAAAAACATAGAATTCATAATCGTACGCCTTAAAAATCATCGCTACGAATAAGAGATAACAAACAGTAGGAATGTTACCTAACTGAAAAAATATATTCCGAGACATTTTTCGAAATAGGCAAACAGCGTGGCAGATTTTATATGAAATTTTAACACGCATATTTCTTCACTGTGAAGGTCAAGTCAATAAACCACTGTATTAAAAAAATATGCAACTCGACTCTTGTTTTCTTATTGATAATATCTAACACAAATCTATCTAACTCCGTAGTGACGTAGGACTGATGACAGATAGAACAGTAATGTGCTAACAAAAATGCAACAGGAATGTCCCCACAAATTCACTAAAAAGTCTATTAATAGTATCTAACGCATTCTTTGCTAACAAAAATGCATAAAGAATGCATGTTAGCCCACATAAACTCCTGTAAGTTAAACATTAACTTACAGGAGATAAAAACTAGTCATGAGTGGCATTAAATGAGATACAGTCCATTTTAATAGTGCATATATGACGTAATATATCAAACACGAGGAACAGTGTTACATCAGATTTCCAAACACCGAGAAGTGGATTGGAAAAACGAGGCGCAGCCGAGTTTTTTTTAAACCGCTTCAAGGTGTTTGGAAATCTGATGAAACACTGTTTCGAGTGTTTGATATAGCTTCTCAAACTGATCGTTAAATGCGGAGAAAACGAAGGAATAAAATCGCCAAAATCTATGCAAATTAAGAAACGATTTCAAAACCTCCTTCACGGTAGTGATTTCCTTTGTGTTCTCGTCATGAATTATTAATGAGTTTGAGAAATGTTTATCTCCCTTGCATTTTAAAAGTAGCATTTTACCCCGAATGAAAGCCAGTGTCCAAGCACACGGATAGTTGGAATCTACTTTTATTTCTCAGGCTACAATCACAATGTATCTATTCCATATTGGAATTAGCCTCATACGCAGACGTCCTTAGGGCTCGTCACGCAATCTTTTTAAGGACGTCTGCGTAGGAGGCTATATTGGAATAGATACATTGAATTGCATTGAACGTGACAGGCCTTTTGTTCACACTGCACATCCTATTCCAAAAAGTTTAAGTAATGTTCCACATAAGAACGATAGCAAACTTCAAGTTGTTCTGCGGCATTGGCTCTTTCCCACATAGAATATCTTTGATTTCAAGAATAGAGGAGGAGCTGATGGTTAATAATTATATTTCATTATAAAAATAAAGAAAATCCATTTGCGTCAAATAAATTGTAGGTAATGTTCGTGCTTAACCAATCAGAATAGCAGAAGACAATAGCTAATAATTTTGCTTTTTTGACGAAGTTCCCCAAATACAATATCTTTTAAAAATTGTATGTTGTGCGATTGGGTTTCAAATTACTTGAAACTTTAAAAAAAAAATTAGACAAAATGCACCTTTAACCTTAACTTTTCCATTGCCGTTCAGCGCTATCCTTCTTATGGGGATCGTTACTTAATATGAATATCGACCTGCTCCTACGGCAGGTACAAATTTATACATTGTATCCATATTGGTTCACAAATAACTTCAAGTACAACATGAACACCCTGCGTTTTTTTTTTTTTTTTTTACTACGGATCCTTAGTGTACACTGTTCCAATATAAAACTCTCATTAATTAAAACTGTATTGGTGCAGTACTGGTACAGGGTTAAAGTAGCCTTCGATGTAGCTTTTTCAACTTTTATTTGACAACAATAAGCACAAGTGAAAACACAACTTCCAACGATTACTGTATAAACAATTTTAATTGTTGACATTAAAATGTCTTCTATAGTACATGTATTTCGGAGGTACTGTACACTTGTATATTTACGTCTGACAGAGAGAATGGCATTTAAAACGGTTCACTGCAAGTTGTTAATCTAGCGACAAACTTGGACAATTAAAATAAAAAAATAATAATAATAAGACAGCCCCTGGCCTCCCTCTCCATTTTAGTGATGAAAACAAAAAATGGAGCATATTCATCATTGATTCGGGGAGAGGGGTGCTTTCATTTCTCTTTTCATTCCGTTCGGGATTGTGGCTGTTTATCATTCTTGTGTTACCATGTAGCAGCCATTGGTTGTGGATTTTGGAGATATGACATCACAACAGCTGAAACAGATAATCTGAAATCCAATAAGAACCATGGTCAACTGAATGGTGTACATGCAGCTTATGTTACTTACATGTACATGTAAAAAAGAAAGCAGAAATATCATAGCAAGGATATCATTGAACAAGAATGAACGTGTAAGAATTTATGGCACGGGTGATTTTAAGTAACAATATAAAAAAAAAATGTTTGGGCATAACATTTACATTACCGCATTCACTAATACGCAAAAAAAGAAAAATGCAAAGGATTCCTTAGTTTTTATTTTGCAAATAAAGAATTTGAAAAACTCCAGGTACTGTCCAACAGAAACCTATTTTAACAAAGGATTCTTGTAAATCAAAAGTTTTAAACAGATTCACTGACATTGTCCATATATTTGTTGGGAAGAAGTTAAATTTCCTGGATCCAGGGATTATTCTAGAGTGCAGCATTACCGATCCTCACAATTTAAAATAATAATATTGCCATGTAAAATCTATGTTGGCACAACAAATGGGAAGCAGAGAATTGTGCCATGGATATCCACATGTAATTAACGCTTTTATTTTGTTATAATAATGATTAAAAGGTAGTCGAATAAAGGGGAAGTACACGTACATGTATCATAGGGATTTTGACCTCTCTGTTACGATGCTCGTATTTACCAAATAATACAAAAACACCAAGAGAACGAGATCAACCAATTCTTGAAAGAGGAACAAATTATGGTCTGTTCTGGCCCATTTAAAGATTTTGGAGACGAAAATGTGGGAGCTTGAAAAAAAAAAAAAATAGGCTAACTTTTTCAAGTTTCAATTTTACATGTATAAACCCAGTCCATCTACATGTATGACTACAGTGTAGAGACAATGGCATCATCAGTTTTGGTATATTTTTGTGGTAATTTATGACACCATAGACCACTTTCATAATGGCGGCCGATTTATTTATTCTTTTATATGTATGTTAATTACTAAGCCTCACTGGCCTCATTTTAGAGTAAAAATTCTTTTGAATTTTGCACATGTTACCGAGGCAAGTGAGGCTCATTAACATACATATAAAAGAATAAATAAATCGGCCACCATTATGAAAGTGGTCTATTATTTTTCATTTCTGTTAATACCAAAAAACGGTTTTGCCTGTGACACTTTCCCTTTAAAGCAAAAAAAAAAGGCATAAAGACCCGTTTACACAGGCGATTCTTGGTGCAATTTTTGTTGCACGCAAGTTGCATCTTCAAATCGCATGCGTAAACGGGCTGTGATTTCAGTGCGATTTAGGCACGATTTGTTGCAGAGGTTTTGAAACCTGATGCATCTTGGTGGCGATTTTTGGAAAATCACAAAAGCAAAATTAATGTCGCACCCAAATCGCACAGGAAATCGCCGCTAGTTTACACTTGCGACAAAAGTTGCATTGGAGAGCGCGACAAAAATTGCACCAAAAATTGCACCAAAACTCGCAAGTGTAAACGGGCCTTGACATAAAATCAAGAAGTGTCGGAGATTACATGTACATTAACTTAATTTGTCTTTTTGGGAATTGAAAGTTTCTTGATGAATTCACTATAATTACACACTGTCGCCATACCCATGGGCAACTCTGAGCAGATGTTATAATTAATACATGTACATTGTACAGTCAAACCTCTATTTAGCAGCCACCCACTATTAAGCAGTCATTTGACCAATCCCCATAATTAAATGGCTCCCATATTTACTGTAAAAGCGGTCAGTTAGCTATTCCCCGAGGGTGACTGCTTAAAAGAGGTTTGACTGTATTACTGTACAAATTTAATATCAAATATCTTGGGACACTTAAATTTTAGAAGGGGGCCCAATGGGTCCTCATTTGCCACAAATGATACCCTAGAAATGGTGTCCTACATGGAATACAAGGCTTTCATACAAGTACTAGGCCCTCACATATGTAATGGTGCAGTTTGGTCAGACAAAGCTCAGGATTTGGAGTTCTAACCGGGCGGCACACCCGCACCAAAATTCCAAGGAGTACCCTCTGTGAGAAACACCCATAAAGATGCTCAGTTGCTGTAAACAGCCAATTTGGTACACAGATTAGGTGCTCACTGATGAGAAGCTTGACTACACTGAGAATCAAATTTTCTACTCACAAGAAGCTGCTAAACATCTGTTTGGTATCCTCTGATGAGCGTGAGTTGGAAAAGGTTATGAAAGAACAATAAACTGCTGCCCATGCTGCCCACTTGAGCTGAAAAGAAAAAAAAGATCAGTTAGGGTCAAACACTGCATGTAAGTCACGTGGTATGGTTCATATCATTCACATTTGTGGATGAAATCCTTAAACAATAATTCATGCATCATAGTGTAGGAACTTGTGAGCAATCAAATGTTCAACCCAAGGTTGTATCAGTTATAATGAATACTATTTATAGCATCTATATGTATAATAAGTATACTGTAACTGTACATGTACATGTGTATACTGGACCAGCACCTTTGTTCTGATTGAAGATGGACCAGATCAATGGATGATGGATGGAAGCTACTGTGTTTAAAGGATAATTAATTTTATGGTCTTCAAGCACTTTTCTTTGAGATACATGTAGGATATACAAATCAAAGGTTGTTTTGGTCTGTAATAGTTATTGAGTATCATTTACTGGAGAGAATGATTTCTGGTATGAAGAATTTATTCAAGAGTACTAAAGTGAAAGAGTCTTGAAGCTGTACATGTACATTAACTAGTCTGGCATAGGGTAGGAATTTTTGGCTTCCAGTCTAGACTAGGGTTGCAAAAAATGCAGCTGAACAAGGTCTGGTACAGAGTACGGGGGTTCAGGACCCCAGAGTACCACCCTCGGGAGTACCTTCTTGTGGTGTTGTTTGTTGTGCTGTGTATGCAAAGTGGTTCTTACCCATGAGTCTACAAATAATGATGCCTTACAGTTTGCATAATGGTTGAGTCTGTGAATGAAATCCTAAACTTTGACCTTTCAAATGAAACTATTGAGCAGCACTATACATGTACTTTCTTCTACTCCGACCTGTTTCTTGCACCCAATCAAGGTAACTTTAGTTTTGGTGGTCAGTTAGAAGGGTTAAAACCACATGTACAGTGTAGTAGTAATCATACGGACATAAAGTACATGCACCTTTTCAGGTATTATGCCAGAAACAATATTACATGTATGCCAACAGGAATAACTTTTCAGAAAGAACTGGTACCTCTTTGGGGTAAAATAATTTGAGCGACACCCACAAGACAGGTTTCTGGTTCCTTTTAGGGGTTTCTTTCAAAATTTCCGACAATCACCCCTGTCGATTTTATATGGGAGCTCCCACTTTTTACAAATTTCTTCATTTTATTAATTATAGGAATTAACATGAATAGCTCGAAATATGTAAATACAGTTCAACATTAGGAAATGTTCTTTATAAGAAAGCAAGAGACATCTAACTTTAAAGTGAATTACAGTGCGGCTACTGTTACCGGGGTCACCCATACAAAGTTAACCAATCACAAAACAGAACGAAAACAATAGATTCCAACATTTTTTACTTTAGCCAATGAAATGTTGAGTACAGAACAATGAAATTTCAACTTCTTCGTTCGCCATCAAAACAGATCAATACAAGTTTTGGCTGTACAGCGTTGGATTTTCAATTAACTTCGATTCCATCCCTTTTGAACTTGACTTATTTTAACAGCGCGATTTGGAAGATAAATATCGGCGATTCAAATGAAAGAGAAACTCCAAACTGTGTGATACGAGTTTTGGCTGTACAGCGTTGGATTTTCAATTAACTTCGATTCCATCCCTTTTGAACTTGACTTGTTTTAACAGCGCGATTTGGAAGGTTAATGTCGGCGATTCATGTGAAACAGAAACTCCAAACTGTGTGAAAATATGGAATGCAACGGCTGTACCGTATGTCTACACAAATAAAAGTGCTGGTGGTGGATTCAGAATAATTTGTTAGCTCGTAACAGATTCAAGTTTTCTCTACGGCATCAACGGCGGGGTTGGAAAATAAATACAGTTGACGACAGCGAAAGAAGATATTCTTAATTGCATAAGTACAAGTGAAAGCGACGGTCATAGTTCAGGCAAATTAAAAAGGGACCTACGGATAACAACGAAAACACGGCTTGTTCGCCGTCGTGGTTAATTAAGTTTTATGCGCTTTGAGTTCCATGCGTTAGGTTTCGGCAGTCGGATTAAGCTGAAATAAAATTAAGTAAAAGAGAAATTCAAAACTGCATAAAAAGAGTATCGTCTTATAGAAACGGCGCATTCTACAACATATATTTCACTGCCGGAAAATCCATCGATATTACAGCGGTTCGCCAGTTGAGTTATTATAATTTTCCAGACGATTCAAAACAGTAAATCCAACTCCCTCGCATGAATTCCTGACAAAAAAACCTCAACCGTCAGACTAGAATATTTTTTTCACAGAGTTCGAGGTTTGGTTAATAATTTTGTTTCTATTTTGTGGCACTTGTAATACTTTCACCAAAATGATTTCTTCAAAACCATCACGACCGCCTTGGGAGATTAAAGAAACCCATCTAGTGCTCAAACCGCAAAGAAAATCTGCAACGGAAAAAATTCTGACAACAATTCAATAAAAAAGAATTGAAATGAAGGAGCCGCTCTTTTTCAAACGGTTAGAAAATAAACGCTTATATATGCTATGCTGGTAGTGTACCTTGTAACATTTGCAAACAGCCGGCGGTTGAGTTATTTTTTCCGAGAATTAAAATCCGCCACGCAATTTGCCCAAACATACGGCTGTCGCGTTCACTGCTTTCATAGAGTTTGAAATCAGTTCTCGCTCACTTGCATGACACATGACATTCATCCATGTAGCATGTGAAACTACTCAAATTTTTTAATCGAAAAGTCAACGCTAGCGAAAGCTTTATTCAACATAAGCTTCACGAGTGAACAAGTTGAAATTTCATTGTTCTGTACTCGACATTTCATTGGCTAAATTAAAAAATGTTGGAATCTATTGTTCTCGTTCTATTTTGTGATTGGTTAACTTTGTCTGGGTGACCCCGGTAACAGTAGCCGCACTGTAAAACAACTTCTGAGAACCTTAATACAGTACTTCGTACTACATTGTACATGTACATGTGTCAGTTGCAACACATTATTTAAGGTGATTCTTCAGAAATAAAAGTTGACACAATTTTTTTTTAACCTTTCCGTCATTTTATTTCTGCCAGACATTGTTTCGAAAAATGCAATAAAAAAAATATAGGTCACCAATTGCTCACGGAAGTGTTGCGATGGAGTAAAGTTGCCCTACAGTGTATTTATCCATGTACATGTAGTACTGCCTATCACAAGCATGATTATTTGATTGGTTCATGTTACTTTAAGAGGTACAGTGTAGCTTGAAGCATACTAGTTACATGTAAAATGGAAAACTTGGAAAACTATAAGTTACTGTATAATGCATAGACCATAAGGAACTATTAATTTTGATATAATTATGATTTACTGTAAAAGCACTTCCTCACTTAAATTGCCACCTTGATGTGGTGGAGAGGCTTGAGTGCCCCAATGAGCCGGAGTACAACTGGCGGGACCTATTGAGATCCTGGTAGGGTCACCCATGCCACACAGGTTGAAGGTTAGGGCAATAAGGGCCAGAGAAAGAGCAATCTACTGGTCCTCCAGGTTAATTGGGGATTTGGCACAGGGCCAACAACCCTGTCATGCTAAAAAAACCCTTTGTTATGAAAACAGCAATGAGTAACTCAACATCTGTGCAAGACAGGCTTCCAGAATCCACGCCAAGGAAAAGAATGACTGGCAGTGGTCAAAGCCGAGAGGAAGCCACTGTCATGATTACGGGAGCTGTCAGCCCCAAAACAAGTACACTGATTGGCTTTTGGAATGTACAGTAAAAACAATGTATGACCCAGGCAAGATGGTGCAAGTCATTGCTGAAATGAAGTGCTAGGAGGCATTGCAGGTGGATTAATTGGCCATACCACCTGCCAAGATGCCTCCATCAACAAAACCACTCTGCATTGGGCATTGGGCTCACCTGAAGACCATGTGGCAGTGGACGGTGGAGAAGGAAATGAAACAGATGGAAAAGACCTGGAGCAGCATTCGAGTTATGGCGAAAGACTGGCATAAGTGAAGGGACAATGTGTTGTTGCCCTACATGTACATGCCACCAGGCATAATGGGCATGAGTGAGTGAGTGAGTTACTGTAAAGGCATGCCACCTGAAATGACACTGTCTCAAAACACTCCTTATGTTTTTAGCAATAACTTTATTGACCAAGAATTTTTTTTTTTAAATCTTTTATCTGAAAGAGGGTGGTGATTTTTAACAGTGCAATCATGCAAAAAAAAAAAAAGGTTAGGAGAAAACAACAACTTATTCATTTGGCCAATTTATCCTCAAAGGAAACCGTCTTGATTGAGACTGTGCGTACATTTGTGTACATTAATTTAACTTGTGTGCATGCTAATGATGCAGTAGTAATGTGCAATGTAATACTAAGGAATCATCTTAAAACGAAAAAATCCAAATTACCTTCACATTAAACTGAGAGAGTTTGCAAATCAGGCTAGAAGATCTGGTGTGTTAAGGAATGAAACTTTTCTAGGACAGATTCTTTTTTTTAACTTTTGTTACAGCTAAATTATGAAACAAAATGTGTTAAGATTTATTTCTTGGCATGTGTGTTCATACAATGATAGGACATAATGATTTGCAACATGAATTGGGTGTGCAGTAAGGATATGCATCAACAATTTAAACTTAAAATTCGAACTCCAAAGAAAAGCAAACAGTTGTAACTGTAACTTGTACATGTATATCAACCGGTAACTGACTTTCAATCAAAATAATTACAAACCATTGCATTGTTTACAACACTAACACCAGTTCATTTACAGCTTACATGTACACTTTAAAAACCACATGACTTACATGTACAATACATGTATATATACATTTCGTCCAAGAGTGATCTACATGTACAGGTCATGCACCCTAATTTCTTTTAACAATTGTCAAGCAGGAACATAAAGAGAATATTGAAGAAATAAAAAACGCACCGAGTGCATTATTGAGTTATATAAGCACGTGGGATTTTTCAAGAACATGAGAGAAGTGCAAAAGTATGAGCCAAAGGCGAGTGCTTCTCGCACTTCTCGAGTGTTCTTAAAACTTCCCAAGTGCTAACTGTACACTGTATACAACACAACAATGCACGAGGAACAAGTTTTTTTATTTCTTTTGTAAAATAAAAAAAAAAATAATGGTTATAATAAATCTTATGTCACGCATGTGCTTTATCGAGTTATAATGAACTCGGTTTAACCAATCATAGCGTGCAAATTTCCTTCAGCATTTTATAAAGAAATCTCTAACTTGGCAAAATAGCCACTAAATGAATCATAATCGCTCGATATTAAAAGAACTGCGAAATAAGCAAATAAAGGGCTCATCCTCGGTGTAAAAACCTGCCAACTCACGAGTGACGTAAAACAAAGAAAACAAAAGGTATTGAAACAATAGAGTGCAAGACAACAAAGGTAGAAAACAAAGAAAAAAGTCACAGGTTTTTACTGACCGAGGTAAACCCAAATAAAGACATTTTAGGTCACATGGAAATCATATAATTTTAAACGCAGTGGCTATTTGTACGGCATCCGTATGAGTCGCTCGCGTAGTATACAGAGACTCAGCAAATTAGTCTGAGCCAAATCAATATCGCTTACCAGAAGCGCTTCGTAAAACTAAACGAACATAATTATAACATCGTGGATCAACAAAAGTGAAGAATAACATCGAAAATTGACGAAAGTTTTGGACTCCCATACGAATAGCAAATCGAAGTCTGCGTACAGGTGCCGTACAAATTGATGGTTTTGCAATCACGTGACCTTCAGTACTATGGGACTCAAATGACAAAGGCCATGGCGGCCATGTTGGTGCCAGAACAAAAGAAGTTCATTAAAATTCTTTTGTATGTGTCCTCCAACATGGCCGCCGTGACGTCATGTGCAAACCAAGAATAGCCACCGCGAATTTTAAAAGGGTACTCACTGACTGTTGTCAAAGATGATTGATCTATACTTCTTTAGGTTAGGGAAGATTATTAGCTTGAATGAGATAGCGAGCTAACTCGTATTTTCGTGAGATCTATAAGCTTATATAGCTGTGCTTTGCGAGCTATAGTCCCATTTAATAGTAACAGATCTAAAGAGCACACTGTATACGGTTTGTTTCGTACCTTCATGAGAAGACCGCACATGCTAAATATCATCCCTAAAAGGTTCATATACTCTGGCATCGGATCATCTGCAGGCTTGTTGGTTACTGGCTTGTATCGGAATATTTTGTTTGGTCTTCTAGGATCTTCTTTTGCTGTAGAATACGAACTTCCAGCCGGCATTTTGGATGTTGAATGAAAAGAATAACGTCCCGGCATCCTTTGCGAGAGAATCCAACATGGCGGTTGTTTCGTCCCCAGGGTCATCCGGTGAACACCTGAAAACGAGGATGAACCCACCTGTACGTGCCTGGTTGCACACACGTGGAAAGAAGCTGCTTGAAAAGAGAGCTTCGATAATGTTGTGGAGGTCGATTATTCATATCCTGTCTGCTTCTTTCATAGTCGTTTCCTTCGGATGGATGGAAGCAGGCAAGAACTGCGAGAAATTAGACGGCAAATGGTATAATCAACTGGGATCTGAAGTTTTCTTGAAGCACGGGAGCGACGGCAGACTGTGGGGCGAATATAGGACCGCTGCGGAAAGATTCAATGGATCGGCGGGAGCAAGCCATTCTGTCGTGCTAGGTGAATAGCCTATAAGCTTAAACTCTAAATAACCAGAGTCATTTGTTCGAGTTTTTACTATAGTCTGTTTGAAGTTATTTATGTATCTAAATATTTGAGAGTATTCACTAATCTTATATGTACAGTAAGATGAATTGTGTCCTTATCGGCCACCGTAATGAATGAATGCAAAACTGACTAAGAGAAACACATGCACCGTGTAATTTTCAAAACATGCATAAATTACGTGTGCGCAGCGTTGGTATTGATCATTAAAATACAATAATTTAATTTGTATTTGAACGAGACTGCCTAAGTTCTGTCTCAGGAGAGAAGGGGTGTGGTGGTGCCCATACCCCCCTCCCCGTTGTTGCAACTCCTTGGTATTACACTTTTCTTTTGTAAAAAATTATATGCAAAACAGATTCCCTCTTACATGTAGTTTTGCTCTCCATGACCTTCATTGTTATCATCAAAACATGTGCACAATTAATTATTTATCCTTTTACAAATTCTAGAAAATGTAATATGCTCATTAAAATTATGTTTGTCATCAATTTTCAGTCCAAAAATTTCAATAACATTTTTTAACATGAGAAGAGAACTCGTAGTCCATTACACCTAGCACCATTGCCTGATGCTTCATCTCATTGACTATCATCCACTGATACCTGTTTTTCCTGACCTTCGTAATCCTTAAGCTCCTGCCTTTTTTCCCACCCACCTGTTCCCACAATTTAACTTTCTGTTTCATTTAACTTGTTTCCACTCCCGGGTTCTACTCCAAAATTATTTTACAATATTTGTTTTTTATTTGGTTTAATGAGATAATCTCTGCCATTGTGTGGTTTCCTTAGACAGGAAACTTAACTCCATGTTACTTTTGGGTAATGCAATGTTCAGTATAACAAAACAGAAACTTATCACAGGTGGAGTTATTAAAATTTTTAACAATTTAAGGGATACATGGATACATCTTGCTGATGTCTATGTGATCTGATCATGGTCAGATCGCTCTTGCTCGTGTAAATAGTATATTGCATTGTTCCAGAAAATACTCATACACACTGTACCCCCCCCCCCTCCCACCCCATCCCCTTTTTTTACCCCCCCCCCCCCCCCCCTCAGAATTTCAAATGACCTTCCATGAGGGGATTATACATGTAGATATTTCCAGGGATGGCAAATGTATGTATGATGTGAAAAAAAAATTCTTAGGCTCAATTCACACAGCCTACCCCACAAATTGGTGAAGGAGGAAACATTGCAAGATAAGCCTGAAGGACATCCGCATAGGGGGCTGCACTGATGGTTAATTGGGTGCAATGTTTTTTTTTTTTTTTTTTTTTTAACAGGTTATGCACCCTTTGACTATCCTGGGGCATCCTTTGCTTTCTCAGTTGTCTGGCGGAATGGCACCTCAACAACTGTGTGGACTGGTCAATGTATTGTGTGTGATGATGGTCATGAGAAAATCCTTACTTCTTGGCTACTGCGCTCCAAGGTAGACACTTGTATAGACAAGTGGAAGTCAACTAGAATTGGACGTGACACTTTCACTAGATATGAACAGCGCGGTGGTCCTCGTAAACCAAGCGATTCCATGACAGAAGCACCGCCAACTGTTGTAACCATAATCAAGAACTATGACCCTGATGGCAAAAACAAACCATGCAGCTTAAATGGGAATTGGTACAATCATCTAGGCTCTGAGATGATTTTGACACAGGGAGATGATAGTGGACTCCTTGAAGGAGAGTACCGCACTGCTGTTGAGCGTGAAACAGGGGCAGCTGGAACAAGCCATTCTAAAGTGTTGGGAATTGGACAGCTTGGAGGACCAAGCAGCACTTTTGCTTTTTTTGTTGTTTGGAAAAATGGCGCTTCTGTAACTGGATGGGTGGGGCAATGCCACATCTGTAGTGACAACAAAACAGAGATCATTGAAAGCACCTGGCTGTTACAGAGAAAGATTGAAAAATGCAGTGATAGCTGGAAGTCAACATTATACAGCGAGGATAGCTTCACACACACTGAAAAGAACCCTGGGCCAAGAAGGAAAGATAATACACATGTGCCGGACAGGAGCGGAGATGAAGCAAGTCAGCCGAGGGCTTGCAGTGGGTGCCAGCTATTGTTAAATTCCTTCACTCTTTTCAGTATGAGTTTGAATGTGTTCTATTCTTTGGTAGAGTATTAATGCTGGTTGTATTCATCTGAATACAGATACCATGCAAGCACATGTATGTACATGTATTTGTTGTAGTTAATTTTTTATCTCAGGTAACTTTTATTTTTCCATTGTTTTTGGGTATGGTAACATATGCTACATTTTGTAATGAATTTGAAACAAAGGAAAAATAAAAATTACCTGGAATAAAAAATTAACTGCAACATATTCATGGGCACATGAGTAATTCATGTACCCATTTATACCTGCATGTAAAATAGGCCATTTGCGAGTTGCCTTTAGCCTCTCTATCAAAGCGAGGCTAGGTGCGAAACCATTCATATGAAAATGAGTTTTCATTTACATGCAAATAAAACTCATTTTCATATGAAAGGCTTCGCACCTAGCCTCGTTTTGATAGAGAGGCTAAAGGCAACTCGGAAATGGCCTATTAAATTAAGAGGTTGCCTCATTAGCATGACCGTGTTATTATATAACAACCACATTGGAAAGTCTACTCTAACTAAAACCTTATGCAGTCATTTCTACTTCTTTTCCCGTTTTAAAGCAGCAAAATGTCACGCATTGTTTTGTTATAATTTTGTATAATAATTATTTATTTTAAATACTGGAAAATGATAATTTGTGTGCTGTATTATTTAACAGGGTACGTTATTTGTTTGTCCTGTTTGCAATTTCAATTATCTTGCAGGTTAAAACCTGCGAGAGTAAAAAAGTAAACTAGTAAATATAAATTATAGCGTTTCTTTGCTAATTTACAGGGCAACTGTATTTAAATTTAATATGTCTGAATAAAGTTTTTGTTTGTTTGATATTTGCTGCTTGTGAGATGATTTTTAGAGTACAATGTACACGAGTTACTGTATCTTGCTCAATCAGTGAAGTAGATTACAGAGTAATAAACCTTGCAAAATACTTTATTTTGTTTGAATTCTTTGTTATAATAACGAGATGCTGTACACAGCTTGAACTCGTGGCGTCTTTAACCAATTGCAATATTGATTCCTGAGTGTTAAAGTTGTGAGTGCTTCTACGGAGAAACATAACAGTCATGTCTACTGAAAAGTAAGACTACACTACATTCACTTCATGTACAGTCATTTACATTTAAATTTACATTTACATTCATTAAGTCGGCAAAATCCATGGGATATCACGCCAACTATAAATAAAATGTAAGAAAAATCAAGTTAAATAAAAATAACTAAAAATCTGATATATCTAAAAATCTAAATAGTCAAATTAAGGTAGGCGAGTTTTAAAAGCGTCAATAGATTTACTTAAAACGGCTTCGGCAGAGAGATTGTTCCAATCGATGATTGTTCTTGGGAAAAAATAAAACTTTAAAATGTTCTTATTTGCCCTGGGAACACAAAATTTGAGATCATGACTACCCCTCGTTCTTCTCTCACTGTTAGGAATTAAATATTGATCCCAATTACCGTCTAAGTGACCATGGCACATTTTGTACATAGTAGTAAGCCTTGATCTCCTTATTGTTTCAAGTGTGTCCCATTTTAGGTCTTGAAGCATGCTTGTGACACTTGCCGTTCGATCGTATTGACCTGTACAAAAACGGGCTGCTTTTCTTTGCACTCCTTTGATAGTTTCTATATCTTTCTTTAGTCTTTCTATAGTTTCTATATCTTTCTTCTTCTTTTATCTTTCTGTATCTTTCTCGATCACTAAGCAAATTATAGCAAGTTATTTAAAACACAAAACTTGCCGGAACAAACACAATATCAAACGGTTCTATCCATCCACGAACGCCTTGGATTGTCTTTAAAACTTATACGCTGTAATTGTATACCTGCCAACTTTTCCAAAGTCAAATGCATGTGATTTTCGTATCCATATCACCCGAATTTCCGAACGTTGCCGAAGATGTTCAAACGACTTCCGAGTATTTCCGAAGATGTTCCGATGATTGCTGAAGGTTGCCGAATGTCGCAGTGCTCAAAACCTCGGCGCCATCTTCCCGAAGTAGAACTTATCTCGACGAGATCACGCATACCTTGGCGAGATTACCGCAAAATCTCCAACTACAGTTCAAATGCCAGTTAACTTATTTGCTCGTTATTAACAAGTAGTCCATGTGAAATTGTCCTGTATGCGTGTGAGTTGGTAGGTATATAATTGTTCATTCTGCTTCTCATTTCAACACACGGAGAGATTTCTCCGCCATCTTGAAATCAAGAGCGAGATCACGAGGTCGCGCGCATGTCAACCAATCATACCAGTGAAACTAAAATATGCGTGCATAAATTTGCATGTTTCGATCATGATTTGCGCAATGCGCCGCCTGATGTGAACACTTTTTCACAGTGAATCATGTTTCATTCGTGATCAGACTAAACATGTTTCGCTCAAGTGTGACCACAGCAATAGTCTCGCAAACCATCAAACAACATTAATTCATGCAAATCTAATTCTACTCAGATTTTAAAAACGTCCGTGTCACCAATCCGGATTAATCACTTTCCACGCGACCACGCAAGAGACAAACTTAGTTTAAGAAGACTTCAAGAATCCTTTCCAAGTTCAAATTAGAAAAAAAAAAATAACAGATATGATCAGGAGGGCTCCTGACATGATTCACAGAAAAGGCCCGAGACAATTCCACTGAAATGGAAAAAGGTTGCTAACCCATTCAGTCTTTTGATTAGCTCATACGCTTGCCGACTAGTGTTTTGTTCCCTATGTTAGATTTTAATTAACTTAGAAAATCAACAAGCAAATTAGACTGCGAACAATCTCTTATTTTCTTTCAGTTAGACGCCCTCGTTCCTCGCGGATTCGCCGCTCGTTCGCTAGCGCGCGCTCGCTCGCTCGAATTTAAGAGCCCTGGACAAACTAAAAGAAAAATAAGAGAATGCTCGCAGCTTAGATTCTTAGGCAATCACTAACTAATTACTAGATAACCAAAGTGCACTGCTACCCTGTTAAAAATGGTTTCTGTTTACAACGTCGATGAAGCAATTTTGCGAGCGTTAAGCATGGCGAGGTTTGTCATACATGTATGCGCTCGGTCGATGGTGACAATGCACCCAGAGCAAGTGACTCACACATCCCTGTCCGTTTCTATCGTAGTTAAACGTTTCCCTTACTAGACCAGCGTTGGGTGCAAAAATGTCGTCACTAACAATTTGCCGATTGGATGCGATTAAAGGCCGAGTGCTATTTCGCAATTCCCTATATTAAGTTATTCGTCCTATTGTTTCAGTAATTTTAGTTTAGCTAGATATATATTTTCTTGTAACAAAAATGTCATGGTAATGTGAAAATAAAGTATTGTATTGTATATTGTATATTGTATATTGAAAAAAGTCGGGTATTGCATAAAATATAAAACACAGGAAACAAAGCGGCATCGTTTTTTTTTTAAATGCCTTGCAATGTAATATTTGAAGACAGCAAAGACGCACAAAAACACTCCACTCCTCTCAAATGGAATATACCTTTTACCTTACGAACAAGTTTATTGTTTCATGGCAGCCACAGGGTGCGATTTCATACGCTTTTTACAACGAGTATAAACATAAACAAACTACCACAAATCGTAGTAGAAGACAGACAGTCTTTCACGACGGGGCGAAATTGACAGAGCTTTCGTTCAGGCCGAAAACAAGTTGCTGTAATACCGAGTGAGGCGGGTTCTACTGACCAGTCTTCCTGTTTTGGTCTTAATATATCCTGCCAGTCTCCTAAGTAAAATATAATTGGTAAGGAGATAAGATCATCCCGCTCACGAAACAACCAGTGCTGTAAGAAAGGAAATTATATTATGTGCCCTCATAGATAGAATTCCACGATCTTTTAAAGGTCGCTTTTTCACCTTCTAGTGACATGAACAGCAATTCATAATAGCATCAGTTCCTGCTTGCCAGGTTGGCGCCATACAAAGATTGTTTTTAGATTAGAACCGGCTTCTTGTGCAGAGTTTAACCCTTTGACTCCCTAGGACGTATATATACGCGGTTTAGGGTCATGCATATTGTACCATTTGTGACGTCATCAGTTTTAGCGTCTGAAGATATTTTTGACAATTATCGGCAAGGGAAGGAGGAAATCTTGCTAAACTTACCCAGATGAGACCGATTGGATGAATTGAACTGGAGTTTCACGCAAACAACCTCTGAACTTTACATTACAAAATCAAAGGAAAATTTGCCCTTCCCACCGACGGCTACTTGACGATCAAAATTTCCACATTCCGCGACTCTTGGGTAAAATCTTTACATTGTCAAGAAAGGCTATTAAAAGGTCAACAAAACCGACCAAAAAAAAAAACGGACAAAAAGGAAACTAAAAGAACGGGCTTGAGAATAAAAAAAGAAAAAGTCAAGGCAAGTCGTGTTTTTCTCCTTCAAAAACGGTCGAAATTTCGATCAGTGCGCATGCCCGAACTCAAATTCTCAAATACTTCTACAAATGGCCGGAGGGTTTAGTTTTCCCAGCTGCAAACGATGTTATTGACTGTTCGGCCTCGATTTGGCTAGATAATGGCCATAAAATGGCATTTGTAGCCTGAAAAAGCGTTTTTTGGGGGTGGAAATTTGGGAGTCAAAGGGTTAATATGTAATTTTAAGTAGTTCCTGTTATCATGTTTTGTAAACCTTATTTCATTCCAGTTATAATCCCATCTTCCAACCTCACTAAACCCCTTATAAAGAAACGCAAGAAGACTTCTTGATAGAATTATTACTGCATGCTTATTCTTTTAAAAATTATAGAGCAAATTTACCCTACTTGTCGATCAATATGGCTTGCGACCTTTTGAGAGGCGTTAAAATCCAATCACACGGATCAGTCTCAAATAATATTCTAACATGATTTGAATAAAGTCCCTAATTTGTATTGAAGGACAATATCCTTTAAGCAAAATTGCAGTCGAACACGTACGCATCTCTTAGGCAACAATATAGTTATTATTTCAGTCGCATCCAGAAGGGATAACTTAGCGAGCGACACCCAACATTTTTATTTTTTACTTAACTTAAACAACGGCAGGGAAGTTGTTCTTTAGAAAAATCCAAATCTGGATTTCGTTTTCTAAACATCAGATCGATTTTGCTCTTTTCGCTGTGGTCCAAAAACAGACTATGAATCCTCAAGAAACACAATGGAGAATTAGAAATAAATAAACGACGGATCTGAATAGAATACGCACAGCCAGCGGAAACTCGAATCGTATAGCATTACGAACTGCTCTGTGGAGTCTGTTTATTCCATCATTTTATCCCTTTTAAAGGGTGTTTCTTGGTGTTGCGGAAGCCTTTGTTGGTTAGCTTTTGTGTTGTGGTGTGGGTATTGTTCAGTGTTTTTTTAATCTTTTGTTTTACGTCATTTGGTGATCACACCATCCGCAACACCAAGAAACTACCCTTTTAAACCATTGCTTTTAACGAAGATTCGAAATGACCAAAAGTTTCATCAAAATTTGTAGATTTTTACGAATATATTCTTGGAATCTTTCCTTTAACGGCTTCATAAAAAATCATTTTGTCATTTTTCAATAATAAAAATGTTTTGCATAAAAAAGAAAATGCTTAGATGATTGGAGGATTTCTCTCCGAGGTCGGCTTTTAAATTCCCTTGTACATCATTCAAGCCGTGCAACGACGCACAATAACACTCCTCTCTACATATTTTCCAAACCAATTTACCAGCGCTATATTTTACGGCTTGCGTTCTCTTTACTTTGGCTGCTTGAAACTTGTCACAGTGTTTCTTTTGCGTGTTAGCGCATTTAAAAAAAAAAATAAATAAAAATGGAAATTTTCTTGGCACTATTTGGGCGGCCACTTTGTAATAAAAAACCAACACGTTAAAGCTTTCAGCTGTTTCTCAGTTTAACAGTCGGCTGTCAATTTCCTAAGTGCTCCACTGAAACACGTTTCTACATATTAATAACTGTACACGTAGAAAAGTTCATGGTACATGTGAAAGGATACCAGCGTTCTGCATTGTATTGTCGAAGTAAATCGAAACAGGATTGATGGTAAGTTCTCAATTCGTGAGCTGTTTAAAACCACACCATTAAAACAGCCTTTTATTTTACACAGTATTTAAACTTACCGAAGTCCGATCCTTAATCTAGACCTACTGAATAGCAACAAACGTTTTTGAACTAATATATGAAGAAAAGATTCTCTACTGAAAATTATACCATTCTCAACGACTCCGAGATCAACGAATCAAAGCTTGACATGGGATTTGAAAAGGAGACACAAAATTGCTGCCTCTCGACTCATTGTCATTTTTCCTCTTTAAGGGACTGTGCAATAATTATCGGGGAGGGGGGGTTGGAAAACCAGAGGGGGAGGCATAAAGTAAAATCAAAAGCAAGGATGGGGGGGGGGGGGGGGGGCTCAAAGTAAAATAAGTCACTTAAGAGGAGGGGGGGCTTAACATTTTATTCCAAGTGTTTATAGTTCTCACTGAAAGGCTTGATGATCTGTTCTGTGGCTGAACTGCAATTTCAATCTGTTGCAATACGATTATCTATTCTTCTCTATCTCTATGATATAGAGACGAATATTGTGGTGGAACGTTTCTGGCTTTTTAAATTTGAATAGCCCAATTTCGATATATTAAAATTCAACTTGAAACAAGACCACTGCGAGGCTTAGGGGAATGATAGTAAGGATTTATATGGTTTATTTCCCTAAGCCTCGTAGTGTTGTCTTTTGTTTCAAGTTGAATTTTAATACATCGAGATTGTGCTATTGTCAACGACATTTGAACAGTAGAATATAGTTATATACCAGTGCAAATATTTTGCACTGGTGAAAATATTTTGCTCCAGTTCAAATATTTTGCACTGGTTCAAAATAAATTTGAACCAGTGCAGACAAAATTGTACCAAAATCATAATTTCACTACAACATAGATAATTGTATTGCAACAGATTGAAGATGTACCTCAACCAGCATGGTCTTAAGGTGGTCAGACATGAGGGGTCATGTAGCAGGGACATGTCGCAGTGACATGTAGCAGCGACAAAAAATTGTGTAGTAAACATTGAGGGACATGTAGCAGGGAGTGTAGCGGAGACATGTAACAGGGAAACATTCATAGTGCTTGCACACCACATGAAAATGTGGGGGGACATGTCTCAGGGACATGTTGCAGCGACACGTCCCCTCGTTTGAACTGATGCCATCATAATTGTGCAACACCAATTTTGGGGACATTTTGTCACCCGCGACGTGTCCCATGAAGTTCAACAAGTTGAACACCGTGAGACATGTCGCGGGGACAAAATGTCCCTGAGACATGTTCCCGCGACATTTTCATGCGGTGTGCAATTGCTATCATTTTTTCCCTGCTACATGTCCCTCAGTGTGTACTACACAAACTTTTGTCGCTGCTACATGTCGCTGCGACATGTCCCTGCTACATGACCCCTCATGTCTGTCCACCTTTAAGATCAGTGGAGGTAAAATGGCGCTGGTTGCACGAGTTCTCCAGTACGCTTGTGGTGATCATTCTTGCATCCCACGAGAAACCCAAGAGCAGGTTAACGAGGAAATGATTTCCAGTGCAAGCAACTCGGATTTGCAATGAAGTGATTCAGAAGTGGAATCAGATGGCTTTGTCGAACACTCCTTCGAGGTCATGTTTGTTCCAGATATGGATGTCCAACAGGTAAACATGTAGTATTGCTGTATATCCTCGTAGCAATAACAGGTGGGTGTATATTAAGAAAATGCTGGGTATTTGTATATAAAAGGTGTTTGAAGGGGGGGGGGGGGGTCATACAAAATTTCTGACTGATCAGAGGGGGGCAATAACTCAATTCAGTTCTTTTGAAGGGGGGTATTACCTAATATTTTCCTACTTGAAGCCCATTTTCCGGACCCACCCCCCCCCCCCCCCTCCTGATAATTATTGCACAGTCCCTAAATAAGATTTTTTTCACAAAGCAGTTTAGAGAATCCTGGAGCCGTATAAAAGAAAGCATCTTAAGTCCAAAGAGCCTCCTAAGATATGACTTAGGAGGTAACGAAGACCTCCTATTTTCTGGACTGGTATTAAATTCACGAAGACCTCCTAACTTAAGATAGTTGTTACATTATGACGATATGATAAACTTTATTTCATCTCGAATTTAAGATAGCAAAACTGATAATATCTTCGTTCATGGTCAGTAGCGAAAGCAACAAACGATCCATCATCATTTTAATAGGGTCTTTTTAACTTCGATATTTCTTGTACAAGGGCTTATTTTCACGAAAATCGGAAAATATAACTCTGCAATGAGAAAGAAATGTGGAACCCGCGTTGATGACACCACAGTTCATCGAGGGACTGGTTATGAAACCTTGCAGACTTCAGTGGCGATAACAAAGGAGCTACAATTTATGTTGAACCGTACTTGACCGTGCACATCTTTTGTTTTTTGATCACACCCTGTGACTGAATAACTTAATAGCACCATTTCTATTGGTCAGTTGCTGATGAACATACAGTATATTGTGTTGCGCACGGTCAAAGACCGAAAAACGATAACAAAAACTTCGAAAAAAGACATTTCTCACTCAGGTTTTTTAACCATTGTACTTTATTAACTGTGATGACACTAAAGGCGCTGTTACACTAGGCAATATTTCGTGCAACTTGTCTCGCAACAACTAAAAACCGTGCGTTGCGATGCTGCGAGACAAGTTGCCTGGAGGGTGTTACACTAGGCAATGTTTCTTGCAATTTGTCTCGCCCGACGGTGAAAGGAGCAATTTCATTGGCTAAAGTCACAAAACGTTGCGACACAAGTTGCAGGAATCGTGTTACACTACGCAACGCTTGAAAAATTCGTTGCGGCGTGGCGAGAATCGTTGCGAAAAGTAGAACCGACTTCTACTTCTCGCAACGATTGCGGCAACAAAAAAATCGCGAGAAATGTTTGTTGCGGGGTATGTTATACTGGGCAATTTTTCATGCAACTTGTGTCGCAACAAAATTGCGAGACAAGTTGCACGAAACATTGCCTGGTGTAACAGCGCCTTAAGGCCAAGATGTACAGCGCCTGGATGTATCTAACCGTGTTGTTTGACATTACTAGAAAATATTTGATTTTTCTTTGGAAAGCAGTACAATGCTTTAAGTAACAATCCGTGTAAGAAGTAAGCAATTCTCTATTGTTTCGATGCATTTCGCTTTCCCCACATAAGAATGTTTAGATTTTCGTACTGAGAATACGTCAACCTATGGACAACATGGTTTTGAAATAAAATTTACTGAAACTTTATTTTAAAGCGATGTTTCTTTTGTGTTACAAGATTTCAGCCAATCGTGAGACTCCAAAACAATGGCCAAGAAAGACTTTAAATTTTCCATGTTCCCCACATAGAATTTTTGTTGCATTAAAAATCAGAATAGTTTTCACTAAAAGGGAATCAATTAGTAAACTAGAGATAAATAAATGCGCTGCCTGATGAAGTTATGGTCGATTTTCATGTTTTAGCCAATGAGGTGGACGGTTTCAACAATAGCACAATTCACAGCTTTCTGCATTCCGTGGATTTGGGTTGCCTACTTCTTACACGGATTGTTACTTAAAATGTTTATCTAATTACACAGGGGAACCAAAAAACTGTATTAGCTATAACATAATCATTTACATTTAATAAAAATATTGTTATTTACTTGTGTTCCCGTGTCTCTAGTTAATAATAATCATGGGAACTTGAGTTAATAATAATGGAAACTTGAGACGTAATAGGCGCGTCGTATTTACGAAGCGGCAGACAAGATAATATTTGAAACGTGCAAGGTCAACCGTATTCGCTCTTATTCAAATCACTTCCAAAACGACTCAAAAAGACACAGGAAAACAGGTAAATAACAATATTTTTATTAAATGATTATGTTATAGCTAATACAGCGTTTGGGTTCCCTGTGTAATTATAATCGGTAACTATTGTGATACCCAATAATCACGCTGACAATCGACGTAAAACTCGTCAATAATCAAATTTAGCCCCCGTCAGGACATGTTCTAATAAGTTAGGATATCAATTTTGACCTCCTATGTTTAGGAGAAAAATTAAGACAAATTTACACAATATAAAATATTCATTCATGTAATTTCATATCTTATTATTCATAAAAGCGCGCCATATAAACTATTTCTGACGGTTTACTTTTACAAATCGATAACTGCCCGCGACCATTAAACCACAGGGAGCCCACACAAACTGTGTGACCGTTGTTCGTATTTTTAAATTTAGAGGAAATATATGGGAATATCGAAAAGGTTCACTTATCTTAATACACTGCAATGAATATTTACATACAAGATCAAAATAAACGTATTTTTACCTGAAATGTTGTGTGGTGTCATTCTTGTAGTTGAAAACGGCAAATTTTAGTGATTTGAAGGGTTTTGCATCGGACCAGGTAAACGTCCAATGCAAAACCCTTCAAATCGCTAAAATTCGCCGTTTTCAACTACAAGAATGACACCACAGCGCCCTGGACTAACTAAAAGAAAAATAAAAGAATGCTCGCAGCTTACATTAGGTAATCACTAACTAATTACCAGATAACCAAAGTGCACTGCTACTCTGTTAAAAATGGTTTCTGTTTACAAAGTCGATGAAGCAATTTTGCGAGCGTTAAGCATGACGAGGTTTGTCATACATGTATGCGCTCGGTCGATGGTGACAATGCACCCAGAGCCGAGACACGCCCCCTGTCCGTTTCTTTCCTATTTTAAACGTTTCCCTTACTAGACCAGCGTTGTGTGGAAAAATGTCGTCACTAACAATTTGCCGATTGGACGCGATTAAAGGCCGAACGCTATTTGGCAATTCCATATTGAAAAAATAGTCAGTTTGGGACTGCATGTAGCTAACTGCGCCTGTTATTACTTAGGTTATTGTAGGATTTCCTGGCCCGCTAGCACCCCCCCCCCCCCGGTGCCCCCTGGATTTCCAAGCCGAGAGACCCCCCTCTCCTGCTCAGATTTGCAATAAATTTTTGGAAGCCCTAAATTTCCAGGTAATAAAAAAAAAACATGTTATCGCATTTAGGAGATTCTGTTATAATTTTCAAAACCGTGGCGACGAGTGCTATAAATTGGTGAAACATTTTAAAAATAAATATTGCGTGACGCATCATACCGAGTAAGGCGGGTTCTACTGACCAGTGTTCCTGTTTTGGTCTTATTAACATGCCCCGCCAGTTTTCTAAGTAAAATGTAATTGGCAAGGAGATAAAATCATCCCGCTTACGAAACAACCAGTGCTTTAACCCTATTCGGCCTGGGGGGGGGGGGGGGGGAGGAACAAAGTGCCCGCGCTAACTTTCAACATTCATAACTTCCTTAATATGTATGCAAACACCACCAAACTTTGTGACTTTTCCTAAAATTTATCTGGCAACAATTTCATATGACAATTTTTTGATCACGTGACGTGATGTTTCCATGGCAACAAGATTTTGACAGCCATGTTTTTTGAAATTTGCATATTTATACCTTTGAATGAAGAAAAACAATGTTTATTGGTGTAACTTTTATATTTTACGTCATTTAGCGTTTATTTATTGGTTTTTATTAATTTTGGGTGAATTTGGACGGTTTTTAAGAGGTTTTGAAAAAATTCAGAAATCCAAGATGGCGGATCCAAGATGGCGGCCGCATAACTAATTATCTAATAACTACGTCATATGACGTCATCGTTCCATTATGCGGACCGCAAAGGAGACAGTTTTGGATGTGCTATGTACCATCTAGGTTTCATTGTCATAGCCTTAATGTTCTTGAAGTTACGAAGGGGGGGGGAACAATGTGCCCCCCCCCCCCCCCAGGCTCAGAAACTCAAAAAAAGCCCAGGCTGAATAGGGTTAAGAAAGGAAATTATATTATGTGCCCTCACAGATAGAATTCCACGATCTTTTAAAGGTCGCTTTTTTACCTTCTAGTGACATGAACAGCAATTCATAATAACATCAGTTGCTGCTTGCCAGGTTAGCGCCATACAAACAAAGATTGTTTATAGAATAGAACCGGCTTCTATGTGCAGAGTTTAATATGTAATTTTAAGTAGTTCCTGCTATCGTGTTTTGTAAACCTTATTTCATTCCGGTTATAATCCCCATCTTCCAACCTCACTAAACCCCTTACGAAGAAACGCAAGAAGACTTCTTGATAGGATTTTACTGCATGCTTATTCTTTTAAAAATGATAGAGCAAATTTACCCTACTGGTCGATCGATATGGCTTGCGTCCTTTTGAGAGGCGTCAAAAGCATCCAATCACATGGATTAGTCTCAAATAATTTTCTAACATGATTTGAATAAAGGCCCTAATTTGTATTGAACGGCAATAACCTTTAAGCAAAATTGAAGTCGAACACGTGTACATCTTTTAGGCGACAATATAGTTATTATTCGCATGCATAAGGAATAACTATAGCGAGCGACACCCAATGTTTTTATTTTTTTACTTAACGTAAACAACGGCAGGGAAGTTGTTGTTTAGAAAAATCCAAATCTGGATTTCGTTTTCTAAACACCAGATCGATTTTGCTCTTTTCGCTATGATCCAATAACAGACTATGAATCTTCAAGAAACACAATGAAGAATTAGAAATAAATAAACGACGGATCTGAATCGAATAGAATACGCACAGCCAGCGGAAACTCGAATCATATAGCATTACGAACTACTCTGTGGAGACTGTTTATTCCATATTAAACCATTACTTTTTTGAAAACGAAGAATGGAAATGGCCAAAAGTTTCATCAAAATTTGTAGATTTTAACGAATATATTCTTGGATTCTTTCCTTTAACGGCTTCATAAAAAATGATGTTATCACTTTTCAATAATAAAAATGTTTTGCATAAAGAAGAAAATGCTTAGATGATTGGAGGATTTCTCTAAGAGGACGGCTTTTAAAGTCCTTTGTGTTACGAAATACGTCTCGTACGTCAATGAAGCCGTGCAAAGACGCACAATAACACTCCTCTCTACATATTTTCCAAACCAATATTTACCAGCGCTATATTTCATGGTTTGAGTTCTCTTTCATTTGGCTGCTTGAAACTTGTCACTGTGTTTCTTTTGCGTGTTAGCGCATTTTAAAAATTTATTTTAAAAAATGGAATTTGTCTTAGCACTATTTTGGCGGACACTGTCATCAAAAACCAACACGTTAAAGCTATCAGCTGTTTCTCAGTTTAACAGTCGGCTGTCGATTTGTTACGTGCTCCACTGAAACAAGTTTTTACATATTGTTGAAGAAACCTTCAACACGTAGAGTTTTACGGTCGTTAAGCCTCAATACTTCAAAGGAGAGCAACTCGCTTTCTCCGGAATACTTGTTTATCCTTCTTTACGTTTTCACTTCAAGAGTTTTACGTCAATCATGCATCGAATTCGAAGTTGTCCACTCATTTTATATCGATGGGTACATGTTATGAAATGTCAACGGCGTAGCCGTGATTGAGTGACAGTTATCTCAAATTTAGGCTAAGTTACGTAATGGTTGTGCAATGGGTTCTACGCAGAGATACGGCACCTACATTTTAAAATGATTACCATAAATCTGCTCGAGGAAGGTAACATTGTCAACATCATTTTCGTGTCTAAATTTCACGACTATCGCCGAACTATCCCATCAAAATAAATTATTTTAGATTATTTTAGCTTACAAGAATAACAAGGTGTTAACCTTCTTCATCGTTTGTGATAGGCTAGATTTAGCCCAACCTTCTCTAACTTAGTCTAACCCTTTTCCATATCATTAACGTTGCCACATGTTTACGAGTTGGAACGTGCCTCAATTAGCAAATTAAACAGAGCTTTTTATGAATTGACACCAGGACTTGCGCCTTTGTGAGCAGATTTCATAAATAATTAAACAGTTCTAAAGTTAAGTCCGAAATAAGTCACTTAAATCGATACAGTTTTACTGAAAAATAAGACAGTAAAATAAGGATAAGATACTCTAACTAAAAACGCTATTTCCAGGAAGAGCGCTTAGAAAAACTTGACCTGGGTTTTATTTCATTATCTTAATCTGCGCCTTTATCTTAATTTGCACCTTCATTATCTTAACCTATCCGAGCACAAGGCCAATCATAGTTAATAGCTGACAAACTGGTTGTTCTTTTAACTATGGGCCAATAGATGAATCAGTGTGTGTGTCAAACAATATCGCAAATATTCTTACTAGTAATTAAGCTGTCTTGTTTCTTAGTGAAACATAGATAAATGAAAATAACGAGTAAACCTTCGACTGCTTTTTATCCCACGACTATACGATATTATCCGTTTAAAATTATTACTTAATATTTTAATGCTTAACTTTCCAAGGAAAAAACAAGTTTCCCTTTTAACCATTTCATAAAATAAATAATTGTGTAAGTCTGTTCATTGTCTGCATTTTTATTGTTTAAAAATATTAATAACTGTACACGTAGAAATGTTCATAGTACATGTGAAAGGATACCAGCGTTCTGCATTGTATTGTCGAAGTAAATCGAAATAGGATTGATGGTAAGTTCTCATTTCGTGATCTGTTTAAAATAGCCTTTTATTTAACACAGTACTTAAACTTACCCTAAATCTAGACCTACTGAATAGCAACAAACGTTTTTGAACTAATATATGAAGAAAATATTCTCTACTGAAAATTATACTACTCTCAACGACCCTGAGAACAACGAATCAAAGCTTGACTTGGGATTTGAAAAGGAGACACAAAATTGCTGCCTATCGGCTCATTGCCATTTTTCCTCTTCAAATACATTTTTTTTTTTCACAAAGCAGTTTATTGAATCCTGGGGCTGTATTGAAGAAAGCATCTTAAGTCTAAAGAGCCTCCTAAGATATGATTTAGGAGATAACGAAGACCTCCTATTTTAAGACGTCTTATTTTTTTCTCCTTAACTTTGGACCTCCTAAATTTTTAAGACATGTATAAACAGGTATTAAATTCACGAAGACCTCCTAACTTAAGATAGCTGTTACATCATGCATGACAATACGATAACCTTTATTTCATCTCGAATTTAAGATAGCAAAACTGATAATATATTCGTTCATGGTCTAGCGAAAGCAACAAACAAATCTATCATCATTTTAATAGGGTCTTTTTAACTTCGATATTTCTGGTACAAGGGCTTATTTTCACGAAAAACGGAAAATATAACTCTGCAATGAGAAATAAATGCGGAACCCGTTTATGACACGAAGGCCTAGATGTAACAAACCTTGTTGTTTGACATTACTTGAAAAATATTTGATTCTTCTTTGGAAAGCGGTATAATACTTTAAAATGTTTATCTAATTATAATCGGTAACTATTGTGATACACAATAATCACGCTGAAAATTGACGTAAAACTCGTCACTGAGATCGAATTTAGCCCCGGTCAAGTTATGTTTTAATAAGTTAGGAGGTCAATTTTGACCTCCTAATTATAAGTTTAAGAGAAAAATTAAGACAAATTTTCACAATACAAAAATTCATTCATGTAATTTTCATATCTTATTATTCACAAGAGCGCACCATGTAAACTATCTCTGATTGGTTTACTTTTAGTAATCGATAACTGAACGCGACCATTAAACTTAGGAGACTGCTAAGTTACGCTTACCTTAGGATGGTCATAAGATATCGTTCGTGAATAGCACTTTGGACATATCTTAGTAGGACGCTCCTAAAGTTTCTCTTTAGTTATATCTTAAGAGATATCTTAGGTAGAATTTCGTGAATACGGCCCCTGGCAGTTTGGCGATGGCAAGTATTTACCTCGACATACAATAGGTTCCTGACTGTCGAGAACCATGCGCCAAAAAGTTATGCGCCCTTTTAAAAAAGGGCGCAAAGCTTCACAGCGAAGCCCAACGAAATAGGATGGGAAAGTCTTTCTTGAGTAATGAGACATAAATGTATAACTTCATGCGGTATTTCTGCCAATTGCAAAGACAAAATGCTATCCATTATTATGTTAATCATTTACGCTCTTTTAATGTGCTTGCGTTGAGGTGACTTAAAACACAGTTTTACTGAACCTATGCATCATTCATTGTTATTTTAAAACCACTAACGTCTGGACGCCCAAAATTGGCGAGGCATTTAAGATTAAGCAGCAAGCTTTATATTTTGATTTTTTTGTTGAGCTTTTAGGGTGTTGCCATGGCAACACGGTGGATTGTAAATCAGCCTGTAATATTTGGTTTCGTTTATTTTTAGAAAATCTAGTCATTATATTTTGTCCATCATTTGTCTCTAGTAAACTTGTAAAAATATTCGCATGTTAACACTAGTCTCATGTAATTTTCACAGAGGGATCTTCCGTAATTTGTTGTTTAATATGTTTGCGTTTTGTAAAAATCTCCTCTGCTAGATTTTACATTTTTGATTGCAGGTGAGTTCGGCATATTTGGAACTATTATTGTGCCAAATTTCGTGAAATTTTAATCGGTAGTTCCGTAGAAATCAGCACGTTTCCGAGGAAAGTCACTGAAAGATCCAGTCTTAATTTTCGGTTAACTGCGCACGCGTTGCATTTGACTGGGTTCTCGATCCAAAGACAATCAAAGGACTCTTAAAGCCATCTCGTTAATGCGAGAGAATGTAAGGTTAATAAAAAACAACAACAACAACAACAACAACAACAACAAGAATTGGAAAAGTTGGGTGCCTTTGATAGGTAAATGTAGTAAAGACGTGATAGGTAATATGTGTAAAGCTGCTAAATGGTTTATTGAAGTTGAAAGATTGAAAATACCTGTAGGTCTAATCGTAGAGTTAGACATTGCAGTCATAGAGGACTTAAGGGCTCTTTTAGGAGCCACCAAATCAATAAAAGTCATGAGCAACAAAATAATCACGAGTATGAATGTAAATAATTTTCATGTTAATTTAGCGTATTTGTTCAAAATAGTCTTCATTTTACAACTGAGGGGAAACTTCAACTTGATTATATTAAGCGAATGAGCCGAGGTCAATTTGGTTGCTACGGGGGAAAATTATGAGGAGGGATGGGGGTGGCAAAACTACTTAGATTCAATCTATCTTTAGAGAGCCCTTTTACTTAGTTAATTTTCTATGTTTTGTATCAGTCACAGTATTTTAGTAGCAATGACTTGTATGGCATTACAATGGCGATTTTCTTATCAATCGAAATTTGGGAAAGATGTACAAAGGTTAAAAAATATTTACTATCTTTATTTATTGATATTTAAACAAAACTAAAACATATTGCAACGATTTTCATTTGGGATTAAAATTGATTTACTAGCAATGTTTTTAAACAGCCAATTTATATGTGCAGTGTATATGTGGATGTATGAGACAAAACAAGAACTTTGTGCATGTGAATAAGTTCAGTAAAAAGACTTCAGTAAAAAAGGAATGTTTTATCTAAATACTTCACTAAGGTAGACTATTGTAAAAAAGGCAAATGAAAATATTTTACTTGTCGCTTTTTCCGTCAACTAAAAAATTTTGTACCTTCGGGAAGAATGGTGTCTCTTGTAGGAATAGAGCTGGTGATTAGATTTCGTTTCCTTTTATAGCCGAAGCTGTTTTCAAAACATCTCGGCTCAAAGAAGCCTTGGTAAAAACGACAAGCGACGTGGCCCCGAAAATTGCCGACATGAGACGTTCTGAACAGCGAGAAGCGGCTCGATTCCGCTTCAAAAATACAAATTACGACAGCGACTTTAGAAGGTTGTGCAATTTACCAATAAAAATTAAATATTATTGACCATATCGTTCATATCAACACTCGACGGCCAACAGTCTGTTTTAATGATCAATTTGTTATTGAAACGTCTACCAACCTCGTTCCCAAGGCCCCTATCTTCCTCTCTCTTGGATCGGACGTGCAGTTAGAGTACACCCTAGACTCCCGGTATACACATACATATATACGTGACCTTTGATTTTTGATTTTTTGGCGCAAATTGGTTTTAACAAGCTTAATAATTTTCCTTCGAGCATTTTTATTTTAAAAAGAGACTTTTCTTTTGATCTTGATGAAAAATTGCACTTTATAAATAAAGACAAATGAGTGACAGGTCACGCGTGTGGTTTCCGTTCGAATTACACGCACCGGCTCCCCCGACGGTGTCAATTTGCGCGAGGGCAAAAGTAACGACCCTCCCCTCGGGTGAATGTCATTTTGTCTCTGTGACGCGGTCGCTAAGCTTTAGTACTCGAATTTCGTGGTATGGTAGAGACTTGATTCCATAACTCAAAAGGAGGTCGCGGTGCGCAGCGGTTTTAGTGAAAACAAGGTTTGGGTGGGGGTGCTCAGTCTCGCGGGCTCAAAAACCTCCTTTTGAGCTATAGAATCTAGCCATTTCCTCGTGGTACAGCCGTTTGGATCGCGGACACTGGCGAAGCGAAGATGGCCAGAATCGCTCCAAAACGGAGCCCTTTTAGAGCCCGTGAAAGGGAATTTGGAAGCTAGCACGAATCGCACGGGTAGACATTTAACCTGCGGCCTCACTGGTGGCAATTCGGGGAGCTTGAGTTGAATTGTTTAGAATTTATTGGCTTTCGCGTGGCGAGGGTTCGCTCAGAGGTCTCCAATGCAGCCTTCCCTTCTTTTATAGTGGATAGTGGGGCGAGTGACAAAAGTTGTAAAAATGCATTTAAACCGGTCAGGATACATCAAGAGACAATAAAGTAAAGGTGAGAAGACTTTAGTGTGTAATACTTTCGATTTTTCTATTTCTTATCAATTCCGTGACAAATCGTATTATTACCTAGTATATTACATTACTGTGTACTGGCTTCGAATCTGTAGGGGACGGACCATTTAATTTTTGTGGGGGGGGGGGGGGGGGGGGGGGGGTTGGCAATTTCATCTGAGCATGAATGTTTTTTCCAGCATCACTATTTGCAAGAATTTTTTTTACCTTAATGCTTGAATTTTTTTTTTCACGTGCTTTCTTGTGCACGAATTTTTTTCTCTTAAATTTCTTCTGCAGGAATTTTTTTTTCGTAATTGCCAATACCCCCCCCCCCCCCCCCCCCCCCAACAAAAATTAAATGATCACATCACGATTGGTCTGCCTGTGGGATCATCCAATTTAAATCTTTGATGTCGGATAAATGTTAATGCTTATCCGCGTTTGTAGATCTTTATATATAAGATATAGACATTTAAGAATTTTACGGAGATTTTAAAGAAGAAAAGAACTGATCCATGACCTATGGTCGCTACAATGTCTGTCATTGATCGATCAGAGTCCGTTCACGCATATTCATTGCTATTTTAAGACTTAAATTCAGTCAGGAAGTCAAGATAATCCGTCACTGCTGTTTGCCGTTGTGGAGCTCGGAGTTGTAACGAGAAGATCAAGTCATTTGGCTTTCCGATAGATAGGGCAAGGTCCTGGTAACCGTGAAACTGGGCAAGTGGAGATTAAATTGCAGTTTTTATTGTTATCAGTTATCACCTTCATATTATCTGTCACCATTTCGCTTGAAAAGATGATTTGCTGGCCGCTTAATAGAGGTAAAAATACAGTAAAAAAATAAACTTGCAACAGCAAAAAGGTGGCCGCGGCCGCTTAATAGAGGTGGCCGTTGAATAGAGGTATCTAATACAGCACTTTATTAGACAAACAATTCGGGACTTTGGAAAATGGCCGCTTAATGGAGGGTGGCCGCTTAATAGGCGGCCGCTTAATAGAGGCCCGACTGTATTTGAGAAATCTGTGAAGTAGAGTTTTTGTGGAATTGTTCAATTTATTTTCGTCTTATAAATGTATTTTAATTTTGTTTTGAATTTCCGTGCGTGTTAAGTGATTTAAAATAAGTAAATGTTATCAGTTTTTCGGCAGATCTATTTTTGTTCGAGAGGTGTTAATGGATTTTTCTTATGGTAGAATGGTGAATGAATTTTTTGATCTCTAAAGTTGTTGCTGAAGAGAGTTATGTAGTCAAAACGCGTTTACGATTCTGTATCGTGTAAGATGTTTTTGACTATAGAAAAACTGTACTTTGCTTTTTTAACGTTTTGAGGAGTTTAATACAGTGGCTGTTTTGCGGTTAGTGATGTGAGATGAGTAGAGTTAATGACGTGCTAATTAGACTTAACAGGTATGTCTTGAATTTTTTTTTCCTTTTAATTTTTGATGACTTGTCAAAGAATTGAAATAAGTTGATAACAGTTTCGATAAACTGAAATATTTTAGTGTGCAGGCTGGTGTTTAATGACCTCCAAAATGAAATTAATGATGAGGTTTTGTTTAAGTTTAGATTTGTAAGTGAAAAGAGGGATTATTTTTTGGGAAATTTGAAAAAGTATATCAACTTTTAATAAGACATAGGGTGTCGTTGTGCACAGAGTATTTAAGAATTGTTTACCATTGTATTGTCTGTACTTTTGATTGACGGATGTTTGTCCGAAGTTTGATTAGAGATCTGTACTGTTCTGTGCATTTGTGAGGGGCTTGGCTAGAAGCATGTACTATCTTGTTGATTCGCGAGTGAACTTGGAAAGACATTTATATAATTCTCATCATTTAGGGGTGCATACTACTAGCTATAAAAATAGCTGTAATAAGTTTTGCAAATCGTCATTTAGTCCTATTATTACCTTTGATGGGATCTGGACGGAACTACGAAAACTAATAGATAAACCTGTTCGCAAATGTTTGTCAGAAGACCGTCGAATGGGTTGGTGTAATGTCGAATGGAAGGAGGTAGGGAGACAGTATTTTACTATTAACGGTATAGCAGAACCCCGGAGGGGGACTCCCATATGTGGTTGGGTGGGGGTGCTCGTCGTATCGTTTAGGGGTTAAAATTCGGGATCTAGGTATGTTTTGGAATATATGATTAAAAAAAACCTCATTTTCCCAGAAAATGGTATCTTTTAGTGTGTTCCTAGCGAAAGACGAGTCGCTACTGCCTTCCGGTGTTCCTTCTGATGGTAGCTGGAATTCGACCCATGTATAGTCAGATCTATTTATTTCCAGCACTCTAGCCGCATCGCATTGTTCCGTCGCATATTTGGTAAAAAAATGGTATCTTTTAGAGGTAAAATTCTGGTTGATAACGGCCACTTTTATATCTTTCTTTTTTTCCTGACGAGCACCTCCGCTTGACGACTTATAGGAGTTCCCCCCCCCCCCCCCCTCCGGGAGCAGAATATTCTTACCAATTTTTCTTTTCACGATATTTCCGGTTGTCACTCGGTAAGCGACTTTAAAAAGGCAGAGCAAAATAGCATGTTCTTTTGAGAACAAGTCATATCTAGAATATTTGATGTCACTTTTAACGTGATTAGTAATACGAGTGGTGTTAATTAGCCCCACGCAGCTATCAAATGAACTGAATGGGAGAGCCCCTGACTCAGTCAAACTTCTCATATGACTAAAAAAAAAAATTGCCGGATTGACCCCTTTCATAAAATAGAAGTCCGTATAAAGGTGAATATTTTAAGTTCGTTTACCTACAGGTTGCAACTAATTTGATTGAACCTGCACTTGGCACCGGTAGCATAGAATTGGCTGACCCGTGTACTTTCGTTTTTGTGCTATTTTAAAACAATTAGTCATTGCTATTACAGTTTCATTATGCAACAGTACGCAAAAGACGTAAAAATTTAAGCCATTGAAGGCTTGCCGCAATTCCATTCAACCGTCATCATTATAAGCCAAAAAATCAACAAAACTATGACATGTTTACCATACTATTGCACAATCAAACCGTAATAGCAATGAATAGAAAAAACGCAAAGTTCATGCTATTTTGCTCTGCCATACCGCTCATATTAAAACACAAACTTTCCTGTCCCATTTAACTTTCTTAAAACGTCTCCGTTGGTAAAATACACCGTGAAATTCTCAAACTACGTTTCCCAAGAAAACGCATTTGACCTATTTTTACCCTTATGGCTTTACGACAAATGATTGAAACTGATAGGTAACGTGAGATATCGAAATGTAAGAAGGACTTATACCTTTGCGATAACGTAATGTGAGATATGACAAGTTCATGACAAGTTCTGACCACAATCAAACCGTAATAGCAATGAATAGAAAAAAACGCAAAGTTCATGCTATTTTGCTCTGCCATACCGCTCATATTAAAACACAAACTTTCCTGTCCCATTTAACTTTCTTATAACGTCTCCATTAGTAAAATACACCGTGAAATTCTCAAACTACGTTTCCCAAGAAAACGCATTTGACCTATTTTTACCCTTTTAAAGTAGCTATAAATAGGTAACTGAGATATCGAAATTTAAGAAGGACTAATACCTTTGCGGTAACGTAATGTGAGATATGACAAGTTCATGACAAGTTCTGACATCCCAATACCCTAGGGAAATTAACAATAGGTCCGGGGGTGCTCCCCAAACATTTTAGTGGCAGTATGTGACGCCCTTCTTGAAATCCTAACCGGTTTAACCAACCATATCCTCAATGCCCTAATATAGCTTCTATAAAGAAAGGACAAGAAACCCCCCCGGACAAAAGTCCACAAAATATTGTTAACAACTTTTGTCCCTTTTTCGTACTCGACTCCGAGATCTCGCTTAATGCGCATGCGCATTAACGAGATAAAAACGACCAAAAAGGCAGTGTATGTCTTCAATGCTTCTAAATATTATCTATTAATTCAACAAACATTTTTACAAATAACAAATTGTTTCATTTTAAGGCGAAAAACAACACTTTCGCGATCAACGCTGAGCAAAATAAAATGATCGCTAAATAGGCGCCACGTTTGTTTTTCTCAAAACTATTCGCGCGTTGACTCACGTAAGCAGCCGGAATTGAAAAGCGCGTCAAGCTGTGTTCAGCTACCTTAACGAGTCTTGACACAACGCGAAATTTTCCTGTAAAGAAAACACCTTATTTTGGCGGATGGTTTTTTACGCAAAAAGTTAAAGATGCGAAAATTCTTTAATGCTCACGTGTTCTCGTACTGTCTCGAATGACCAAACACCGCAGCAAAGGCAGGAGACATGCATACTTGCAGCATTCAAATACTTAGAGTATTCACTTGAGATAAAACATTTCACACAATGCCTTAGATAATCAGCTGCAAAATTAGTGTTAATAAACTTTCCGCTTATGTAAAAATATAACAAAAAACAAGTTGTTATCAGTGAAAATTGTCATGTTTTGGGAAAGTTGCACTAGAAAATCACAAACAAAAGAAAATGTGCTTTTGTCAAAGTGAGCAAATTGTGCATACAGCAAACTTAAGCGCTGCTATATTTTTTTGCTGGGTACAATAAGGCTACTCTTTTATATTCACAGAACACAAATTGCAACATTTACTTCGACTAGATACATTAATATGCTCACGAGCGCGGCTTCCACCTTTCGACACGGTTTTGTCAGCTGTTTGCGGGATTAAATGATTTACCTTTCTGAATCAAATTATCCTTTTGTTGAGAAAATAAATTGTCATTTCGAAAAGGAGCCTAAGACACTGAAAAAAGTAACCTGCAAGTGTATATGTGTTAGAAAAAAAATCCTGCCAAGACCATGGTACCAAAAAAGACATTCAAGCACGTACAGTGGGCTGGAAAATCCTGGGAATTTCAAGATGTTCCTTTTGCTGACACATTGCAGAGGCCCGCAGACTGTTGAAAGATTTTTGCATCTGGACTTGGCTAAGAGTAATATTCGGTATTTCTGTAAATGCTCCTTTACTGCGCTAAACGCAACGCAATCTTTATGAGTTAAGCTGGATTTCTTCTGTCGCGTAATTTTTACGTGCGTTTTACGTGCGCAAATAAAATTAGAAACGATGTATGAACAGTTTGCGTAAACGTAAAACGTTGAACCGTGCTAAAAGAAGAGGCAGTTCACGGTAACTGAAAAAGGGAACAAGATGTAGTTTGTAATCGAAATGTTCGATTCTTTTTCAAGTTATATTTTCTTTGGCAGTTATACGAAACACATTATCCATATCAAGTAGATGCGTTAACGGGGTAAAGTTTTAAAGAAAATAATGGTTGACGTTTGGTAATACTCATCCCTTACGGGGTGAAATTGACTGAGGTTTTCAGGGCCGAAAAAAATGGCCTTTGTAATCATAACGAGTAAATCGAACCACATTTCGTTTGCTCGCGCGCGCGCTCGCTTGACTAACTCTGAAAAGAAAATAAGAGACTGCTCGCGGCTTAGCTTCTTTGGCAATCACTAAATAATTACTTTATAAACCAAAGTGTATACGTACTGGTCGATGAAGCGATTTTGCGAGCGTTAAGTGCGAGGTTTGTTATATGCGCTCGGTCGATGATGACAATGCACCTAGAACAAGTGACTCACCCGCCCCCAGTCGGTTTCTGTAATACTTCAACGTTGCACCCACTAGACCAACGATGGGAAAAATGTTGTCACCGACAATTTGACGATTGGACGCTGAAACAGGCCGAACGCTATTTCACAATACTCCATTGAAAAAGTTCGCTATTGAAATATAAAATAAAAGAAACACAAACCGCATTTTTTGATCCTAACCATAACAATAGGCAAAGTTTGATATGTGTGTCCGTTGCGTAATCTCTTGCATGCGTTTTCAGATATATTACTTGAAGGATGTTTCCCTAGCATTGCACCGCGCATCACTACTACGCATAACTTGACTTAGGTCATTTGCCCGTTCACGAGCACGTGCGCATTCCAAAGCAAGAGGATTTCCTTTGAGGATTCAGTTCCCTTATGCTGTGTTTACACTTGGGCATTTACTGAGGTAAACGTTTACTGATGACTAAACCTTGGTACGTTTGTTCAGTGTTTATACTGGCTCAAATAACAGAGGTAAACCTGTCATCAATCACGATCACGATCAAATCGACTATTGGCGGTAAATTATGAAATCCATGCATAAAATGCCGCGTTTATAAGAGAAGCTGTGGCTTTTGTAGCCCTCGCGTTTCTTTTTCTTGTTTTTGAGCTGCAAACTCAGGTCTCAAGATTTCGGCGGCTCTTACTTCTGCTGCACCTCAAGAAGTCAAGGCGAAAGCGATTAATTTTACTTCAAATAGCTCTTAGAAAGAAAAGGCGCGCTTGACGTGCGTGGTCATGGCCGAGAAACCATTTCTGGTTTGAAACATTTTGCACGGACATTTCATTAAAGATTGGTGGAAAAAGAACTTCAGAATATCCAGACGTACGTTCGATTACATTGTCCGAGTGGTTGGTCCGGATCTGGCAAAGAAGGACACTAGATTGCGTGAATGTATTCCGGTAAACAAGCGAGAGGTCGTGGCATCGTGGCGATTGTTGTTCCTCGTCGTAGGGATTAATGTCTTTCAGATCTTTGTTTGTTTTTTTTTTTTTTTGCCATGACTCGTAGTAGATTCAAAACACACGTCGCGAAAACGTGGTCGAATGAGACTGATGCAATCTCCACACCACGGGTTGTGAAATACTATGCGACCACAAGCAGTTACATCTGTCATCTCGACCTTGGTTACCGACCTAAACCATGCCTGATCACAGGGCTTATCACAGGGAGCAGAGGAGCCAAATTTGACCTAATACGCGTTCGATCGTTGAGCTTAAAACGCGCGCTGTGTCTTGCGTTATTCGATCTGTTGTTTTCGAGTTTTTTCCCCCAGCGGGACCCCAAGCGTAATCGGCGCTTTCCGGAAAGCGTAAGCTTTCCGAGCGAGGCACGAAGTGCCGAGAAGAAAAAGAGACAAGGGAAGAAACATAGTACGACGTGATTCGTTGGATGTGGACCGCAACATACTGGTGACGGAAGTAAAAACTCCGAAAGTGACATGCCGTCAATAAAACGGAAGTTATGCCAACCGTTCAAAATAGATCTTGTCACAGTTTTTCCAAATTTTTATATTGGCCTGACAGCAAAAACCCATCGACACTGATGGAAAAAGCATCTCAAAATTAGCAAAGTGGCCGAGTTTAAAAGCGATATCTTTTAAAATAGTGGAGATATAGCTCCGCAAAGTCGACCACAGGCGGCCCAAGCTCACTATTAGATAACCGGGACGTGACCCTTGCTTTATGAGCGGTATTGTGTTACAAAGATGCGATTTATAAAGGTTTGTATGGGAACGCAACGGTTTTGCTTCAAAACTTAAAAATTCGAATCTTATGTGAATAAAATTGACTTATCCTGTTGCTGTGTTGTATTCTTTGTTGTTTGCTTGCTCCTCGGGGCGATTTAGCGCGATTTCGGCGAGTTATCGTTATTTCGGTGCTCCACTGCAGTGGAGTGGAGCACACCTCTCGTATGACGTATTTCCGTCACCAGTATGTTGCGGTCCACATCCTACGAAAGTCAACTTTGAACACCATAAAGAGCGATCACCGAAAAGAGCTTTTAATGGATCTCTTCATCGAAATTGTTGAAAAATTGTCCATAGACTGTCCATATAAAGCTACATGCCAAAAATCAGAACTTTTTATTGAATCAAAAGCGAGTAATCGGGGATCAAAAATTCGGCTCAAATCTGTTTCCTCCCTTGTCTCTCTTCTTGCTGCGTAACGATTTTGTGGCGCCCACAGTCAGCAATTTGCGGTTACCCAACGGAAAGCTTCGATTACGCTTGGGGTCTAGCCTGCGTAGCAAGCGTTCCCGTGCGAACGAATTTTTCCGCATTCTGGCCGCGCGAAAATTGGGGCGAGAGCAAAAAATCGGAGGACGGGGGTGGGAGTGGGGAGATGAGGGAACGCTTGCCTGCAAACCCCACGATTTTGAAAAACGCCCACCTGTTTGTCACGGTTGATTTCATTTGCCGATTGACAGCTTGTCAACAAATAAGCCAATTACAGGTTAACGGATGTAGCATTTTACTTCCTTCAAAAGATAAAACGTTTCGAATTCGTAAACGGTTGAAATCTCTTCACAGATTCATGGAATCAATAAACCTTGTCGCCATTTCAAAACAATGCCGACTTAAATTAGAAGAAATATCCGTATATTTGCTTGCTTTGACTTATTGAATCCAACACCGGTTAACAGAGCCGGTGAAATAATTCCCGCTAATAAAAATATAACACTGCTCAGCTCAACTACTCAGCGCGCGACTGTACTGCTGTGTTTGTTTACGGTTATATTATTTCTAGTTCAAAATCAATCTTCGCTTTCCTCGCTATTTTCTGACTCTTCTATGGTACGAGCACTAATCATTCAGCTTCATTTCATCTTATATTTTGCTGTGACCAAAATAAAACTCGAATCGGTCCACAAATGCAAATAGATCTTCCCACACTCAACACCGATAAAAACAAACAGCCGCCGAAATAGATCACTTTCACTTTAAAATTTGGGATGAAATCGTGGTGTCAATTGGAGTCAATTAGGTTTTTGAGAAAGTGTAAACCTTAATGACTGGATTTGGGTATTATTTGTATCGATTTGTATCGTATAGTACCTTTTTTGTATCGACCCAACGATCCAACCAATTTAACTAGGCATTACCGATTACTACAAACAGACATGGACGACAACAGTCAAACTAAACCACGATAATTTTTTTAACGGGTCTACTCAAGTCTAAGAAAAAAATATTTCCTGGCCTATTATTAATAGGGGAATAAGGTACGTATTGTTTTCTTTCCATGCCTTTACATTTAAGCGAGGAAATCCTTGTGTAACTTTGACTAATTACTACGTGCGTTCTTCCAAATTTCCTTTTGTGTTTATCGTCCAAGCAGTTCAGTTTTTCATTTAAATCGCACGCCGTCATCTGCATACAATTTACCTCTTCGACTGGATCCCGAATTATGCTTTGCAATGGAGAAATAACACTAAATAACACTGGAATAGCCTGTACCTCCTTGAATTGCCTTTTACTTCGCACTCCGCACATCATAACAAACAACTGAAAAATTAAATTCTTGCCGAATCCTGTTGGCAATACGGCCATTAAATCGTTGCTGTTAAAAAGATGGCGCATTGCCCTTTCTTGTTCCGTTTTCAAAGTAAAAGCAAGCCCGGCTTCGCTCAGCTCCGACAAAACTTCGTTCAAACACGTTTCAAAATCTTTCACATGTTCTCCGAGCTCCATATCTTTCATCCTTTGATCGCAAGTCACGCTCAAAATATTTTGCGTGAAAATTTGATAGCTACTTGTCAAACCTGTCACTCAAGGTGACCACACCGCACCAATCAGGAGCCCCGTTCGTGGACGAACGGCGTTTTTCAAAATCGTGGGGTTTGCAGGCAAGCGTTCCCTCATCTCCCCACTCCCACCCCCGTCCTCCGATTTTTTGCTCTCGCCCCAATTTTCGCGCGGCCAGAATGCGGAACAATTCGTTCGTATGGGAACGCTTGCTACGCAGGCTACTTGGGTTCCCGCTGGGGCGAAAAACAGACTCATAAACAACAGATCGAAGATCGAACGCGGAAAGGTCAAATTTGGCTTCTCTGCTCCCTGTGGGCTTATCGAACTTTTACCTTGGTTAACTTTCTATTGTCTTGGGCGGCGTTTACCATGGTATCAGTTGGCGTTTGTACTCGCAAAATATTTACCTAGGTAAGTAAACTCCGATACCTCGGTAAAATGCTCAAGTCTAAACACGGCATTAGTAAATTAGTGGTTGTTTGGTAACCCACCTTCTTTATTCCATGTATTTGAAGAAAATGATATTCTCCATTATATATATCCAAACTTGAAGAATTTTTCATTAGTAGATTTTGAAATATTCTCATGGAATCACTTAATTTTACAATCTTTTACTGGGAGCGTTCAGATGCTGAAATTGCCCTATGTCACTTACAGAAAATTGTGCCACGCAAGATGCGAACGCTCGGTCGAACAAGGGGGGAGGGGGGGGGGGTTCTCCCATGTTTTCAAAACCATTTAAGATTAGCACATGCCGTTTCCAGTAGCTGTTCGTTTATCTTTAAGACACATTTTGGTAAAGATTGGCGACAACCGATAGCTATGGTAACGAGATATGACGTCATACGTAACATGTGCTCAAGTCATTTTTTAATAAAAATGCATATTTTTTACCTTTTTCAGTTAAAAAAAAAAACATGGAAATGCTACCAAAAGCATCAAAATGTTCAATTGTATGTTATTTTGCATTTTTAGCAAACAATATTATGGGCTATCTGTTAGATGTATAATATTTCCGAGATATTGCAACATCGCAAGAACCCAAAGGGGGTGCAACAACCCCCCCTCCCCCCCCCCCCACCCCCTTGTACCACGGTGGGTGTATAAGTTTGCGTGTATGTCCGTGGGTTAAAGGAGGCCAAAAAGAATGTGGAAACATATATCCCGCTACAAATGCAGTGGCACTGGACCTCGGAGGCAAAGGTACAACTGACAAATGATAACATTTCCAGATGCTTTGCTATTTTGCATTCATTTATCTAACCTATTTGAAAGACTGAAACTTAAACGAAAAAAGGAAAAAAAAAGATAACGTTGCAGAAGACTGACCGACGTAGAATGATAGCGGAGCTCTGCGGGCCGAAGGCCCGCGCGGAGCGCCATACTCATAGAACCGATGCCCGTCATTTTTCATGGTCATGGGCAGCGGAATGTTTCGCGGGCGGCGTCTGTCATGTCTGTCCGGTGTCCGAACGAACGTTTTACGCGCGGCTACACAGCCGAATGTCACGTCAGCTGTACGCTCAACACTCTTGTTGAGTCAGTGGTTAACCGTTGAGTTTAGCCGAGAAAACCATTTGCAAAGTTGTTTTTCCCGGCATTTATCCGCGGTTTGCTATTCAAGACAGGTTTCACATTTCTCAAACAGTGGTCAAGACCGCATTTGAGGCTGCGTAACTCTGCAAGTCAAGCGTTTTGGAGGAATATAGAGCTAAGTGCTTAAGCTTATTTTTAAACCTGATTTCGTCTTAACTTGAAGCTAGTATCATTACTTTACTGTTCTATATTGTGCAATTTTGTCTTGCATTTAAAAAGGTTTCAATTTTGAATAATTAGGTTATATAAAACGTGCTTAAATTCAGTTGTCAATTCATGATTTCTTTCATCGAAGACAATCAGCTCGGCCTCGATGAATGGTCTGTTTTGCTTTTAAACATAAAGTAATGGAGATTTGAACAAATTTTTTCGAAAGAAGATTGTGTTGTCCATTTTTATGTGTTTGTTCATTCATTACATTGGTTGAAAAACGATTTTATATAAACAAAACAAGACTGATTTTATGGTACCGTTCTATCTTCACTCGCGTCACCTTAATTATGCAAAATATTAATATGTTTGTGTATTTTTTTGCAATTTTGATTTTCAAATCAGTTTCTCGGGCAATTTTTGACAAGCAACAAGTGGAAAGTAGTCGTACTAGTTATTCTAGACGGAGAAAAAGTTGTTTTTGTGAATTTTTGTACGGTCTAAATGTACTGTGCAGACGGTCGCGTAATACTGTTTTTGAGAATTGCTAAAATTGATAAGAAAATAGCCTTCGTCAATCTTAATTCTAGTGCTTTTGAACATAAATTAATGGAGACTTGAATAATTTTTTTCAAAAGAAGATTGTGTTGTCCATTTTTATGTGTTTGTTCATTCATTACATAGGTTGAAAAGCGATTTTATGTAAACAAACAAAGACTTTGATTTTATAGTACCGTTCTATCTTCACTCGCATCGCCTTATGCAAATATGTTTGTGTATGTTTGCAATTTTGATTTTCAAATTAGTTTCTCGCACAATTTCTGACAAGCAACAAGTGTTTTATTCGGAAAATAGTCGTTCTAGTTATTCTAGACGGAGAAAAAGTTGTTTTTGTGAACTTTTCTACGGTCTGAATATACTGTGCAGACGGTCGCGTGATTAGCTTACTGTTTTCGAGAATTGCTAAAATTGAAAAATAGCCTCCGTCAATCTTAATTCTAATGTTCCGACCTTTCACCTTAGTTAAGCTTGTTCACAGAGCGACGCTGTTAGGCTAAGCCTATCTATATGTATTAAATATCTCTCGCCAAAACCTTAAATAGCCCTGAGCTGTCCCTTGAGGACAAGCGAGCCTCTATACCGTGTCGTCAGAATAATAATTTCTGACGGGTTATTCGTTCCTACGTCACTCAGTCGTCCGAAATTTCATCTTCCGTGGTGTGCTCGCGCAAAGCGCGAGCGACAATTAAGCGCGAATGGCGAGTTGCGCGATATGTCAAGATCGAGAAATAAAATAGCAATATATTTTCAATAGAGATCAAAAGGCAATAAACTTTAACAGCAAGACACTTTTTTGCGTTATTTCGCACTTCTCTGGGGTGTTTAGCCTAGTAAGTAAAGTCCTGATTTAATTATTATCTTTCATTATACCGAGAAACATAACCATTGAAAACTTTTCTTTTAAGAGGTTGTCTCTCTTAAAACCGACCGATAATCTTGGTTTAAAAGATAAATTTCGCTGATTTGGGGTTATTTAAAAGCCTTTAATTTAGCAGTCATAAAAATGCAATTCGTTTGATCCAAAATAATAATTTATTTTCTTACAATTTAAGTTTCGCATGGCCGGTACAAGTTTTATGCCCCTGAGACCCGAAGAAATAAAAAATATTGCCGTCGCAACCATAACCCTATATCAGAAAAAAATTATTTTCGAACCAAAATCATCAGTCGGTTTTTAGAGAGATAATCTCTTAACAATTCGACTAATTTGTAGCATTTTCGAAAGCGTCAATGGGGTTCCGATCCGGTAACACCAGACCAGTTCTCTATAAATAATTCATCACTCATTGGCCTATTAGATTCAAAAGTCCTCTGATTTGTATTTTTCACTCAGTTTCAAGCGAGAATGCTTGATTTTGTTTCGCACATGGAGAGGCTCAGCTGCACTCAAGAATATTTTAAAATGCTGTATATTCAAAGCAATCAGTAATGTGTTGTACTGTCATGAAACTTGGCACGACGATTATTTTTGCTGATATGAAGAACTTGTTAAAAGGAGAGCCGTGTGGAAAAAAACTGAGCTGTTTAGAATTTGGAATTTTGAGGACGGCATGTGAAAACAAAAAATGCAAAGTAAAAATGTCAATTAGCACATTTGGCATTTTAAATTGATGTTTTGGTTTAAGCTGTCATTCGAGCAAAGAGAGACAAAAATTTAATTAAGAATAAGCTTGTTCAAAAGTCCACCTGAAAGACGTCTTGTAATTCGATTCACGTTTCTGAAAACGCTTACTAGATTTCTTCTCGGCAGTTTTGATTATGACTTTATGTTCATTTTACAAGATATCCACAAGTTTCACCGTCACTTTAACTATAATATGTTGCATTTCTGGATTTTTAGCCGCAGTAGAAAATACGGTCGTTCTTTTTTCTGTGCGAAAACTTCATTCCTTGCGGACGACTGCACGGTACTTCATGATGTCGTTAGCTGCAGCTGAAATTTTCTCGGGAGTAACTGGGAATTCTTTTTTCGCCTCTTGGCTTATTTTGAACAATGTTGGGCACGGAACGAGTAAGGTCTTGTGGAAAACCGAAACTGCAGTTTGGATTTTTACTACAAAGGCTACCACATTTAATTTGGTTAATGTGGCGTTGGACAGGTACGTCGCGATGACTTCGCCCTTGCACTATTACACAAAAATGAACTCAAGCAGATGTCTGATGCTAATTGCTTTCGCGTGGTTTTCAGCGTTTTCCAGTGCATCCGTAGTGTATGTTGTCCCTGATAAACACTTGCCAAAATTATGGACTTGTGGAACTGTTACTGCTGTAGTAATTCCCTTATGTATAATATCATTTTGCTATTTTAACATTTACAAAGCATCAAAAGGTAACTTTCTAGCGCGTAAAAACATCACAGACGTTCAACAAATCGCTGAAAATAAGCGACAAAGAAAAACAGCCTGCACTTTTGGGATCATTACAAGCCTATTCATTTTGTTTTTCGTGCCGAGTTTTGTTCTTAACTGTATGCAATTGTTTAATCCATCGCTTTACAGAGATGAGAAAGATTACATAGAATACTGCGAAGATAATATTGAGAGAGAAGTTTGGATCTGCATAGTCGTTGTTTCTTATTTGAGCGCGATTTTTGATCCCTGGGTTTACGTTATGAGAATGCCTGATTTCAGAATCGTTGTAAAAGAACTGTTTCGACTTCCTTGCCGAATTTTGATCCAATGCAATTCGGAAAACCACTGGAATGTGCGGGCAAAACGCGAAAACAAGGTAGAAGATTCGCAAGAAATCGAGGAAGTATCAAAAGAAGAAATATTCGACACAGCTCTTTAATTAGAACTTGTAGTCGGAAAAATAGCAGCTTGTGTCTTGTGTAGAATAATTATAGTAACTTTTAGCCCAAAATATTGATTAAGCCAAGAAATAAAATATATATAAAAGGTATAAGAAAATATTTGCCACAGTTTGATTTTGAGAGAAAAAAAGGAAAAATAAAAGACCCTTAAAAACAACTTCGAAAGGTGTTGATGTATTAGTCGGTAAGTGCATGGTGAGTATTGGAGGAAATCGGTTTCTGCATTTTCAAATAAACCCCGCGGCTTGAAAATAATAATGCGCAGGCAATACCCGAAAACTGTTTCAGAGAAGATTTGCGAACAATTAGTCTTTTGCAAAGGAACTGAGGCAAAAAACAAAAACAAAAAAAAAAAAACATATTAGCCGTTTCACTCAGATTGAAAATTGTTCGAATAGTAAGTAAATATTCGTATATGTTTTCAAACAATCTTGGCTTGAAATGACTTCTTATTAACATTGAACCAATGAAAGATGTGAAAATTTTCAGAAGGATTATCGTTCTCATTTATTCTCTTCGTTTTGGTAAAGACCGTTGCAGTGTTTATAATAGGGGCGGCTGCAAACAGCTGGATCAGTTTTCATTTAAAACTTTAGTATAGCAAGGGGTCAACTAATTGTCATTCCCGTATTATAAATGAGCCAACAGGCCAAGAAGAAAGAAAAGCGAAGTGTCAGACGGGAGAATAAAATTTGGAATAAATCGACTTTAAACTGATATTAAGCCGCGAAAAATCGCATTACCTGTGCATCCAAAAAGACGCCTTTTTGTAGCCGCGACTTTTCCAAAAAATGACGGAGCTATTAAGTTTAGAAAGATGAATCCAGTGCAAAACGCAACAATTGCTGTATGACAAGCCAGTGTAGCAGTAATATCTATTCTATGAACTTCGGAGGCTCGCCTGTAGGATGCTGCGTTTATTTATAATATCAGTATTGGAATCGTTTCTCTGCTTTAACAAAAAACGTCGGTATGGTTTTAAAAGGCTTAGACCTACCGTATTTAATTAGCTCTCTCCCTTCGGTAGTTAAATGGAACTACAATTTCTAACTAGTAAACTGACTCATATAATTCTCTAAAACTCCTTTTGAATGTTATCTTTGTTCCTATTTATTGTTTCTACTTCGTCACTTAAACTGTCCCCTCTGCAGATAAAAGGGGACACGCGGGGGACGATGGAAAAAAAGAAAAAAAAAAATAAGAAAAGGAGACCTCTCTTTCATTGTCTCCCTTCGCGGCATTCCCCGCTGATTTCATAATTTCTCGCCCGATTGCATGGCGAATTTCAACCCGAGCTGAAATTTTGCTGTGATAACATGCGAGTTTCAGCTCGGGCCAAAAATTGCCAGTATTGCGAGGGAAAATCGACGCAAGTTGGTGCCTGCAATCAAATTTGTGGAAATTGGCGCTTGGATTTATTTAAAATTAGTAGTATTGTTACACTACAGACATATCCAGGCCATGCCTTCACGGATTATGTTTCATGGTAAAATGAATTCGCTTTGTCAGCATTAAAATCACTATTAATATGCCCCATTCTACTTTTAGTTAGCCACGCATCGGAATAAATTATCCCGGCCGGGCTGAAATTCGCCATGTGATCGGATCCAATGTTCCCACCTGCCTTCATATATGTTTCTTCAATTACATTTTCATACATAATATTATGTACGCCTTTTTCTATTTTAGCCTGTCACTGCATTTAAACAGCTGCAACAAAGGCCATACATTAAAGCAATGCAAGGAGTGAACAGCTAAAAGAAAACGTTTTCCAATTATACTCTTTGGTTCTCTAGAAACAAAGCAAGTTTTGTGTGGGAAGTATAATTACTTAAAACATCAGGGCGGAAGGCATCTTTAAACGCGTTTTTCTTTTAAGCTGTCAGAAACAGGAAGGAAATTTATTAAAACTGGAAGCATTTTTAGATAGGCAGTTGGCGTTTCTATGAACGTCCTACTTTCTCAGTTTCAATCATGTCATGTCCAAAGTACATGTCCGCGGGTTTCATCGCCACTTTAACAACAATATGTTGCATTTCTGGAATTTTAGCCGCTGTAGAAAACACGGTTTGTCTTTTACTGGTGCGGAAAATTCACTCGTTGCGGAAAACTGCGCGATATTTCATGGCCTCGCTAGCTGCGCTGTTACTCGGGAGTAACAGCGAATGCTTTCTATTCATCTTGGTTGGTTTTATATTCTTTAGGGCTGGAAACGGAAGTCTCCTGGAAAACCGAAACGGCGATATGGCTTTTTACAACAACAGTTACAACATACAGTTTGGTTAATGTTGCGTTGGATAGATACACTGCAATAATCTCGCCCTTACAGTATCATAACAAAATGAAATTAAGGCGATGCAAAATGCTGATAACATTCTCGTGGTTTTCAGCTATTCTCGTTGCTTTGCTTGTGTATGCTGTGCCTGAGAAAGACTTGCCAAAACTATGGCTCAGTGCAACTGTTGTGACGATGATCTTACCCCTTTGTGTTATAACGTTTTGCTATTTTAACATCTACAGAGCAACGAAACGAACCTTTCCTGAACGCGAACACATCACACACGCCCAACAAATCGCCGAAAATAAGCGACAAAAGAAGACAGCATTCACTTTTGAGATTATTACAGGTTTGTTTATTGTTCTCTTCGCGCCTAGTTTCATTTTCAATTGTTTCGTGTTGATCAACTCTTACCTGAACACAAAGTACCTTAACCTCGATTTATGCTTGGACACTAATAGAGACGTTTGGATCTGCATAGCTGTTGTTTCGTATTTCAGCGCGTTTTGTGATCCCTGGGTTTACGTGATTAGAATGCCTGGTTTCAGAATCGCGTTAAACGAACTATCTTCTTGCCCAATTTTCCGACCAGAAAATCAGTTCGAATTACAGAGAAATCGCGAAAACAGGGAAGATTCACCAGGCTCTAATGGTGTATTCAAAACTGAGACATTTAACACAGCTCTCTAAGCGCATGAGCTCCCGACGAATGATTTCAGTGGAAAGCTGTTTTCGTAATTAATTAGATTCAGAACTAAAATTTTCTTAAGTAAAATGTCGCTTCAAACTTTCATAACATTGGATGCTACAGACTAAACTCCTCTTGATCCGTCACAGAATACGTTATTCACTGTGGGTAGCAATACGAGGTACACTTTTATACTTGACCAACTGTCAACTGCGTAAGGTGTACGTCTGCCTCTGGTGTTTGAAGGGAAATTCAACATTCAATACAACTTTCTTCGAGTCGTCCGCAATGAAAGAAAAAGGAAAAGATCCTCTTCATCACTGACTTAATTATTAAGATCTTTTTTTTATATATTTATTTTAATTGTTAATTTATCTTTAATTTGTATAGTATGTTAAGATCTGTATAATTAAAGTTGAGTCAATTAAAATTAAATTAAAATTAAATTGCTTCGGCTACGTTTGGGAACAGAAGATGGAAAATTTATTCAAACAGTATGATAGATGGCAACTTAACACTTTGTCCTGCATGGCAACCACAACTGTGTGAAACTTTTGGGTCTTACTTCGTGTACCACACAGATGACGTAAAACAATAGGAAACATTGTTTTCGGTCCTTGTTTTTGGGTAAAAGAATTTTGATGAAGCATTGTTTCCTTTTATTTTACGTCATTTGTGTCATCTACACGAAGTAAGAGCCAAACTTTTTAAAACCTAAAACATTTACGTACAAAAAATATGCTGCTTTCGACAGCTCGTATAAACCCGGGAAACAAACTCGAACAAAATTTTAATCGAACTATCACAATCGTCCCTTCGATTCGATTGTGTTCGGCAATCGAACAAAATCGAATACGAACCTTTTTGGTGAGTTCGATTATCGAACATAATCGAACTGAATTGCTCGATATTGTTCAATTTTGTTCGCAGGGGGTGCGCACCTCTCTCCCCCCCCCCCCCCCCCCCCCCCCACCTGAGATGACCTGCGGTTTTCTAATACAACTGGTATTCTGCAAAAAAAAAAAAAAACTATGTGAAAAAAGCTATTCCTTAGTGGTGCACCCTTTCCTAAAAAATATCCTGGATCCGCCCCTGGTGTCTTTCCGGCATCATACAAGAGGATTCTCTAAACTATTGCAATGGAATGGGTATTTTTCTGTCGAGATAGACGAAGTAGGTTCTTGATTAAAAACAATGAAAACATGATCCCTTTTTTTGCAAAAATTAAATACGTATTTATATAAGTCATTGGTGTTCCCCAACCCCCCTACGTCCGAGGGTTAAACAGTTTAGCCTGTTTGTAATTATATCAAAATATCTATCGCAGGTAGTAGAGGGGGGAGGAGGGGGGGGGGGAGGGGGGGGGGGGGGTGGTAGAATGAATAAGGAGTGATGTAACAGACTAAACTCCCCTAGATCCGCCATTGAACATATTACCGACAGAAGCACTGTTGCAGTGCAGCTCCACTAATTTTGTTTTTGACTGATTGCGCAAGGTGTAAGTCTGCCTTTTGGGAAAACAAGGTTTGACAAACTGTCCCCTCTGTGTTACAAGGGCCACTTCGAATACATTAAGGCATCAGGGTACGCGCCGCCAATCCACCCCCCCCCCCCCCCCCCCCCCCCACCCCAAAAAAAAAAAAAAATGAAGGAATTTCGAGATTGAATTGGACTTTCACCGAGCCGTCCGCAATGAAAGAAATATGAGAAGATCCTCTTTATCATTATTGCTTCGGTTTTGATGAAACAGAAGATGAAAAATGTATTAAAAATTATCATAGATAACAGTTCAACGCTTTTTCCTGGTCACTTCTTCTGTGTGAAGCTTTATGAAGCCTAAAAACGTTTTTCTATAAATTATGCTACCTTCGACAGCTCGTATAAACAAAAGCAAAGCTTGTAACATGACATTGACAGTTTTATTGCCTGCGGTCCCTTTTTTTGCAAAAAAAAATGTGTTAGAGCTAATGATAAAGTCGTTTTAACTTTAAGGTGGGAAACGCAAAAGGTTAAGCCATTTATACACTCGCTTTGTTCTTTTCAGTGAATCGTATATTTAGTCGTAATGAAAACCTTTTTGCCAACTAATTGTAATATAGGAGTCATCCTGCTTGAATTCAGCTCAGCGGCGTATCCTAATGAGGGTCACGGGGGGTCCGCCCCTATCTTGGAAAATATAACATTTTCTCTCCGTTTGATCCAACGAATTTTCCCTTGCAACCAATACATGACAACGCGATTTGTGATGAAATCTGCGCTGTAAAATCGAATCAATTACGATATTTAATACATAAGTAGTAGTTTTTCTTACTAGAATACTGCTTCTAAATATAAAATATTTAACTCATCGTCAACTGAATTTGTGTTGACGACATGAAAACGAGTTTCACGTTTACACTTGGTGCACCGTTATTTAATTTTCGTGTGTTTGTCATGAGTTGTTTATTTAAAACATCTGAATTGAGACAGCTTGGGTGGAAGATAGACACAACACCCCTGCTTTTTTACATGCATGATTATGGAAGTTGCGGTGGTATTCTCCCCTGACATTCATATCAGACATCAAGGAGATCTATTTCCATCGGATTTAGATCGCCAGCCAATCAAATTCGCCCATTTAGCCTGTCTATACGCAATAACGATAAAATGGTATAAAACGTCCGACGCAACATTCGAGATCATTTGATGTGTAGCGACAAGTGCCAGGTAAGTGTCAATGGAATTTTTTTATGGTTTCTTCGCGATCGTTATCCTGAAATACGTCGCTGTTGCCCTCTGTAGCGCGTGGATAGCCACAATTCTCTCAATATGAATATGAAAACTAGTTTATCGTCATTTGCGATCTTGGTCAGGACAATGTGTTAATCATTTTATAAGCTGAATAGTCTTACAAGCATACAGATATAACTTTTAGAGACATGTTTAAACTCTAATATCTAATTGTGCTTGCCGCCTCAAGAAATTGAAGACATTTCGTACTCAAAATTCTCGATTTGCTACATTAGTTTAGTTAAGCAGTCAACACTGCTAAAAATGTTTACCCCGTGCAAAGCACTGACTTTAGAATTGTGCCCACGGTCAACGCCAACGAAGCAGACAATTCTGACCTAAAGCCGTTACACCTAAATAATGGATCCCTTTATAGGTAATGTTTTGTTTTTATCGCACATTTCGTTTCTCGTTTTTTCAAATTTTTACTGTATATATTAACTTATTGGTGTCATTTTTTTATCACTCATCAAAGGCTATACAGAAAGGTAGCCGAAAGCTCATAATTTTAATATAATTTTAGTCAAGTAACGGCTTAATTTTTATAGTCTAATGTTATTTGGTTACTTCATTGTTTTCTGACTGCATGGGTGAAGGGCGCAACTTTACACTAAGTAAAATTTAATTACAACTGAACAGAGGGAAATGTTTCTGTTAAAATTGCGTAACGTAGCAATATAATGTTGGGTGCCGGAAATAATGATCATCACCAAATTTCTCCTTGTAATATCAATGCTTTATCAATCAGAGAGTTCATGAGAATTAAGGATATGATCACACGATGAATTCTCTTGATATTTTAACAGCTTCTCCCTACTATATCTGCAAAAATACTTTTGTAAATGGAAAGGAGAATTTGTATTTTGATATTAGGAATTAAAGGATTAATACATCATAAAGTAGACCTGCACCATTCAAGAGATCTGTCTAGTGTGTGTTGAATAACGTCGGCTGTTTTTACTTATCAAAACAATTTCAAAAACACAACGTATCATATACGATGTTTTTTTTTCAAGAAATAGACGGACTGACATTTTATCAACCTAAATTAAATGTAGCTAACATTTGGTGTACTAGCATTACGGTTATCAACATTGATATCATTGCTACTGACCCAAAAGAGAATAAATCTCGTCAGACCGGTTAACAAACCGGTTACGTGGTAAAATAGAATATGGCATCCGTGATTCTGCCTTAATGCATTCCTGTTTTTCCTGTTTACAAATTTACTTGGAGAAACTGGACGATCCACAATTTGGGACGACAGAAAGCGCCAGAGAGAATTTGGATCAACATAACTCTTCTGTAATTTAAATGATGCACTGGCAAAACTAACGACTCCAATTAATTAACGGCGCGATACATTATACAATATTACCTGCTTATGCTTTCTAACTTTTTGTTTTAATTGTAAATATTTTATATTTTTTGTTAGAATTAAAATGACTTGGGCTGCAGTATTGTTCATTTTCTTGGCCGTACCTCTGGCTTCTGAAGGTAAGATAGTTGACTAAAGTAGTATGTTCAATGTGTTCAATCCTCTTCCGTCAGCTCCGCATTTTTATTCTTTGCATGTCGCTTTTCCCTCGCTGAACAGATGATGACTCAAGACGTTTCTAAAACAGTGTCATTAATCAGAGGCACACAACGAAGAATGTTTAGGAAAACTCTTGGAATGGCGTTGAACTATTTTCCCATAACTGTAAATCTTTTTCACCATATCATTGTAGTGCCCAAGTTAAAGGAAACTAATTCAGTTTGAGCTTTTCGATGCTTTTTGTGGGCGGCACGGTGGTGTAGTGGTTAGCGCGTCGGACTTTCAACCTGAAGGTCGGTGGTTCGAAGCCTGGTCTCTGCCGTCGTGTTGTTTCCTTAGACAAGAAACTTTACTCCACACTGTCTCTCTCCACCCAGGTGTATAAATGGGTACCGGCGACAAAATGCTGGGGGTAACCCTGCGATGGACTAGCATCCCATTCAGGGGGGAGTAGCAATATTCCTAGTCGCTTCATGCTATAGAAACCGGGTTTAAGCTCCGGCCGTTATGATCCTTCTGGCTCGGGTGCGCGACTTTAATTTACTTACTTTACTTTTCGATGCTTTTTGCTCAATATTTCAGCGGTAGAAAATTTTCGGGAAAGGATTTTTTCCCCTAATTTACTAGTTGCATTCCGAAAATCCCACTTGACCTTATTTCGTACCCAACACCGAAAACAAGAGGTGTTAAATGTTCAGATGTTAGGAAAGTTTGAGGTGGCATTTACTCAAGAAAACTCTTGTTTTAAATCTACTGTTATGACGATTTTTAAAATGACTAAGGCAACACTAAGAGCTTTACACCGAAACCATTCCTTGGGTGCTTCTAATTAGTGTTGAATCCACAAAAGACATAACAAAATCATTGCACCACTTAAAGAGAGGATTTCATTGGTAATGCATTGAATCCAGTATCCTACAGAAGACGCCTCTCCCAATAATAATAATTCCAACCCTGTTCTGACATTTATGCGCAATGTAAATGTTGGTTCTGTCCCTGAAATAAAACAGTTTGATAACCGAGATGTTTTCAAAACAGAACAGTGTCTTGAGTCTTTCAAAAAACAAATTCTTTTAATATTTCATATTCAACTCTAGTCATTAACTGTTTACACAGTTTTCTTACACGTGTCTGTCCGTCTGTCTGTCTTTATAGGAACACATTGGAAATATGGAGAAACTGGTATGTATTCACTTCGGCGATATTTGACACAACAATCTCATTAGATAGCGTTGATCAAATAAGTTCGTTTCCTGTGTTTCAAAATGGTGCCATGATTATAAACAAGAACGCTACGAGTAGTAAAGTCGGCCTTTAGGGTCTTGTTAGTGCCCCAAAAGCACGGGAATTAATTCAATTGTTATGATTTGTTTTACAGTCGTTTTTCTGGTCACACATGGTGATCCGTCACGCACGTTACTACGTCATTTCAAACCTCTAATCAGTCTTTCGCAATCACTAATGCATGCAAGGTCCATTCTGATCTGTTCCTCGAAAAGAAAGAAAAGAAAACCGTTATCGATTAGAACTCTCACCAAATCCGGCAATAATGTAACTCCCTTTGACTGATATGTTTCGCTTCGTCATTTTCCTTTTTCTCATGTTGTAAATTGATTTCCAGTTCCACGATATTGATGATGGTTAATTGTTATCTTATTTCTTATGACCTTGAAGTTGTTATGTCAAGTGATATGACGTCACTTTGTGGTCATTTTTATCTGTGAATACGCGAAGCAATGTCCTTGACTTCAAAATCAGTATGGAAATTTAAATCGATCTGTAGACTTCAAATGGATTTTTAAAGACTTCGGTAAACGCTACAGCACGATATGTTTCTAAATGTGAAGCCATTCGAGAAAGTGCCAACCTTTTAATCAATTCATCTAAACTCTTAATCTCAAAAACACTTCAAACAGAAACACTCAGCTGCATGCAACAAACCACTTGAAACAGAATGTTCTTACGGAGAAACAAAGGTGAATTTATAGGCCAGGCGGGCTTGGCTTGCGGCCAAACAGCCCGACTGAAAATGCAGTTAGACTTTCAATCAAAACCACTGCATTTGTTTGAGACGTATTAGTCCGAGAAGTGCAATCCAATCTCACTTGACATTCAGTTTTATGACGTCATCATTTATGTATCCACGTGATATCTAATTTTATAAGATTGTAAATATGATTTATTTTAGTTAAACTAAGTTAACAAACTCAGTTTAGTTCAACAAAACGTTTAGTGAAGAAACAAGTTTCAATGTTCTGCACAATTAAACACTTTTAAACAAAAAACCCAAAACTCAACTGGACTGTCCTTTGCTTTACAAATAAACACCGAAGTCCAAACGAAGGAACTAACAAACATTTTTTATAGGCTACGGCCCACATGACTGGCATGAGGTTGCGGCACACTGCTCTGGAAACGCCCAGTCTCCCATAAATATTGACACCAGCACGACTGAGCCATCCCTCAACGGACTAAAGTTCACTCCCGATAACAACAGGGCGACAGTCAGTGGAAACCTAACCAACACTGGCCACGCCCCTAAATTGGGTATTGATAAGTCAAAGGGCACAGCGGTACTGACCGGGGGTCCTTTGGGGGAAAGTGTGTATAAGCTTGAGCAATTTCACTTCCATTTTGGCTGTAAAGACGACAAAGGATCTGAACACACTGTGAATGGCATCGCGTTCTCGGGAGAGGTACTAGAGTAAAATATTATATACGTAATTCTAAGGGTTAACTGTACGATAACTTGTTTAATACTTTTCAAAATCAGAAAAATGTCATCATGTTTAAAAAACGAAAATCATAAGCGTAACGTACGTACTTATTCGCGGATTTTTTAACCCAGGACGTTTTTCGCGGATTTTTTCAAGAGCATTTATTGTTTGCACATGCCGTCTTCAGTAGCTGTTCGTCCGAAATTCCCTCATTTTTTCTTTTTTTTTTTTGGGGGGGGGGGGGGGGAGGGGGGGGGGGAAGAGGGTACCGTGATGCCTTAATGAATTCGAAGTCGCCCTTGTAACACAGAGGGGACAGTTTGTCAAACCTTGTTTTCACAAAAGGCAGACCTACACCTTTCTCAATTAGTCAAAAACAAAATTAGTGTGCCTGCACTGCAACAGTGCTTGTGGGTAACATGTTCAATGGCGGATCTAGGGGAGTTTAGTCTCTTACATCACTCCTTATTCACTCTAACACCCCCCCCCCCCCCCCCCGCCTCCCTCCTCTTCCCCCCTCTCCTACCTCTCCTACCTTCGATAGATATTTTGATATAATTATAAACAGGCTAAACCGTTTAACCCTTAAGGTTTTTCTCAGATTTTTTAAAAAGCATTTATTGTTGGAACATGCCGTCTTCAGTAGCTGTTCATTTTTCCTTTTGACGCATTTTGGTAAAGTTTGGCGACAACTGGTTGCTATGGTTACAACATATGACGTCATAAGTAGCATGAGGTCAAGCCATTTGTAAGTAAAAATGCGTGTTTTTCACCTTTTTTCGGTGTAAAAACATATAAAACGCTACCAAAAGCAGCAAAATGTTCAACTACAGCATATTTTGCAACTCTAGCAAAAAAATATTTGCAATTTCCGCATTTTCCCTATAAAGTTGATTTTTTTGGATGACGTCTCGGACCTCAGGTATATTAAGGACTGGGTCTGCCCCTATTTTATCAAAAGAGTAAGTGGGGGTGGTCTATCTTCAAAAGGAAACGTGTCATAAGTATGAGACTTGGCAACGGTATTCAACTTGTTAAGAAGTCCTTTTTGACGTTGATATTTCCATGGCAACCTATCACGTGACCAATTGAGCTTTTACTTCCGGTTTGTTCCTTCAGTGCTCTTGCAGACAAGGTAAAATTGTGTTTTCTGAGAATTTTAAGTGGTATTATTTCTACCCTTGTAAGGTACTTTCCAAATGTAACTGGAAACGTGGTCCACTTACGCGGCATGACTGTTTTTTGGTGTTTGCGTGACAACAAAATCGTGACATTTCAAACGTCACGTGACCTGGACACGTCTTCCAGTTAGTTTCGTGTATGACTTTGCGCACTTGAAAATATCCAAACGATATTTTGTCAGTCAGAGTGGTTTAAGTTCTCCTGCACTTAGCCTAAAGAAAAACATGGAAATTTGATACCTTAATCAGTTGCGTGACTCTTTTTGTGACAAATAGACCACCCCCCTTAATTTTTGGATGTACCTCAACTGACCCAGGCCTCAATATACCTGAGACCCCCAACAGGGCTACAACCCATAATATTTAATTTTTTTGTATAGCAAATGACAGGCTATCTTTTTTATGTGGACTATTTGTAATGTATTGTAACCCCACGAAAAACCCAAGGGGGAGGGGACGGGGTAACAACACAACCCCACCCCTACCCCCCCCCCCCCTTTCCCCCTTGTGCCATGGTGGGGGTATAAGTTTGCGTGTACGTCCGAGGGTTAATAAGCATAGGTTTTGGCAATTCCTTCAGTCGTTTTCTCTGTATTTAGCCACTGATGTCAGCGCCTTGTCACAAAGCAAAGGCGATGTTCCCGATTGCTCGTTCTCACCAGGCGAAACAACACAGATCAGAACATGTGAACCAACTCTGCCTACTATTGTTTGAAATTAACTGGAAACCACGACAATCTGACGCTGAAGAGAAAAGTCATTCACTGAGAAAAAACACAATTTATTCCTTTAAATTTTGAAAATGTATTCACAGTTGCTGGAATCAATTTGAACTTTGAATATTTAGACTACACTATTACTACTACTATTACTGGCTTCCGCTGAAAATTGAAATCCTTATAAATTTGGACAAGACACTTTATCAAATAATCTTTTTGTTCCCTCTCTGTGTTCTGAGGAGAAGGAATGATGTTCACTATGGCCAGATTCAGCAATTCAATGAAGCGAAGGAAGATTGAATAACCGACTTAAAATCTATAAGTAGCCATTGACAGATCATCTTGAGCGAATGACACGTTTTGGCTAAAAACCGTCCATCATTTTCTTAAAGTGCCCATAACGTTTATTTTTTTTTTTATTTCTCTCATCTGAATGTAAACATCACACAAGGAACCTCTGCGAAACAATTTTTTATGAATATTTAAAATCTTCAAAATCCTATTTTTTTTTACGGTATACCCGTCCCGCTGTTAAGAAGGCCAAAGGCTCACATGTTCCTTAATCCGCGTCACAGTTACTTTGTTTGAAGTCACGTGTTCCTTGATCTACGTCACGGATCCTTTGTTAACTGAGAGACACCGTGAGAAGACTAATGCGAATGGCGGCTAATTTCGAAGATGTTAAAAAATCATAAAAAATTCACGTTTTGCTGAAATCAAAAAAAATTATCGCAGACGTTCATTGCGTGACGTGTAGATTTAGATAAAAAATAAAATAAAAAACGTTATGGGCACTGTCCATGCGGCTGGTCATTAACACTTCGAAGTCGGCTAAACAAACTGACTGCGCCTCGTTTTTTCAACCCACTTCTTGGTGTTTAGAAATCCTCGTGTTTGATATATAAAATCCCAAAACAAATTCAAAAAACAACATTTGTTATGGAGAAAATGTTATGGAGAAAATGGTATAACAAATTAATTTTTGCTCGCCATTATATTTGTTCACTTATAAATAATGGTTTGACGTCATAGCATGGTCGAGCGAAGTGTATAATTCTGTCAAACCATTATTTATCAGAGGAAATATGATGGCGAACTAAAATGTATTTGTTAAAGGCCCACTATCACCCAAACTGCATTGCGAATTTAACGCAATTGAAAATTGCCGAAAAAGCCAATCACGAGGGAGCTCGTCATTTGAAAACAAAAACAAACGACCACAAAGACGAATGGATGATAAATAGCCAGCTGTGATGTGCTCTACAATATGAGGTAAATATTATGGGTCATAGCGCTGCTGGAGATCAAGGCCATTATCAAAGATGCCGCCATCCTGGATTTGACGCAAAAAGTCAATTTATTTCCTATAGCTGTAAAATATGATATAATTAAACATATTGCTGCTTTTTGTAGTGAAAGTGAAAACACGCATTTTCATTAAAAAATGGCTTGACCTAATGCTTCGTATGACGTCATATCTCGATATATATGTATATGTATATATATATATATATATGTATATATATATATAATTATATATTATATGTATGACGTCATATCTCGATATATATATGTATATATATATATATGTATATATATATATATATATATATATATATATATATATATATAATTATATATACACCCTTTTGCAAAAATATTGACACCTCAAAATATATATAAATATATATTCGTCCGTTGTGTTTATATCGCATACGTGATGACAGGCGGCAAATAGTTTTTAAGGTGGGTACAGTAGCACTTTACAAACTCTACTGTACCCACCTCGAGAACTGTTTGCCGCCTATCGTCACGTATACGATATAAACACAAAGGACGAATATATATTTATATATATTTTGAGGTGTCAATATTTTTGCAAATATATATATATATATATATATATATATATATATATATATATATATATATATATATATATGTACACGAGTTCATTACGTTTGTTAAGTGTAGAAAGTTTCGGTCGGCAAATGATTAGAAATTTTCTACACTTAACAAACGTAATAAACGTAATGAACAAACGTAATGAACTCGTGTCTTCTTGCCGCCATAGAAACAAAGCCCTTCTACGCAACAGCTGAACTGTTAAACTTCGCGCCGCATAGATTTGTTATTGTTATTATGTAAATTATTTTGTATATAAGAAGCGATGGTAAAGAATATTCTTATTGAACCCCTGATGAGTGGGCAACCACGAAACAGGCTTGTCGGGATGAATGATGAGTGTAGAACTGGATATTCGTAAAACAGTGCTCAATACATTAATGTAGAGCGAAGTATATGTTTATGGAGGAAAGAAACAAATAAACTACGCTTTCATCCCGACAAGCCTGTTTCGTGGTTGCCCACTCATCAGGGGATTCAATAAGAATATTCCTTACCGTCGCTTCTGATATACAAAATAATTTACATAATAACAATATCAAATCTATGCAGCGCGATACATAAGAGGTGTTCACTATTGGCATATTGCTTCGCTCACTGCTCGCAGTTTGAGCACTCTCGTGACTCCACAATGCAATCCAACAATGTGTAACCGTACATCCTGTGCCCAAGTTCAGGAGTTGCCATAAAGCCATTATGGTAATAACCGGGAGGTCACATTGTATACATATTTGTATACATATATATATATATATATATATATATATATATATATATATATATATATATATATATATATATATACAGTCGATCCCATTAACGTTGTTCAAGAAAAAAAGACGTTTACAAGTTAACAAAAGTCACGTGCCTCATTAACATTCAAATTACGCGCGTGTGGAAACTGAATTATTCCATTGGAACGTGCAGCTGAACACATTTGTAGAAAATGGCCACGGCGGGAAGTTCAAAACAGTTTTTAAACTGTTTAGAAGCACGCGTTTTGGATGAAAAGAAAAAAAGTAGTTACCTAACGAGAAGAATAACTAATTTCCCAGTTCTGGAAAGCGTCGAAGAATTCCATTCGAAACTAGCTCAAATTCTGCCAGATTTGGCGGATAAGCTTATGAAAAAAATGTCAAATTGGCTATATTATATACAAGTGCGTTTAACTGTCATTGGACTTACAAAGAGATTAGTAGCTATCTCCTGGTACGTTTTTGCATAAAACAAGTGTTGATATATTATTCTCCACCTCAAATCGTCGGAAAAAGGACGAAGTATCTTTGAATATCAACGACTTTTCGCCGTGTTATTATTTAACAATTATTGGATGAGGTTGAGCGTGATAGCGATAATTATCAAGGCCAAAGTTTGTGTTATAACACAAACTTTAACACAAACTGAGGCCTTGATAATTATCGCTATCATGCGAAAACCGAATCCAATAATTGTTTTATTATACATATTCCTGAGCTGCACTTGTAAAGACAAGAGCACGCACAAAAAAGTGATCAATGCACAGCAGTCAACTTACGTCACTTCTGCATGCATAAAACTATTGTCTGTAGGTATGACGTAACAGAAACAGCAAGCAATACTTAGCTGCGTGCTTATAGCCAATCAAAATCGAGCTAGTGACACCAATGTATAATAATACGTGTTATGCAAATTCAAGGTCCCGCGCGAAGAAATTGAATATTTAATTGTTTTGTTAACTTGTAAACTTCTTTTTTCTTGAACAACGTTAATGGGATCGTCTATATATATATATATATATAAAGTGTAGAACTGGATATTCGTAAAACAGTGCTCAATACATTAATGTAGAGCGAAGTATATGTTTATGGAGGAAAGAAACAAATAAACTACGCTTTCATCCCGACAAGAATATTAGAATATAAGACAAGAATATTCGAATATAAGAATATTCTTTACCATCGCTTCTTACCAGAAGCGATGGTAAAGAATATTCTTATTGAATCCCCTGATGAGTGGGCAACCACGAAACAGGCTTGTCGGGATGAAAGCGTAGTTTATTTGTTTCTTTCCTCCATAAACATATATATATATATATATATATATATATATATATATATACATTGTTGGATTGCATTGTGGAGTCACGAGAGTGCTCAAACTGCGGGCAGTGAGCATAGCAATATGCCAATAGTGAACACCTCTTAGGAGGCTCTCCACCCAATCCAGAGAGTGCTCAAACTGTATGAACAGCGAGCGTAACATAAAATTATAAACAATATCTCTTGGCCAATGAGCGCGCGGGAAATTTTACAGTTATGGTAAAAATGCATTAAAACCAAGGAAACAATATTGAGGGGACCACACTCATCCATAAATCATTTACAAGAGGGCTCTCGAAAATTTTCTGAACAAAGAAATGCTGATATTGGTTGATATATAAACCCTAAGCAACCTTCATTTTGCATTTGTTTCTCATTTGATTAATATCACATTTTGTCATGTCATGTGTAGCTTCATTTTGTGACTTATAATACCAAGTACCCCGACTTCGCCACTGCCGCTGACAAGCCAGATGGACTATCTGTTATTGGCGTGTTCTTGAAGGTAGGAGAGCAATGTTATTATTTTTAATATATAAAAATTATTTGTTATAAACAGGTATTTTAGAATGATTTCCCAAATAAGCATTGCATAGTGTCATGCCGAAGAGGCCGTCTGTTAAGATCATGGATTGGCAACAAAAACATACCTGTTTATCTTTAACCCTTCATCCCAGAGTCAATTGGCGACATGCAGTGTACATGTAAATTTTGATTCTGTCGCACAAAAGCCTGTGGTGTAACCATTTTCTATTCAAATGAAACCTCTTCTGCATGGTATGGTATGATAGCATTTGTTCAATCTTCAATTATTTACAAAATTAAATTTGCATGACAACTTTTCAGGGACCCTCACCAAAGGTTTAAGAAAGTCATTTAATTGTTGTGCTTCTTTTCATGATTTAAAGCCTTTTAACCCTCGGTCGTACAAGGGGCGGCAGGGGGGGGGGGGGGGGGGGGGGTTGTTAGTAAAATCCAAGATGGCCATTTTGGATGACGTCATGGACCCCAGCAACGCTACAACCCATAATATTTACCTTATCTTGTAGAGCACATCGCGGGCTGTCTAACAGATGTAAAATATTTCCGAAATATTGCAATATCGCAAAAACCGAAGGGGACATTCTCAAAACCAAAAATAGCATTTTCCATCTTTCGAAAACGTCAGGGGTAGTTTAAATTGGGTCCCAAAACGTCAGGGGTAGTTTTAATTGGGTCCCAAAAAGTCAGGGGTAGTTTTAATTGGGTCCCAAAATGTCAGGCGTAGTTTTGATTGGGTCCCAAAACGTCAGGGGTAGTTTTAATTGTGTCTCAAAACGTCAGGGGTAGTTTTATTTGGGCCCGAAAACGTCAGGGGTAGTTTTAATTGGGCCACAGAACGTCAGGGGTGTTTTAATTGGGCCCCAAAACGTCAAGGGTAGTTTTAATTGGGTCTTAAAACGTCAGGGGTAGTTTTAATTGGGTCCCAAACCGTCCGGGGTAGTTTTAATTGGGTCCCAAAACGTCAGGGGTAGTTTTAAATTGGGTCCCAAAACGTCAGGGGTAGTTTTAATTGGGTCCCAAAACGTCAGGGGTAGTTTAAATTGGGCCCCAAAACGTCAGGGGTAGTTTTAATTGGGCCTTAAAACGTCAGCGATAGCTTTAATTGGGCCCCAAAACCTCAGGGGTAGTTTTAATTGGGCCCCAAAACGTCAGTTAACATTTAAGGTTTGAGAAGCTTAACTTTACATATAATTGTAGTTCGAAAAGCCGAGAGGTAGCAGCTAGAATGGTATTCTTTGGCTAAACGTAGTTTTTAAGTATTAAAAGTTCTATTCTTGTTATTTTGTTTTCATTACTGTATTATCAGCTTTTACCTCCTAAGTAAGTAACACCAGTTCCATTTAAATTTATATCCTGTTTCAATGTAGAAAAGCTTTGCTGGTGGAAATCGGGAGTGGAGAAAGTTATCCCAAAAAATACGCCATATAAACGAGGCTGGTAAGTTTTAAACATAAGCACAAGGGTGCGGTTCTATTGGCCATATTCCAATATAAGAACACAAAAAATTGTCCTTACCTTTCCTTAAGTCGGGAACTTACTATATAACCTGTGAAAATTCGCATCTTTAACAGGTTGTACTGTAACTATGGTAACCTTTTTGCCAGGATGAAAAGTGGTAGTATTGCATGATCCATCAAAGTATAAATGATGGCAAATTCTGGGAACTATACATTGCGAGCCACCTTAAAATACAATGATAAAAATCCAATAAAAAATCTAGATATAAAATCCAAGTTTAAAATATAACATATTAAAATATTATTGACTTAAAACGTAATTATGCAATAAAATGACGTTTGAGTTTCTGCTTATTAAAAAAATCTCTATCCAAGCTGTTTTTAAAGTCTTTAAGGATTCCGATTTTCTTAGTGATAATGGTAACGAATTCCAACAGTTGCAGCATTTAGTAGCATTCTTGTGAAAAAGGGCGGACAAAGTTATAATAGTCTATTTTGCTTATGTTGTGTTCCCAGTGCATCTTGGGTAGTTCCGGTCCTTCGTGGGAGCAAACGACCAGTTTGGCAGGTAATTTGAAATTTTAATTTTGGCCGTTTGCCCCCACAAAGGACTAGAACTACCCAAGATGCACTGGGAACACAACATTAGCAAAATAGTATATTAGAGTATCTAGTACTGCGGAAATGTACTTCATCATTGCACTTAAGTAATGTGTTTATGTAAGATTGTTTTGATCGCTGTGTTTAATGACGTCATCATTTTATTTAACTCGATCGAAGGTAGTCAAGAAGACGTAAGTCAAAATGGAAGGTAATTCTTTATTAGCTTATTCGTGCTTGTACAACCGGATACAATGCTCAAAACACTGACGACCTTCCCATTGACCACCGCAACTAAATATTTCACATAAAAAAATGAGTTTGATTTATTTATTAAAATTAACCCGTTAATATAGCTCACTAGGCATTCACACTTGGCTTTAGAGGTCAGTTAAAAAGAGAAGCCTTATGCTACCTGGGAACAAAATTATCAATTTTCTTGCGAAGCTCTGTGAAGCATGAAATATCAGCAGGCAGGCAGCGATGATCGATCTGAGGAGATAAAAAACTATCTGGTTGCAAATTTACAAACTTCCCTCATTGGTCAGTTAAAAAGAGAAGCATTACGCTACCTTGAAATAAGATGATCTATTTCCAGTCGAAGCTGAGCTGTGAAGCCTGAAATATTGATACGAAAAGACGGAAATGATGTGAGGAGATAAAAACTATCTACTTAGTAGTTAAAGAGGTTCAAAATTCAAGGTGGTTTTGATTCACAGGTGCTGGTGTTGCAGTGAACAACTTATCCCTTTACAAACTGGTGCCTGCGTTGAACGACTTGTCGAAGACATCTTTCTTCTCATACAAGGGATCACTGACTACTCCACCCTGCCACCAGTCTGTGAGTTGGATTGTGCTGAAAACTCCTATTCCAGTTAATCGAAACGTGGTAAGGACAAAATCTTCAGGGAAAAGGGAATTTCTATAAGTATAAACTTTCTTTTGGATAGACTACACGTATTTTATCAGCCACGATTTTCAATCCTCCAAAGGCACGAAAATCGCTTTTTCGACATCCTTAATTTAAGTAAATGTATTTGTTTTGCGATAACAGTGAATTACTTTGTTTGTGTTTATTAAAATAACTTGGCAAATTATTACTAGGAAAGTTGCCAACTAGTTGCTCGCTTTTCAGAATCAAAGGGCTCTAAGAACCATCTCGTGAATACGAAACAACTTAAGGTTAGTCCAAAGGTCGGTTTTAATTTTCCAACCTGAGTTTTGAAGTCAAACAATTGAAGAGTAAAACAGATTTAAATCACCAAAACATCTTAGGCGTGCCATAAATATGCACTGTCTGGACAACTTAATGACGTAATTACAATGGGGAACTAAAATTTACTACAACAATCATCTATTAACACGCAATACACTGGGAAAGAAAAAAGGTTTACAGATGATGGAATGAGAGAAATTTGCATATCTGTCCCCGTATACTATATCTCGTTCAACGCTTCGTGTATTCACGAGATAAAAAATAAGCTTTTTTGGGAAATTTGAAATGAGTTTCTAGTCGCTCGACTCACCCTTGTCAACTTACCTTATCGGTTGTAAAAGCGAGAGTTCGTGTTCCCCCCCCCCCCCCCACCCTCTATTAATCCCCTTCCCTCAGAAGCTCTAGAAATAAATAAGCCCTCCCAACCTCCGGGAGGAGGGTCTTAATAGAAGATTTACGGTAGCCATCTCATGATTCGTTTTTCTTTCAGTTGAAAGCCATGAGGAACCTCCAAGATACAGAGGAGCACTCCTACTGCGACAACTTCCGGCCCACGCAACCACTGAACGGGCGCACTGTGTCTGTCTCGAAGTAGGGTCAACTGGTCAAAAGCTCTTGATCGTGGGTAACATGGATAAAGAACGAGGGCCGTTCGTTATTGGTATTTTGTAGTGATTACTGTGTTGTAAGGGTTGGGTGAATTAACAAAAATAATAAAAGCATTAAATGGATGAAAGTTCAATGCTCTTTTGTATTTGTGTTATTGTTAATGTTTATTATTTCGCGTTCTTAAAATGGAACAATGCACTTACAATTCACAGAGATAGTACATTACATGATAAACTTCGGATCAAAAGCTTTTTGTCTAAACGCTTCCTCAACAAAAGTGTTACTTCTGTGAGTAAAATAAGCATATTCAAGACATTGCTTTAAAGCCCATCAACTGCAAACTAGTAAAGCAAACTGGATGAAACCTTCAAGGAAAGCAATTTTATGCCACAGGTATTATCATGATATGGTGTAAATTTTGTTTTAATCTTTTTTATGAAAACAACGGCATCTAGGAATTAACAGAAGTTAAGGCGAATCTTTAAATTTTTGCTGGAAAAAAAATTCGAATTTTTTTCAAACCTTGCAGTCTTGAATATCGACATTTAGACTACAAGAAGCATGAGGTCGTTTATTATTATTATTATTAATTTTTAAATTATGTCTTGCGTGATGGTCGCCCTTTGCAGGACTATGAAATTTTGAATAAAAGGGAGGGTTTCACGGTTCGGCGCATGTGCAAGCTATGACGAAATCCATTTAATTTCCTTGTTTGGACCAATCGGAAGCGAGTAGATAATTCTGGCGGGAAATTTGCCCATGAAAATGACGCGGTCAGTCAGCTGATTGAATGGATGATTACATACCCATGTGCGCCATGAAAGCCACCTGAGCGTAGAATAAATCCTTCAGGTCAAAGGTTTTATTCAGTGTTGACTTTGTCGGTATAATCCGTTGAAATTTTCTGTGAATTTTGGTCATCTTTCGCTTTGTTTGGACTAATGATATATGGAAGAAACGAAACGTTAACAAACAATAGGCTACCTGTAGCCTATACTCGTACCAGTAATGTACGTTACTCGCGGGGAACAGTTACGTAACACAACAACAGGCAAATAAAACCAAAATTAGTTTCGCTTCTGCTTGCATGCGTGCGTATTCTCGTACCCAGAACTAATGCGATGCATAAATAAGAGACGAAAACAAAAAGAATAAAAAGAAAAACGGAGGGCAAATTTTACCTTGTTACCGTATCCGTCACGAGTAAACAGCAACAAACAATAAAACCCAAATTTGTTTCGCTTTTGCTTGCAAAACGACGCCAAATTCAGGAATAAAAGACGTAAAATGTACAATATAGTACACCTTTTCTTCACCTAAATGTGCCATGTTTTGATTTATAGGAACTTTATCAGTTTATTCATAGTCATGTGGTAAAACAATATTCATTCAGTGAAAATCGCTTCAGTTGAATCTGTCATGTTTTGCATTAAGAAAATGTTTTAACCGAAATCTGCTCTATTGGACTTTAATATTTTAATAAATTACACTCCCCTTTCTAAATCACTTGTTCTCCCAGAGTCAATAATATTCACATGCATGTAGTTCTAAGTTCTGATTCTGTGGACAAAATCGTTCTGTTTTAAAAGTTACTAGTGCACCGAAACTAATAAGGTTTTCAAGTTCCATCCCCGTCTTTTTTAATCGATATAATAAATAAGCCGTGGTTCGTTCTCTTAATCATTAACTTTGAGTATCTTCATTTTAGATTGAAAGAGATTTTTGTGCATGATTGAAGGAACTTAACAGTATTTTAACACAATTTTGACCAAAATACATGACATAGCCCCTTTAAGCGACTTTTTCTGCGTTTTTCTGCTTTTTAATTGGGTGAAACATTTCCATAACACTTTCTCATCGTCGGCTTTAAGAGAAACAAAGTACTGAAAATGCAAAAAAGGTTGGTTCTTTCACAAATGAAATCTTCAAACAAAACCTGATGCAGAATAAACAACAACGCCGAAGTCATTAGCATAATGATTATTTTTCATCAAACCACACGTTTTTGGTTTAATTTACTCAGCTTTCGTTTCAGCCAATGGCAATTTTGTAGTAAATTTAAGATATCGCACCTGTGGTTAAACGGTGACACAGAGTATCATCTTTTTATTACAATGTTGGCTGCATAGCTGCTTAGCTGTTAGCATTTGTTTGTTTTACGTGTTGGTCGACAGTAATCAGCAGTAATGAGTATACACGACACTGAATCCTGCGTAATGACTTTAATCACATTTTGTTAACCGGATCGCCAGGAAGAATTATGAAGCTATCCCTTGTTCTCTGCGCTGTTCTGTTTTGCTTCGCTGTTGAGGCTGGTAAGATATTTTACATAATTCTTGTGAAATATTTTCTATTTTATCCGTTAATATTACTTTTGGTGATTTTTCTTTCTATTGCAAGTGATATAGCAAGCTTAAAACAAGCTCCTGGCTATTATCATGAAAACACGAGACTTGATCTGCGGCACTATCACTTTCAGTGTTTTATATTGTTCGAATTCTGTTACACAGAAAATAGTCATAAAAATGCATGAACCCTTCCATTGATACACGTCGACAAATTTTAATCTCTTAATTATTTGGATCATTGAGAGACACTCAATGCATTCTTTTGCATTGAGTTTTTGCCGTTATCTTGGCTTTTGCTTCGTTCTAACTTCTGAGTCTGTGGATCAAATCCTAAAGTGTGACCATTCAAATGAAAGCTATTGAGCAGTACTTTCCTGTGGTGCTGTTTACTATGCTGTACAAGGTGGTTCTAACTTTTGAGTCTGTGGATGAAATCCTAAAGTGTGACCATTCAAATGAAAGCTATTAAGCAGATACTTTCCTGTGTTGCTGTTACTATACTTGCAAGGTGGTTGTGGTACAATTATCTATGGACGACGAAATGTTACAGTTGTTATATTCAAATAAAAGTTCTTCATCCAGGTTAATGGAATCATTGTCTTTCCGTCATACAACTATATTCTATGGAACACTAGTCCATGATCAAATGGAGAGTGAGAAGTTTGAATTTAGCGTTTCAAAAATCCATTATCATAAAAAAAATAAATAAATAAAAAATTTATTGTACTAGCTTGTTCCGTTCGGATTGGGGAATATTGGTCTCGTTCTTTTTTTATTATGTAAGTTCATGAACCGAGCCAAAACGAGACCAATATTTCTCCAATAATATATACGGAGCGTGAAGAAGATGGAGAATATTATAGCCTTTACTACCTTGTACAGCATAATAAACAGCACCACAGGAAAGTACCTTCTAATTAAATAGCTTTCATTTAAATGGTCATACTTTAGGATTTCATCCATACACTAAAAAGTTAAAACCATCTTGTACACAGCATAATATATTAGCGGTACCACAGGAAAGTATTAAATGTACCGAGAGCTTTCACTACAAACTACGGATTGAACTCCTTCAAATACGATGCACCCAAGCTTTGGAACAGTTTGACTGACGAAATAAACTCTGCATCAAACGTCAAAACTTTTATTAACCTAGAAATACGTGTCTCGCAGAACCTCGCGACGCTTGGGGGAGGGTGCAGTCCGCCGGTTGAAACTTTGGTGGCGACTTAATTTGCATATGAGGCTTTTCGCCATTCCACTTTGTCTTCCGTTTACCGTCCGCCATCTTTGTTTACCATGCTCCTATAGGCTTATATTAAGTAGTTGCCTAAACATGAGCGCGCCATTGTCAGCGGTCGTGATTCATGTGTTGTTGTTTATAACCTCACTTCGCGACGAACAAGTTAGTCGTGTCAGCCGTGTCGTACCCTTACCAATTCTAATGTCAGCTGAAGTCTTCAAACCAAAATATTAGGCAGAATTGAAGTTTTTCTTAGCACAATCCTTGTAGTTAAGATTCTCCTCCCAATTATGTCACAGGAATTTGGTGTCATTTCAAGAATCAAGAAAATGTTTTTCTGTTAACAGAAACCGAAAAATTATAATGGTCTAGTAGTATGATAAATTGCATGACACAAAATATACCAAAACTGCCTCTCCACTGAGTTATAAACGGAACCTTTTTTTAAAAGATTTCGTTTAAAATGTTTCAAAACTTAAAATAAACTTTTAAAAACTTTAAAAGGTTTTTCACATTTTCGTCTCCTAAATGGGCTACAACAGGCCCTGACTTGTTGTTATTTCAACAATTGGCTGATTCCACTCTCTTGGTTAGTATTATTTTGTAAATAAGTAAAGGCATTGTAGCATGGTTTGAACAAAAAAGTTAAAATCCCCGTAACACTTCTCCTTCAATGCATGCGCGTTTGCCCATATATATTGGCTATTTTGTCGGCTAATTTGCAGTAGAGTCCGATAAAGCTTTAATAAATCCTATGATCTGTCCCTGAAATTGCATAAACTAAAGCCCCATTCACACCAACGGTTAAACATGTTTAAATGTTCTTTAGTGTAACTACGTTTTATATCAGTTTAACTACGTTTTATAGATTTAGAAAAGATTTATCTCCAAAAATGTTACGGGAGATTAGGAAGTATTTTGCTACACCTGTTTTCAACTAAACAACATTTAAACATGTTTAAGTGTTGGTGTGAACGGGGTATTAGATTAAAAACTGGAAAGACCAACTTTTTGCCAATTCCGACCTCACCCTTAATTAAATATGTTCACATCAATTAATTAAACTTCATTTTGCAGTCGATGATCCACCAGCTCCAGCTAACAGTGTCCTTAGCTGCATTTTGTTTGGTAGCTCTAAAATGTGTCAGGTAACTTGCAAGGAGGGATATGTTGCGGAAAGGCCACATGCTTTATCCTATATTTACAATGATGGAAAATGGGAACCACATTCATTGCCTGAATTTCCTTGGGCCGGTTGTGTTGCAGGTAAGGGCACACAGACATCTAATAGACCATTTAACAGTTTCTACTTAGTAACCTGGTCTTTGTGTGGAAATGAGGCTGAAGTTGACCTTGTTTTGATAGAAACCTTTCTTCTTTTCAGATGTAAATCATGTTGCTCTTATGTTAACTAACATGATTTACATATGAAAAGCAGAAAGGTTTGTATCAAAACAAAGTCAACTCCAGCCTCACTTTCACACAAAGGCCAGGGTACTAAGCAAACAACTGTAAAATGGTCTATTGCAGTAAATTATACTTGACAGCTGGGTGACTCCGTACAGTACAGTACAGTATTTACATATTTTCCCGTGGAAGGGGGAAGGCCCGCTGCGGAGCCCCATACTCATAGAACCTAGAACTCAAAGAACCTGCCCGTCATTTTTCATGGTATTGGCTAGCGGAATGTTTCGCGGGCGCGTCGTGTGTGCCGTACGCGTTGAGCAGGGACTCGCGGGCGCGTATGACGTCGCAAAACATGCGCATATGACGCCACGCAACATCCGGGATCTTAGCAATTTTGAAAGCAAAGCGCGGCTTTGTTTTTCAATTTTTTCGCAGTTTGCTACTCAAGACAGGGATACTAATTAAGGGATACTCAGAAGCCGCTTTAGTGGCAAAACAAGTGCTTTTTGGGAAAAAAATCTTGCTTGGAGGAACTTCATACGTTTTTATCAATACAGGAGCATTGCGGAGAGGTGTTTGTTTTACGGATTTCAGAACCAATTTCCCAGAACCCGGTACCTTTTATATGGGAGTCCCCCGGACATATTTTAACTTCTCTTTCTGTGATTAGTGTGACAGGGATGCTCGTCGTCTCGTAGTCATTTAAATAAAAGCTATTGAGCAGTTCTTTTCTTTGGTGCTGTGAAAACTCTTGGTACATTTAGTACTGTCTTCTGGTACTGCTAATTTTATGCTGCACAAGATGGTTCTAACTTTCGAGTCTGTGGATGAAATCCTAAAGAGTGACCATTCAAATAAAAGCTACCGAGCAGTACTTTTATATGTTACTGTTTATTATGCTACACAAGGCGGTTCTAACTTTCAAGTCTTTGAATAAAATCCTAATTATAAAGTGTGACCATTTAAATGAAATCTATTGAGCAATACTTTCCTGTGATACTGTTTATTATCTGTACAAGGTGGTTCTAACTTTTGCGCCTGTGGATAAAATCGATCCTAAAGTATGACCATTCAGTTGTATGTTCCTGTGGTATTTGTCTAATATACAAAGTGGCTTTAAGTTTTGATGGATAAAATCATCGGGTGTTCACATGAAAGCTATTGGGCTCTTCTTTCCTAAAGTATTGTTTATTATGCTGTGCAGCAGGTGGATGTGATCAGGAAGTGTGACCAATCAAATGTAGGTTTCTGAGCAGAACTTTCTTATGGTGCTGACGGCTTTTAGTAGCTTTCAAAATAGGATTTTTATTTTTTTATTTTTAAACCTTTAGCAGTACAGTGTTGGCAGTGAAATAATCAAAGATTGTTTACTCCGTTGCATAACAGCCGAGAGCATAACAACATTTTTTTTTCCTTTTTCCTCAACAGATTTCTAGTAAACAAAGTCAACGAATCAAGTCTACACACGCGTCACGCACACACGTGTCGTGCAGAAAAGTTGCTTGCAGTTGCCTATAGCTGTTGTTTAGAAAACGAAATTAAAGAACGTTACCACTTAAGTGTTGTTTAAAAATGCATTTTTTTGTACACATTAAAATGGAGGAATGCAACGGAATAAGAGACGAACTTCAAAAAATAGATGTTAACGGTTGCCACCAAACTAAGTAATTAATAAGTAATTATTAATTAATTATTAAGTAATTATTATAGCTAGTAACTATTCTGCGCGTTCCATCTTCCCCTCCCCTCCCCTCCCTTCCCCCACCAACTCTGTCAACGGTGACGTCTTAAAGTAGTTGGCTTTTTAGACACTTGGCCGGAGTCTGTATACTGGGTAAGGACTGCCATAGAAAAATAACGGGGATGCTCGTCGTACCTTATAGAGGTCAAAATCTGCTTTTTAAGTCGTGAATACGACTTATCGCGGTTACTGGAGAAAGGTCACTCACTCATCGTAAACTTTATATTAAATTTATATTCAATTGTTGATATGTTACACTTCGGTAATAGCATACATGGAGTAAATGAGAGTAAACCAAGTCCGCCATTACGGTCGTTGTGTTTACGAATGTTCGAAGAGATGAAGCGTCGGTTTGGGAAAACGTTGGGGTTCTTTTACTTATTATTATTGTTTGGAAAAGGATATCTGACATTAATAATGAAGGAAAAGGTAAGTTTGTCCCGTAATTTTCATTTTCGCTAGTAAACACTTTCCTTCGTGTGAGGCTGACAAACGTTGCCGAGCTGAGATTGCACAGTACGGACTGTAATTCATCTTTAAAGCATTGTTGATAAAAATCACAGTGCATATTACCTGCCACGTGTTTGCTATACGCTCTGGAGAATAACCCAGGACTCCCTCAGCTACACATTAAGGTTTTAGAGGTCCTTCTTTGGTAAAAGATATTGGTACGTGGATCTGCAACATAAGGGAAGTAGTCATAACATATACAATCTAAGAGGACCCACCTTGAGTAGGGTAGGAAAAGGTCCGATGGTGGTTTCATATCCACGACTTGGCTCGCAAGTAGCCTTTGATTTAAACTAGTATCACGATACTCAGATACTTTTGCCTACTTCTGAGACGTCAATATAAAGTCGTATTGACGTCTCAAAAACCAGCCTGTGATTGGTTGAAAATTTCCCGTGACAATTTAATGTGTTCCTTGCGTAGAAAACCAAAATTTAAAATTATCTTCAAAGGAGGGGCAAAAATGTTGATTACTTTGTCAAGTTTGGCAGATAAACAACGCTATATTCAATGCAACGACCCTTTCTATCGAAAGTTAACGATAAGATGAGTTTAAAAGCTGCTTTTGTTCGTTTGAACGATTTGTTTACATTGAGTTGTGCTGTGCGCGCGCTATCACGCCATCCTAATTACTCATGCGCGAAGCGGCATGAGGTAAGGTTTCGGCTCCGTTTTTCTTGTTATTTTTATTAACTCATGCGCATAGCGGCATGAGGTTAAAAATTAATGGGCTCGGTTTTTCTTGTTATTTTTATTTTTTGTGTCACGATTTTGCATGCAAATTTATGCACGCATATTTTAGTGTACGCGAACTCGCCCCTGCCTCCCCTAGAAAGTTATTTTTGTCCCCTATTGTTATAAAAGGCTTCAGGAAGGTTAAACCAATCAGAATCCGTCTACTGAGCGCATGTCTGGATTTTAGCGGGGACTAGAGAGAACCGGTTTGTCACTCGGAGAAGATTCAGATTTCAAACAAATATGGCTCCTTCTGTACTCTACACTTCAATTTTTCCGACGTTCATTTTCCATTACCAAAATGTAAACACGCCTTTTAAGACATCGAAATGGAAAGAAAAAGTACTTAAGACGATTTGTATGCCCTGAAGTGGCAGTTAGAGAGCTGAAAGCGATGGAATCTTCCTGTGATTTATAACAAAGCGGGACATCTGGAAGCGCGAAGCGGCAGACTTTACTAAGAATTTTCAAGCATTCCTGGAAAACTACGGTAAAGAAAATAACATTTTTGAATATCCATTTACTTTGTAAGAAACATTTCATAGACTGTTTGTTCTTCGACATGTGCTAAAATTTGCTTGCGTTGCTAACACGGCTTCCTCGATGCGATAATTTAACGCATTTTGCTCTTGAGACTAAACTAATAGATATTTGAATAAAACGTTCAACTGAGAGAATTCGTTGTCCTTTTTCCTGTGTAAAGGCAAATTGCGATTAAACTTGCGATTAAAGGCAAATTGCGATTAAACTAGTAACTGAAATTAATAAGTTAGATGGCGCTTTCTAAAATCATCCGGTTTGCTTTCAAGATTTTTTGATTCGCGAAAACATTATGCGAATCATCTTACGGATAAGAATGGCATTCCATAAACACAGGAAAAGTTGGAAATTTTAGAAAACACTAGATATAAATAAAGCAGGTTGCAGAATTTAAATATTATTTTGTGATGAATTCGCCCGCGCTGCAGTTAGGATAAATAAATCGTCAAGCCTTCCGGAAGCAGAAAATCACTGAATTCTGATAAACGTTTAACTCTTTTATTCAAGGGAAAGACATTTTCATTCAAGGAAATATAAGTTTCATTGAAACGTGTTGACCTTTAGAACAAATATTTTGGATTCATGATCATGAATCATTTCACACGAAATTTGCATGTATGAAATCAAACAGGGGGGTCATGATGCGTCACGCAATATTTTTTATTAAAATGTTTCACAGTTTTGACATTATAAAAGCAGAATTTCCTGAATCCGATTACATGTATTTTTTAAATTATCTCAGATAAATTTAGAACTTCCAAAAATTTGTTGGAAATCTGGGCAGGAGGAGGGGTCTCTGGGGCTTGGAAATACAGGTGGGAGGGAGGGGGGGGGGAAGTCTAGCGGGCCAGGAAATCCGGGCGGAGGGGGAGGGGTCAAACAGTCTTGCCGTCCGTCGGTTTGGGGGGGGGGGGGGGGGGGGGAGAGAGGGGTGGATTCTTTCTGGAATAACCCAATGAAATAGAAATAATTCACGTTCACGGTTTGGGAGGTATTAGACTGGTGTGGGTTTGATAAGGGATCAACATATTAAATATTCCAAGCGAATACAGAAAAATTGGTAGCTTCAATCAACATGTCTTGTGTGATGATACAATGTGTGTCATGCAAAATTCGTTGACGGGTAGGGGTGCGTGACCCGTTTAAAATAAACCGTAAAACTTTCTTACGCAAGCGCATGAGTGTAGGCTACAATAGTGGCCTCTTGTTACTCATGCGCGAAGCGGCATGAGGTAAGGTTTCGGCTCCGTTTTTCTTGTTATTTTTATTATTATTATTTTTATTTTTTGTGTCACGATTTTGCATGCAAATTTATGCACGCATATTTTGAATTGTGCACTTCCGGTTCATGTCTTCGCCTTTTACACTTCCTGTTTAGTGACTTCCGGCTACTGTCACTTCCGGTAAAAGAGCGTTACTTACGTGTCACGACAGCATCTCCTACAACCCTACATACATTACTATGTTCACGTTTGGATATATAAGACTTCGAAGAATCACTGGCTTCATTGTGGTACAGCCTTCATTTCCAAAACATTCAATAGTAAACAACGTGGTTTGCAGGAATGATGACTGAGTGAAAGGAGTAACTTAGAAAGGAGTAACTTATCTCCAGGTCGGACATCTTCTTATATATATCATAAAATTTTCTTACGCATGCGCATGAGTAAAGGCTGCTTGGAGCCTCTTGTTATTTTTATTTTTTGTGTCACGATTTTGCATGCAAATTTATGCACGCATATTTTAATTTGTACACTTCCGGTTCATAGCTTTGCCACTACACTTCCTGTTTAGTGACTTCCGGCTACTCTCACTTCCGGTAAAAGAGCGTTACTCAAGTGTCACGACAGCGTCTCCTACAACCCTACTTGCATTAGCAATGTTCATGTTTGGTATATATAAGACATAGAAGAATCATTCCCTTCATTGTGGTACAGCCTTCATTTCCAAAACAATCAATAGTAAACAACGTGGTTTGCAGGAACGATTACTGAATAAAAGGAGTACTCTTCGCCATGTCGGACATCTTCTTATCATCTTCTTATCTTCTTAGGCCCAGTTCAAACGTCGAACTTCACATGTGCTGAACCTAATACAAATTAGCAAGAACAATAGATTTTGCTCGATTGCATTAGGTTCGGCACATGTGAAGTTCGACGTTTGAACTGGGCCTTATCATCTTCTTCTCATCTTCTTATCTTCTTATCATCTTCTTAACTTACTTACGCATGCGCATGAGTATAGGCTGCTGGGAGCCTCTTGTTTGAAAAAAGTTTTGGACTTAAAACCTCGACAAGTTTGCGTTATTCACTCATTTTTTCGACGTTTGTAACTTTGAAAAACTTCAAAAAGATGTCCTATTGAATTTGTTATATTTCAATGAGCAATTTATAGCGTGAAAAGTCCATGTTTTTTAAACTTTTTTTGCAAAACAAAAATATGATAACGCGTACAAAACGTCGTGTACGTCAGCTCGTTACTAGTAAGAATTTCAGCTTTGATCAGCATAAGTTATCTTCAGTTTTGCTTTCTTTTTTCCCGAAAAAGAGTTGAATCGTGATACAAAACTAATTTCGATTTTGAGGCTTCAATACTGCATTATATTGACGGCGTTGGAAGAAAATATATTCTCCGTATTGGGCGGAGACACTTCGCGACTCCGCCCAATACGGAATATATTCTCTCCCAACTAGCCGTCAATATAATGCAGTATTGACGCCTCAAAATCGAAATTAGTTTCCACGATGGAAATATTCACAACAACAAGAACTTGACTGTTTTGAATAGTAGCAAAAATTCACCCCAAGTTTGCATTCGTTTTCGCAGCTCTGCTTTCGCCGCCGCTGATTTCCCTTTCGTAAACGGTCGATGCCATTTTCAACGGTCGATGCCATCATTAGCATTCATTAGTAACCAAGCCTTTTGTAATTGTCGATGCTATTTCTCTCTAGTTTATGCCTGGATTGGGACGAAAATAGGCTATCATTATTAGATCAAATTGGGCCTAGGTAAAGCGATTATTAGTTCTAAGCTAGATTCACGGTTAGGTAAGATTTAGGATTAGGGTGACCCGTTATTGATATATATTAAGAAAAGCACGTTTTATAATTATTTTTTTCTTGGGTTTGCCGGATCTACCCAGTGGTCTAATGGTAAAAGAGAGATGTTAGCATGCAAAGGTTCCGGGTTCGATTCCAGGTAATTATATTCCATTTACCTCTTTCCGTAGAAAAAATAATTCTAAAATTGGTGAAAATTTTTCTAAGTGTCGCTAAAATGGCATCGACCGTTTACGAAAAGGAAATGCGCTTCGCCGCCAATAAGACAAAGTAAGTGCGCATTATTGAGTCCACTCTATTGATCTTCGAAATATGAAGGCGGGCAGATGGGCCACGCATACTGTTCATACATTTTCTTTTCTCTCTCCCACCTTCTACTCATTAAGGCCGGCACACACTAGGGGACATGTTGCGGGGACATGAAGCGGGGACATGTTGCAGCGACACTTTTCCTCGTGTGCCATCCCCGTTTTTGCGGAAAAGGTTCTGTTACGGAGACACAATTTTGTCTCCGCAACATGTTGCATGAAATGCAGCTGGTTTGAATCCGTGCGTCATGAAGTGGGGACAAAATGACCCCCATTTCGATGTCGCATCGTGTGCACTGCTCTTGCAAACTGTCCCCGCAACAAAATAGAAATGAACCAAAAAAAACACGCCATTGATTATCGCATGAGCCTCAGTAGCAGGCGCCCTCAGTGATTTCTGAGATTTTTATACCTCAATGCGCTTTGTTTGCACCAGCTTACGTACTGTCTCTGCAACATGCGCCCATGCTGTACATACGTAGGGTCTTGTCCCCGATTTATGTTCCCGCAACATGTCCCCTAGTGTGTGCCGGCCTTAACGAAGCAACGTGCTTAATGCAAATTTGGCAAAAGCAAAAGAATGCGACCTTACGGAATCATGATCTTTTTTTGTAATAATTTCTGGAAAACCTCACAGGGTGAAAAATAAGCATGTTATCACATATCCCCTCGCTCCAGGTCAATAACCTTTACTTATTTTTCACCCAGCTTAAAGTGTATATGACAGATTTTTTTTTTTATTTGCTTGATGGAATCTAATGGTGTTCTTATAAGAAAATCAAAAAAAAGTTTTTTCAATATCGATTTTCTTTTCCGTGTTTTAGCCGTCTAAAAACGTGAAATTTCACTTCGTGTGGGTTACAAAACCGAGCAAGAAAAAAGACTGGAAATAGTCCGCTGTGACGTCAATACAAGAATGCCGGTGTCGAGGGTTCTCAGTTCCTCACATTTTTTGGTGCGCTCTGAGGAAGAAACATGGTTCTATTAAGGTGTGTTGTCTATGGTTGTTGCAACACGTACCAAAAAACGGAGGAACTGAGAAACCGCGACACTAGCATTCTTGTATTGACGTCACAGCGGACTATTTCCAGTCTTTCTTCTTGTGCGGTTTTGTAACACACAGGAAGTGAAATTTCACGTTTTTAAACGGCTAAATCACGGACAAGAAAAATCGATATAGAAAAACTTTTTCCGACTTTCTTATCACAACGCCGTGTAGATTCCAACAAGCAAACGAAAAAAAAATCTGTCATATACATTTCCCCGTTCATAACAGTGTCTGAAAAGATGGGTGCGGCTTTGATTGTAACAGGGGAGAGGGGGATGAAAACAATAGCTGATAACAATAGCCAAACAAATGTTTATATATTCCCCTCCCACCTACCCCCCCCCCCCCCCCCGTCATATTCCCTTCGTCGTATTCCCCTCGCCTTCGTCCTCTAATAACAAAATAACACAAACAGAACGACACAATAGGGCTTAAGAAAGAAAACACAATAGCATCAGTCATTATTTTTATTTCACATAAAAAAACGACTTCATTAATATTATACCAGCATAATTAACTTGCCGGATCGCGACCAAAAAGCGAAATTTTGATAACATTATTCGATGGAATCGTATCTCGATTTAGGTTTCGGGTGCTCAATTATGTATGACGCCTCTTCTTACGCTTGAACCTGAATATTTTCCCGCCGGTTTCCCAACATCCACTCTATTGATCTTCGAAAGATGAAGGGCCATGGCGAGACCACAAGTACTGTTCATACATTTTCTACTCTCTGTTCCTCCTTTACTCATAACGAAGCAACGTGCTCAATGCAAATTTGGCAAAAGCGAAATATGTTTACCGTCTCACTTTATCATGTACCATGATCATAAAGCGGCCTTGCGGAATCAATTGAACGGAATCCTACTTTCCAAAAAAATAATTTCTTTGTTCTAGAAAATCTCACAAGGTGAAAAATAAGTATGTTATTGACCTGTCCCTCGGGGATATATATTCTCCTCGCCGTGTACGTATATACCCATATCCCTTCGCTCCAGGTCAATAAAACTCACATGTTCTATTGAAATCCGAATTCTATTGTTTATTGTATTCAAGGCCACTGTGGCAGAGGCGGCTGAAATTGTTGATGAAACACAAACATGTAACAATCAATCGTGTTTAATCATCGGCAGTCAACGAATCGCTTCGGCAGGATATACATGTATGTTGGGAAGATTAATCACCTGGCATTATTAAAATGGTCATGAAAAACTTAATCTCTTCGGAGTCTTTTTTTTATTTTCCGTTCCTCTGTTTAGTTCCAACGTGTATGTGATTCCACATACATCACACCTCATTCAAACCATGCAACAAGACAAGCGTGCTTTTCACAGCTTTAAAGAACACATGTTGGCCATCCATCCTTGTGTATGTTCATTGATAATAAACAACGGCGGACGCACTAGGGAATTCAAATCACATGCCGTGATTGGTTAAACATTTAAGAAAAATGCACGCACTTTTGAATTTGAAAGACATGTTTTGGATACAACCGTATTTAAACCTCGTCTTGGCTGGACTAGCTTATCCTTCTGACCTCCCTTATCTTTGACGACTTTCGTATATGAAAACCAAACGGTAAGCTTGCAATAATTCACGTTCTAACCTTGAAATTTTTGACAGTGAAAACAGTTGCGCAGCACAATTCACGAGAACCTCATTTTTTTTTTTAAATTTTATTTCACAGCTATTTTAAATTGAAACGGCTATATTGTTTGTATTTTTATTCCACAGAGTTCAAATGTTGCGAGTTGTAATATTTTCTTTCCTCGTGGCCTTTGCTTTCGCTTCCGGAGGTAAGATCTTTCATTAGTTAACGCGTTAACCGTATTTCAGATTCTCTTTGTGCCGGTCATTTAAACGAAGTTTAACGGTCTTCACTAATTTCAATTTCGCCAACCCTAATAGTTAAACGTTGTTTACTGTAAACAGTGTGGAGAAGGCAATAGGACAGACTAGAAAATATATTTATCCACTTAAAATTACCAATTTATATACAGATTTAGAGGTCCACTAACTGTCTTGAACCGCGGTCTAAGTAAGACTTCATTTAAAAAAACCGGTCCTGTATGTTTTAAACACGAAGTTCCAGTACAAAGGGAGCCTGAAGCATTATAAACAACTGACAAAAAACATGCGTCACTACTAAGACCGGCCCATTGCCAACACAATTTGGAAAAACTTTATGAAAGTTTTCAGTAGTCTTTATGAACTTCTATTTCTTTTATTGCTAGGTAAAATCTTGGTTTGATTAGATTTTTGAAGCAAATTATATTTAAAGGACGCGCAGTTCAAGTTTATAACTATGTTTTGTGACTGAAAGACGCCTTAAATTACTATGAACCTTTTCTGGTCCAATTTTGCATAATTTTACATTGTTTTAATTTCTGTGAAGATATAACATTAATCTGGAAAACATTGAAAGAAGTTTTGCAAAATGGTTAAAAGAACTCCAGATTTTCTTAAAAAAGAGTTTTAAGGGAATAGTTGATAAGAAGCTATAGGTGTGATAATCCGATAATCTCATTCCGGAGTACAGCGCCTTCTTGAACTTTTCCCGCTAAACGTTATCCGGGATCTCGCATTACATCTCAGTATATGCATATTTTGTTTACATCGCAATGCGGAGCGCATTTCCCATCGTCATAGCGTACTCTATTGTAGCGTCATAGCGTATGTTCCGCGGCCATTTTCCATGTTTCACACGGTCGTCCTGACGCTTGTTCCAATTCCTGAAGATTTACAATTTGACCATTAAAGCCAAAGCGGAAATGTTTGGTAAGCAGAACTATAGAGATCACGAGTGAAAAGAACCGCGGCTAAGAGTAAAAGAACAATTATGAATGAATACCTTACTCGCTTGCATTTATTACAGATACCAGCGCGTGTTTTAGGTCAATTTCTGCGGCCACGTCTGTTTTGTTTTCATTTCTTTGAAAACTCTCACTGGCCCTATTCGCTCGTTTGTTTCCACGAAAATTTTGCTGCGTTTTCGTTGCGTTCTTTCCGCTCATTTAGGTTTGCAGTTAATAATAATAAATAGTAATAATAAACTCTATTAGCGTGTCAATGGGGGTTTATTATGGCTTATGTCGCTGCTCAGGGGCCATGACGTCATCCCAAATGGCCGCCAAGATGGCCGCCAATTTGGATTTCAATGAAAATTAACATTTATCGGGCAAATGCGGAATTGCAAATACTGTTTGCTAGAGTTGTAAAATATGATAACAAGAAACTGTACACAGCTTGAACTCGTGGCGTATTTAACCCATTGCAGTATTGATTACCGAGTGTTTTGAGTCCTTTTACGGAGAAACAAAATTAAATCTAAAACGTAAGACACATTCAGTAGCCGACACTTAAAACCACGATCGCTAACTGAAATGCAAAAGTTATATAAAACACAAATCATGTAAATCAAACCTACGTGCGATTCAAGTCACGGAATGACCTAATACGTTAAATGACCTTTACAGTCTCGCGAATTGCATGTCAGAAGAACGTTCTTTTCTGAAACTCGTACTTTCAAACGCGCGTGGTTCACCATCCAGAAGCTTTCAACAGTTGTTCCGAAGAATCGGTGGTTCTGTCCTCGTGTACCGGTAACAAAAAGAACGTGCATAGTCTTTTCATAAATGCATACGAATGAGCGGACCCTGCCCCGCGCGACCTCAAGGTCGCGGGGGACAGGTTCCGCTCATCAGTATGCATTTATGAAAAGACTATGCACGAAGTGCGACGGCTGATACCGAAAATGCGCGAAATATTCACGAACAGGCTCTGTAATGTTTCTGTATCAATAATTGCATGTGCAAAGCGCTGTCTGGTAAAATACATTATTTTTCAACGCATTCTTCTTTCTGCATGAAGTGTTAACAATAGCGGCCCGTGGATTAAAATTAGCAAAATTACCATAAATATATATATTATTCATTCGTGTTTGCTCGGGAAGCCTTCGGAAGCGTCAAAACAAGCAATTTTGTGTCCAAGAATTCAGCGCGGATAGAGAATTTCATGAGAGTTGAAACTGCTGGGAGGTAAACTTAGTGTATTGTAGATTGTCTTATCTGACTTAAAATTTTTAAATAGGCTTTCACAGGGAAGATATGAGGCTTCAAATTCTAACATGGACAATTTTACTCCTTTAAAAGCTAATAACTTTTAATTGAAGTTGAAATCAAAAAATCTGAGTTAGATATGACACAACAGACTTTTTGACGGACCAGTGAGTGGTGAAATCAACTTGCTTTGTGTTCTTCTCGAGGAGCAAACTTGGACACAAAACCACGTTTTTAAAAAAAAACATAACTTTGTCGCTTACAGCATTGCCGCAAAGCGCGATCTCTTCAATAAAAAACAATCTTTATGCACTTCCATTATTCGCCAATATCTCTGTTAAATTTTAGCGAAATCGGTTTCCAAACGTTCACGATATAACGTTTTTCAAAGTGGCACCCCTGCTACAATTTTGCCTTATGAATTTATTCATGGAAGGTATCTCCCGCGATCTTAAGATAAGTCGATAAGCAGAACTTTCTAGATGATTCGCCGAAGGTCTGTGTTCATTTCAATTGTCAAAAAATGAAGTTTTCCAGTTTGTGATTGAATTTCTTTTTTGAAACGTCTCTTCGTATCTTCCTCTTTGTATTCTATTGATCATTTTATATTTGACAACACATGCAAAAACATACTATAATAGGCCACTTCGAAAAATACCATAATTAACTCTTTAAAGTTCAGGTTTGGGTGGTGCTTGATGTAAGCCTGATCGACAAAAACTATGCTAAACTCTTGTCAATTTGCATACGGTGCACATTTGTATACGAACACACAATGCTGGACTCTGAATGCCATTGCGCCATTCTAACAAAAGAGACTTGAATAATTGCACCCCGGTGAGGCTGAGCCTGCATATAAAAGATTTTTATGGTATTTTTCGAAGTAGCCTATAGAATGCTTAACTTTTAACCTTTGTCGTGTATCCTACATGAGATCACACACCTTAAAAACAGACTTGCCTTTACATAAACAAATAGATAGACTTTATATACCTAATTCAATAAAGGTTGCTTTGGTCATTGATAATTGGGCATCGGGAAGCTATTGTTTGGCGGTCACTCAAGCAAAGCATTGCATTGTGGTCCAAATGCCAATGCCCAATTACCAATGACCAATTGCCAAAGCAACCTTTATTGACTTAGGTATATAAACAACGGTTCATTTCGTCGATGAAATAGCTCCAATGCGAAACCATTATCCTTATCAAAGAACCCACAATTTGAACCTGGGGGGTGGGGACTGTCTCCCCAGTCCCCGCCCCCTCCAAACCCAGTCCCCACTCTTATTTTCTTCGTTACCAACGTTTTTCACTCGCCCCCACTATCTGAGAGCCTGGAACAGGCTAAGCGTTAATCGGCTTTCGAACAACCGGGCCCTGGCTTTTTGTATCAGGCGGCGCACATGGCTCTAAATAGCCTGGGTGGCATTTCTCAGTTTGCTGTTCTGTAATCTGTAATTAGTTGTTCAACCAAGTGACTCTTACTCGGACGGTATGCGATAACCACTCACGCTCACAATTCGAGCTGCACACCCATCTTGTTGTCGAGTAGTCGTAAATATAAATAGGAACTGTTCCAAGGTAATGTGACTGATTCTAATGGCAATGTCTGTTTCAATTATTTATTTCCTTATAACAGGAGGAAACTGGAAATACGGGGCAACCAAACAAGGTAAATTTTGATCTCTGTTGAGGATCAAGGAAAAAATAGCCTACTGCAAAAACGAGAAGAAATTCCCAGGGAATATAAAGCGTTAAAAATCAACGACAAGAACTTCGGCATTCTCTCGCGTATTTGCATGAGGTTGCATAAGCACAAAAAGTTGAACAAAGTAAATCTTGTCGTGAGGTACATGATGTAGCAGGTAATGTTGGTAGCCAGATGATTTGACTGATTTACCAGTATAACCTCATATTAAGCTGATGAATCGTCAGCAACGTATTTCTTAATTTTGCCATGGAATAGCTTGTGAACATTTATAAGATCGTTTTATTTACTTTCTGTAAAAAGATATACATTGGCGAAACAGGAAGAAGAAAACGGGACCGTGCCGTGCACATCTACGAGAAGTTGAAACATAAAAGACGCATCTTAAAGACAGTCGCTCGATACTTGGAGGCTCGAAACAGTTTTAATATTATTTATTTTTTGCCGTGGGGTATGTTTTGAAACTGAAATTTCGCAGGGGAGATATGCTTCGTTGGTTTCATACTTTACAAAGTTTATGAACAATTGAAAGTGTTACGTTTGACTGGTTTCCAAGCGACGGTGATTACCATAGCAACACTAGCTTATTGTCCTTTGTTTAAAACGTTTTCGTTTCTCTCAAAATCTGAAAAACGAGACTATTAAAGTGCTACTACGATCAAATTTTTGATTTTCATTTTTTTACATTTTCGTGTACTATTAGACTTCCTTACTCATCTTGCCAAATTTCAATTCATTAGGCACATCAGAAGTCATTTAATTTTAACATTTATTTCCGAGAATTTACGGCCGCCATTAAAAAACCTTGTTCCAAGGCTTGGTTGCGAATGGGAGAAAGTGACGTAAAAGACTCAAACATACCTCACGGGTTGAAATTATAATAACAATCAGCATAGAAAATTGCACGAAGAACGAGTCTAAAGTTTTTGTTGCTTTTCGCGTGATTTTCAACACTTAATTTTATTATAATTTCAACCCGTGAGGTATGTTTGAGTCTTTTACGTCACTTTTTCCCATTCGCAACCAAGCCTTGGAACAAGGTTTTTTTAATGGCGGCCGTAAATTCTCGGAAATAAATGTTAAAATTAAATGACTTCTGATGTGCCTAATGAATTGAAATTTGGCAAGATGAGTAACGAAGTCTAATAGTACACGAAAATGTAAAAAAATGAAAATCAAAAATTTGATCGTAGTAGCCCTTTAAGTATTGTAGTATTGTAGTATTGTATCACTAACTGTAGTCGAAAGTTTAAAGAAAAAAAATTAAGACGGTTTTCAATTAAATAGTTTTTTTTACGGCACGATATTGATCACTCCCGGCAACATATTTCAGCTACTTGAGCAACCTTCCTCTGGTTAAACTGAATTGCCGTTTAAACTCACTCTTAAGCAATTTAAAACAAGGAAACTAAATTATTATTATTATTTTTAGTCTTTGGTCCCCAAGATTGGAATCACGTTTCTGCACATTGTATTGAAAGCGCCCAGTCCCCCATAAACATTGACACCAACGCGGCTCAGAACGATCCAGGCCTCAAAGGAGTCAAGTTTACTTGTGAGAACAAGAATGGGGACATCAGTGGAACACTAACCAACAATGGCCACGCTCCTACATTAAGCATTGACAAGTCCAAGCGCACGGCGACACTGACCGGCGGTCCTTTGGGCGGCAGTGTTTATAAGCTTGAGCAATTTCACTTCCATTTTGGCTGTAAAGACGACAAAGGGTCTGAACACACTGTAAATGGATTGGCATTCTCGGGAGAGGTAGTTATAAGTAAAATATTATAAATGCAATTCAAAGGATTTAATGTAGGATAACTTGTTTAATTTTTCTCACACTCAGAGTCAAAACCTTGTTTATCATTACGTTTTTAACAAATACATTTTAGTTCGCTATTATATTTGAGAGCGGGGTCGTAGCTGTCCAAACGATGTCTGTGATTGGCGAACGATACAATTATATCACTTGAACAATGCCCCTATCCCTAATCCCTATCTCAGCGGGACAAATCTATTGTTTTCTTAGCGAATCACAGACATCGTTTGAACAGGTGCAGGACTACATACCCGGAGAGCGTATATTTCCTCTGATAAATAATAGTTTGACGTCATACCTTGAAGAGTGAGGAATTAAGTGCGTGAAGCGAGTAATTCCGCTACTGTTTTGACCATACTACGGCGTCAAACCATCATTTTTCTGGGGACATACAATAGCAAAGTCAAATGTATTTGCTTTTTACCATAACAATAACATTTTACACGGAACCACCATGTTCAATTTGACCTCAAAATCCAGATAAATGAACTTAACAGCGAGTATCACTGGAAAAGTTGAAAATTTACACGCACATGTAAATCCAATTTACAAAATGTAAATCTAGATTTACATGATTTGTAAATTGTAATTAACATATTAAGAATTTGTAAAAAACAATTTACATGTTATTTACATGTTTCAATAGATCATGTAAATGTACTGTAAATAGTGATTTACAGGGTCGTTTTCTGGGATTATAATTTGAAGAACATGTAAATAACATGTAAATATTTTTAGGTAGATTTACAGTATCTTCGTTTGTAAATAACATGTAAATGTTTGGAATTATCCTGTAAATAACATGTAAATGTCTTTACCACAAATGGGGCTGTTGAAACCCTGTAAATTAAATTTACATGTTTTATTGGATCATGTAAAAGTACCGTAAATAGTGATTTAAGTAAGTGAGAAAAGGAGGGCTATTGAAACTGTACTGTGGAGTCTCAGTATCGAACTTCTGGATAACTAGAACTAAAGGCTGTTTCCCCTGCTTCACTCTATTGTAATTATTCGTTACCGCCAATAACTTGAAGGTCCATGCAGGTCCTCTTTCCTGATCGAATTGGAATTTAGAATGTTGGTTTTTTTAGGACAGAGGAAAACCGTAGTACCCGGAGAAAAACCTCTCGGAGCAAGGAGAGAACCAGCAACAAACTCAACCCAAATATGACGCCCGGACCGAGGATCAAACCCGGGTCACATTGGTGGGAGGCGAGTTCTCTCACCACTACACCACCCCTGCTCCCCTAAAAGCCATACCATCGGATTTCATCGAAACTTCCTACTTTTATCGATGGTAACTTCTTTACTATCTATAGCTTAAAATGCACTTATTGAGAACTACATATTTATGGAATCCATATCTGTAAAAACCATGTAATTGTAAAAGGGAGACGCTAGAAACTGTGTAACAATGAATCATGTAACCCTTTAAAAGTCGTGTAAATGAAAATAGCGAGACCAGGAACAGATTGATAAACACATGGGATAAATCCCTGTAAAAGAAGCGCTTGAGCGTGCACTCGGGCCGGCATATTGTTGATTGCCGGCGTCATTCGGGAAATAAAACTGCAACAACAGACAGAGCCAACGTCAAGATTACTTAGCGTTCGGTATTGGTAGAATAGCTTAACGGAATAATAAAAGTACTAATAATTTATTTGAAAATGATGTCGCGCATGTGACGCGTGACGCGTGACACGCGACAGATTGTCATGGAAAACAAGGCGGTCCCCTTATTGGAATTGTTCCAGCACTGATAAAGTAAAAACTAAAATAATAAAATAGGCCAACTTTAAATTGCGAAGAGTGATTCGTAGAAGTCTGGAAAGTTGCGTATTCTATTCCAAATGTTCAGGTTCAGTGGGTTGAGTAAATGGCTGATATCTCGTCAGCACCTGAAAACGTTTACCCTTTACGAGGATCCTGGTCGATCCTGGGGTTTTTCAGTTATTCTAGGAGCGCAATTCCATAAGCAGAAGCAAAATTCTCCTCAGCCGACTCCTTGAAAACGGGGAAGTTAATTCTTCAAAATCTTTAGGGCGTATGAAAGGGTACAATCTATGTCCTTATACATGACGCATCCACCTCGGATTAATATAAGGCCGCTGACCCGAAGGCAGCGAAGGCGGGATATTTTCAACGGTCAATGGCGGTCGAATTTGACTTCTGGCGAGGCTTCGGGCCTTAAAACGGCTTTATTCAGTGGAAATCTCAATACAAAACGCCGTAAAAGAATGAAGACGAACCCACGCATCTTTGCAGGTATGTTTTACCGCTGGGTAGCGTTTCGATTTAATTTGTACAGTCAACCATGCGTGCATTTCTAGCATGATTCTGCTTGTAACTCAAATGTGCACAATGTTTGTTCAGATTCAATTGATTTTCGAAATGCTAAATGCTCAAATCAGTCTAGTTTCATAAAATTGGTGGGATATTTCACTTTAAACTGTCACAACTTGATAGAAAATGAATCGAAAAAGATCTGAGAAAAACACATGGTACATTTTATGGAGGGTTACAAGAACACATGTCAATACATGAACGCTCGTTGATATTTACAAAAACTTAAGTTTATACCTGCAAAGCTTTACAAAACATGAAGGGGGCTTGTTCTCATGGCGGTTGCCTTTACTTGGAAATACCTTGAATGCTTCAAGCTGTTTGTAAGCTTATATGTACATGTATAAGTGATAAAATATTTAAATCATTAAAACAACAACATTAAGTTTAAATTAAGCTTAAATGTGCAGATTGTATTGTGACTGGTCAGTATAAATATAGGTTATTCAGCGAAAAGTTGTGTAATATGCTTTGTATTTTTACATGTCAGTTGAGAAAAAATAAAAGCCGACAAGTTAAAATGCCCAGCCCCATTACACAACTTTCTGCTGATTAAATTGTTTGTTATACATGTACATGTTATTATTATATAGTTTACCGATTATTACTACTGTCCAGCAATCATCTTTTCCAAAATCTAAGATTTTGAAAAAAAATTACTGTTTACCCTAGCCTATGGTCAGACAAGTGTAATAAATAAAGGTTATTCAGCGTGAAGTTGTGTAATATGGCTGAGTATTTTTACAAGGCTTAAAAAAATCAAAACTGATGAGTAAAAATACCCAGCTGTTACTCAACTTTTCGCTGAATAAGTTCATTATTTTTAGATGCAAATAGTTCGTAATGTAAAATAGAGCACGAACCCATGAGCTTTCTAGCTTTAATACCCATCGTGCTTAAATAACAGTTACTTACTTATTAAACAACAGTAACCTTCTCCTAAAACTAAGTTTTTGAAACTGCTTTACCTAACACATGGTCAGAAGAGTGTAATAACGTGTCATATTTGAACTCAATTTGATGCGTATTTGCACTCTGAATGCTATGTCAAATAATAACTTGGCATATTTGACTTGTTTTGCTGCTTATTCTTGCCATCAAATGCTATGTTGTGTTATAAATTAAAGTCATTGTAGACTTAAGATTTTGGACTCCAGACTGAGTATAAAATGCTGACTATATTAATATACAGTTGTAAGACCAAAACTATTTTTTAGTGCCTACAACGGTGTGCAGCTATGATTACAGATTAAATATGTTCACAGTTATCCTGTGTGATTGCGAAAAATAGAATACATCTACTTGAAGGCTTGCATCTGTAGTAGGACAGTTTTACAGCAGATTGCTTGATAGATTAAGTCATAAATTAGGATCAAGTGACAGTTTTGGTCTCAGTCTGCATTTTATACCCACTGCACTTGATACAAATGTACCTAATATGCACTTATGCCAGTCTGTAATCTGCAGTCTGAATTTTAAAACGTCCAAGATTGTAACTTGGTTGATCACCTAAAGACAGTAATCTTACATAAAAATAACCGGTTGGTCTTGATGAGTCAGAGTGGGATTGACTTGAGTTGTACATCGTACTATGGAGTATTAAAGTTAAAATTATTGGTCGCCTCTCTGCACATTATTCAAAATGAATGTTTATACACTGTAATTGTGAATGGATTGTATCATTCTTTTCAAACTCCCAATGTGAAATCAAATATTCTAATTCAGTTAAAACAAAAAGGTTAAGTAATAAATAACCGAATGTACAGCTGTAAATGTAACTGTACAGAGAAGTGAGGGTGTTTTTCTTATACATGTACGGCAGTGTAGGTTACATTGTGACTTGAAATTTTTAGTATCAATATGAAGTGCAAGCTAGGTAATGTAGGATTCAAAGAAATTCTCTTTTCAATGTATTATATGTATTGTTGTTCATGGTATTTTAGAGTGTGAATATGCATCAAGACAAAAGCAAAATTTGTGCTTTACAGTGTTCTGTCTTCAAACTACAATGTACATGTACACTGAAAGGAGGATATTACTGTCTTCCTATTATGCTTTGGATAAAATTCATGTGAATGACTTCTGCTTTTGTTGGTCACAGCAAAATATACAGTGAGATGGAATAAAACTGAATGATTCATGCTCATACCATAGAAAATTTAGAAAATTCAGAAAATTGTGAGAAAAACGAAGATTGATTTTGAACTAAAAATAACATAACCATAAACAAACACAGCAGGACAGTTGTGTGCTGACTGAGTAGTTCAGCTGAGTAGCTGTTGTTTTATATTTTTACTAGCTGGAATTATTTCACCGGCTCTGTTCACCGGTGTTAGGTCCAATAAGTCAAAGCAAGCAAATATACAGATATTTCTTCTAATTAAGCCAGCATTGTTTTGAAATTTAAGCAGCCTTAAAAAATATTCTGTAAAGGTAAACAGAATAAATAGGTAAACATTTCTTTTGAATACAGTCGAACCTCCCGTAAGCGACCACCCAAAATGTCAAGCCTAGGTGGTCGCTTATGGGAGGTGGTCGCTTACATGTACGAGAGTGCAGACCATATTGGGTTAAAATTTTGCCATATTACCATATGGTAACTGCAGAGACTTATCCCATGTGCCAATGCCCATCTAAACCCATGTAATAACATCTAGTAGTTACAAGTCAGTTTTCATTCTTAAGACGATGTTCATGTATATTATTTACATCAACCATACCCATCTTATTCACTGGTAATATGAGGATAATGTACAATTTAATGCAGCAGTGATATGGGAGTATGCTTCATATTTTCTCATTTTTTTTTCACATTAGAAATGGCATCATTCAAAGAGATTCAAGGAGAGCTTTTTATGGTGAGAGAATAATTAATGTTATATGTCCATGTACACGTTAAGGCTGTTTTCTAAGAGGAGCCTGGTAGCAATTAGGCACCCAAGTAACTGACATGGGCACCAACATGTACAATGTGTTAATATTTTGCTGCAGCACCAAACATTATTCAAATGGGAACCTTAGGTCTGATCTAAAATCAGCAATTTAGTTGACTACTGTATGGAATAACATAACTTGGTTTTGTTTTTTTTTTTTTCTTTTTGACCTAGACATGATTAATTTACCCTGCCAAACATTTGTGGTATAATCTGATAAACTGCAGCTAAATGACATTGTATGGCACATTGTGTATTTTCTTGAGTTAATGTTGAACATGGTCTTTGTTTAAAACTTGGTCTTGTTAACCCAGAACAATTTGAACCAGGTGTTTATTCAGGGACCAGCATTTTATTCATTGTCCCTTGCTGACTGATTTTTTTTATCAGTTCCTAATTCTCAGAAACTCTAACTGTGTTTTATTGATATTCTCTGGGAAAATTGGATTGTGATCACTGTGTTAATAGGAAACCTTTGATCCAAGACCAAAGTCCATTTCTTGTTACTGGTCAGGATTTCCATACATACCTTAAAAATCCCGGTTATACAATGTAAGGCTATGTTCACACTTGGTGCCCGAGCACGATGCCCGAGTACGATTATCGCTGGGCACTAATGTGAACACACCTTTTTTTCGAGTACCCACGCCAGAATTCAGGCATGGGACTCGGGCACTAAAGTGGGTACCGGTTCCCAGTGTGCATGCGTTTTACGTTATAACCCCTTCTGAATGTAAGCTTCCACATCTCCTCCACAACAATTCTTTACATCAAGAACATAAACTGACTGAAATAATTGGACAGTATAGTATCACAATATTTTGTGCTTACCATCCATTAAACTCTTACAAATTTGTATCACGAAACCGGTCTTAGCTGCTGTGTGCTGCCCACTTTTCTTTTGATAAAAAAATGGATGCGAAGGGCAGTTGCCTTAGTTAACAGGCAGACTACTACAAGACAGACTTCTGCTCACTGCAGCTGTTTTTTTTTGTTTTGTTTTGCAGGCTTCAAGAGCAAGAGCATCCCCATGGCCAAACTCTGGCAGAAAACATACCAAAGCTGTAGTCAATGTACACTGTACAGTGTACATGTAGCTTTTTGAAAGGAACAATGCAAAACAGAAACAAATAATTCTAAACAAAAATGATCAGTTACTGTGCCATATAGGATCTACTACAAATAGGATATGAGTTATATAGTCAGGCATAAAATGCCAGTTTTTATGACAAAAGACTATGCCATAGTCAGCTGCCATTGTGTTTGCATGTAAATGCTGACCTTATTGGCGTGGAAATGACAAAATTCAATGAAAATATATTTTGACAAATTCTTCTGAAAACTTGCTTGAATATTATTTAGTCATGGGCAGAAAAATACCCACTTATGTTCTGGCCAAACTGACTGGCAAGTATATGTCTAGATGCAAGTTGTTCCAAATTGTAAACAAGCCATTTCAATGTACATGATAACTTGCAGTGGTTGACTAAGTGATATTAGAGAACTTAAGATCTGCAATGAACGAGACAACGACAACGCCTATAGACCGCAGGAGGACTGGTCCGAGGACATCGGTTTTGGTGGCAAAATGAAATCTTGAGATGTGGCCGGCAGGTAGACCACGACTTATTTTGATTTGGCTTGTTGAAAACGTCTCGCTCAAGATGAGCTTCTTTTTTTAGCCATGGATTAAACTTTATTAACAACGAAGAATTTCCAGTTTTGTTTGACCTGTTTGAGTCCAAAAATCCTGATTTTTCTCCATGAAGAATATTGAAAGTTCATGCTGTACGAAATGGCCGAGTCCGAGTGTTTGGCCGAGTTCCCGGCACATTAGTATATCGTGCTCGGAATTGCATACAAAGTTTGGACCCCAAAAAATAAACACAATACACAATTAATTACAAGAGTTGGCAAAAACAATGTATTTGGCTGTGAGTCTAAATAACCACATCTGCAAAAAAGTTACAAAATGAAACGGTTCACTGCTGAAGATTCAATATATTTTTACATATTACAGATACGAAAATTCCAGAGTACAAGTGATTAAATTCTTCTATTCAAGGCTTGTGGCCAGCTGCTTGTAGTCATGAATATTTTTTTTTCGATCCAGTTGTTTTGACTGTGAGGGCAAGTTTTAAAGATAAAAATACATTTACGACTTACTGGTTCGCCTTTTCCTCGTCTTGCCTCCAGTTAGTAAACAACACGAAAACACACATTGTATACAGTCAAATTTTTCATCCAATTTGCCGTCTTCGTAAAATAGACAAAAAAATGAAACTCCTTTGCACGACAATGTGAAACTACTGGCTTGGTCGTTGTAGACGAGAGGACGATGACAGAATTCGTGGGAAAATCGCGTGAATCTCACTTCTGGTCGTCGTCCATGTTGTCGTCGTGGATCTTAAGTTACCTGTTAAAAGCTTGCGTCAACTAGAATCTATGCTTGATTGAATTGGACAAAAGTTATTGATGCAACTTATTTTTTATGTCGACTTGTCTCTCCATTTGGCCAGGGCTACAGATGTTCATGATGTTTTTTTCAACAAGTGAAAGATAATTAACATATAGTCTTAGGAGAGGACCACTACTGGTGACGTTGGCATCCTCAATAAAGATTATTATTATCATTATCATGTATGCATTTAAAGTGACATGCTTTGCCTTGCAAATTCCGGTTAAAACTGTAAAGTTGTAGTCATGTTTGTGGCATGGAATATTTTATGTGACAAAAGGTACCAGCATTAAATTGAAACAAATTGCATTGCTAGACTTACAGTTGTACTTCTCTAAACAGTAAGGTCCTCAAATTATGGCATGGTGTTGCAAAAATGCTTTTCAGTTGAAGACAGCATTTAATTTACATGTTATTTACAGGGTCTCGATAGCCCCCCTTTTTCAATTTACATGGTCTTGACAGCCCCCCTTTTTCAATTTACAGGGTATTGACAGCCCCCCTTTTTCAATTTACAGGGTATTGATAGCCCCCATTTTCAATTTACATGGTATTGATAGCCCCCCTTTTTCAATTTACATGTTATTTACATGGTCTTGACAGCCCCCCTTTTTCAATTTACATGTTATTTACAGGGTCTTGATAGCCCCCCTTTTTCAATTTACATGTTATTTACATGGTCTTGATAGCCCCCCTTTTTCAATTTACATGTTATTTACATGGTCTTGATAGCCCCCCTTTTTCAATTTACATGTTATTTACAGGGTCTTGACAGCCCCCCTTTTTCAATTTACATGTTATTTACAGGGTCTTGACAGCCCCCCTTTTTCAATTTACATGTTATTTACAGGGTCTTGATAGCCCCCCTTTTTCAATTTACATATTATTTACAGGGTCTTGACAGCCCCCCTTTTTCAATTTACATGTTATTTACATGGTCTTCATAACCTACGTTTTCAATTTACATATTATTTACAGGGTCTTGACAGCCCCCCTTTTTCAATTTACATGTTATTTACATGGTCTTCATAACCTACGTTTTCTAATTTACATGTTATTTACAGTCTCTCTTTTTAAATTTACATGCTGTGTACAAAGTCTCTATTTCCAATTTACATGTTATTTACATGGTCTCTGTTCCTATACCTTCAAAATTTACAGCCTATTCACTATAATTTACATGTTTCAGCTCTAATATTTACATGTTATTTACATGATTATTGATAACATGTAAATGTCCAAATAGTCTGTAAATTATCGTTTACAGTCTATTTTCAGTGATTTACATGTTATTTACATGTTATTTACATAGTATGTAAATTTTCAACTTTTCCAGTGTATATTGAATCTTTGGTCATCACGAAAACGTTTAATTTCAAACAAAATACAAAGTAAACTTAAAAGTCATCCGTTTATTTACCTTTCTTTGAGCGTATTTTTCTCTGTGGCAGTGACGAAAGTTTGCTGAATGAAGGAGTAGCATTTCGCGTACTCTTTCAACTAGCATACGTTGGCCAGGTTACCGAAGTCCTCGACTCCACAATCTCTCCAAGTTCTACTCCAAACGTTTGAGCTTTGACTAGCGTGGATTTTTTACCAATGGCAAATGTAATATTGGATTAGAAACGACGACAATTCGCCGAAAATAGACAGAGGAAGCGGTTATCTTTCAAACCAATCCAACGGAATTTCTTCTTGAAGCCAAAATCATTTGTCTTCCAGCGCGCCAAACACCGCCATATCATGATTTTCACTCTGATAAACAATAGCTCTCGGCCAATCGGCCCCCGAGAAGTTTGATGATTTTCAGGAGGGCCTTCAAAATTCACCTGAACAAAAAATAATAAAAGCCGATAATATAAACCCTAAGCAACCTTCTCTTAGCATCTGTTTCTCATTTTGAGTAATAACACATTTTGTCATTTTGTAGCTTCATATGGTGACTTATAATACGAAGTATCCCGACTTCAACACTGCCGCTGACAAGCCAGATGGACTGTCTGTTATTGGTGTATTATTGAAGGTAGGAAAAATTCAATAGGTCGAACTTTTTATAAACAAAATTCTCCGACTTACCACTTGGTTTTAACAAAAAAATACACGAAGAGCGGTACATTGTAAAGGTGCTGGTAGCGTGTAATACAACACTGACGAAAGCATTGCAAGACAGTTTGCACAATTCTGCTTCATGCTTTAGCGATATTACGGTATTACTGCTACATATGGTAGCAGTATATATTGTTATACTGCTAATCTAATAATGAACTATGGTAATACTGCATCTCGCATCTGCAAGAAGCACAATAATAGACTTCCAACTTCCCACGGTTTACCTTTGGTTGCACGACAGTTTGCAAGAGGAGTTACCTTGAGTAGCAGCTGGAATGATATTCTTTGGTTGAACGCAGTTTTTTTAAGTTTAAACCCTTGGACATGCCCCGCCCCCTCCCCCCCCCCCCCCCCCCTTTAAGGTTTCTCTCCGAGTTTTGCAAGAGCATTGATCGTCAGCATAGGTCGTCATCAGTAGCTGTTCGTTTATCCTGTAGACACAGTTTTAGACAAGTTCGGCCACCATCGTTTGCTATGGTAACGAGATATGACGTCATAAGAAGCACGAGGTCAAGCCATTTTGGAATAAAAATGCGTGTTTCAGCCTTTTTCTCTAAAAAACGCTTCCAAAATCATGAAAATGTTTAACTGTATCATATTTTACAACTCTAGAAAAATCATTTGCAATTTTCGTATTTTTTCCAATAAAGTTGAATTTTTTTTGTAAAATCCAAGATGGCGGCTATCTTGGCGTCCATTTTGGAGACGTTACGGACCCCAGCAGCTCCATAACCCATAATATTTACCTTATCTTGTAAAGCACATCATAGGCTATCTATTAAAGGTAAAATATTTCCGATATATTGTAACATCACAAAAACTCGCAGGGGATAGTTTGCAGCCACTCCCCCTCCCCCCCGCCCTGTACCACGTGGGGGTATAAGTTTGCGTGAACGTCGGAGGGTTAAATGCTATATTCTTGTTATTTGGTTTTTCATCATTGTATTATCAGCTTTTAAACGCCTAATGTTAGTAACACCGGTGCTATTTAATTTTATATCCTGTTTCAATGTAGACGAACGATGCTGGTGGAAATTGGGAGTGGAGAACGTTATCCCAAAAAATAAGCCAGATAAACGAAGTTGGTAAGTCGTAAACATATGCAGAAGAGTGCGGTTCTACTGGATATAAGAACACGCAAAATGCATGGTCCATACCCTCCTTTTAGTCGGGAACTTGTTATATAACCGGCCTGTGAAATTTCGCATCTTTAACTGTTACTATACTGTTACTATGACAACCTTTTTCGCCATGATGATGGCCATGATTTGTTCAACAATGATCGGCATGTCTTTGATAGAATTGCCGAAGCACCAACTGATAAAGAGCGGTAATATTGATCCATAAAAGTATAAATAATGGAAAATTAATTCTGGGAACTAATGCAAACCACCCTAAAATACTATGATAGAAATCCAATAAAAAAATATATAAAAATAAAATCCAAGTTCAAAATATAACATTAAAATATAAAACAATATTAATAACTATATCATTTTATTATGACTTTGAGTAAAAATAAAAACTGACCTATATGCAATAAAATGACGTTTCATTTCTGCTTAATTAAAAAATCTCTATACACGCTGTTTTTAAAAGACTCAAATGATTCCGATTTTCTTAGTGATGATGGTATCGAATTCCACAAGTTACAGAATTTAGTAGTGAATTTCCTGCCTCCTTCTGTCCTTCTTCTGAATGTGGGGCAGACTAATTGTGTATTGATGCAAGATGTTTTTGATGGCTGTGTTTAATAACCTCATCATTTTACATGACCAATGTAAAATTATTATTGATGTTTGATTTGTTCAGATTAACTCTTGATCGATGGTAGTCAAGAAGACATAAATCAAACAAGAAAGTAATTCTTGATCAGCTTAATCGTACTTTGCACAACCGGATCCAATGCTCAAAACACTGACGGCCTTCCCATTGACCACCGCAACTAAATATTTCACATAAAAAATGAGTTTTAATATTTATATAAAAAATAGCCTGTTAGTATAACTCACTAAACATTCCCAAGGTAAGCATTATGCTACCTGGGAACTAAAAGATCTATCTCCCTGTGAAGCTCTGTGAAGCATGAAATATCAATGGGGAAATGCAGCGATGATCAATCTGAGGAGTTAAAAACTATCTGGTTAAAACCTTACAAACTTCCACTAAGCTCAGGAGTCAGTGAAAAAGAGAAACATTGTGCTACCTGCAAATAGGATGACCTATTTCCCGTCGAAGCTCTGTGAAGACTGAAATATTAATACGGAAAAGCAGAAATTATTTGACGAGATATTTATCTGGTTGAAAAGTTAAACTTCAATGTGCCTTCATTCACAGGTGCTAGTGTTGCAGTGAACAACTTGTCCCTTTACAAACTGGTACCTGCGTTGAGAGACTTGTCGAAGACATCTTTCTTCTCATACAAGGGATCACTGACCACTCCACCCTGCTACCAGTCTGTCAGTTGGATTGTGCTGAAAACTCCTCAACAAGTTAACCGAAATGTGGTAAGGACGAAATCTTCAGGGAAGGGGGATTTCCATTAGTATAACCTTACTCTTAGACAGACCACACGTCTTTTGTCTGCCACGAATTTTAACCCTCGAAAGGTACGAAAATCGCTCTCGTCTCTCTTAATTTAATTTTGTTTTGCGATAACAGCGAATTACTTTGTTTGTGTTCATAATGCTGAGACTGAATTGCAACGTTTGGGGAAACTGTTTGGAAACTTTCCTTAATAATTTGGCAACTTATTACTAAGAAAGGTGACAACTAGTTGCTCACTTTTCAGAATCAAAGGGCCCTAAGAACCATGTCGTTAACACAAAACAAGGTACGGTTAAGTCCACAGATCGGTTTAAATTTTCCATACTGGGATTGAAGTCAAAGAATTGAACAGTAAAATATATTTAAAACGACTAAAACATCTCAGCGTGACATAAATACACCAAATTGAAGAAACGTTGACCAGTGAAAAGCATAAACCATCAACGATGAGACCGAATGGGATTATGGGTAGGCAGCATTGGCAAGCTGAGCAATATTCCATTTCTCGATAATCAAGATGTTTTCTTTGCTTGAGATATTTTAGAGCATGATTCATGCATCTTGTGTTGTTATAAGGTGTATTCTGTTAGAGACGAAGGTTGATTTACCCACTTTCCCAGTAAACCTTTGGGTCGCATCGTTTATGGTTTATGCTTTTCACCCGACAACGTTTCTTCAATTTGGTGTATACAGTGTAAAACGAGACTGTCCAGACAAATGGATAAAGAAATAATTACACTGGGGAATTGAACAAGTTTACATATGATGGAACGAGAGAAAATAAACGCTTCAAGTATTCAAGAGAGAAAAATCAAAGGCTGCTTAGAGCCAACTAGTGAATTTGAAATGCTAGCGTAACGCAATATTGCGGTAAGCTTATGTTTTCACTCTATCACGGTTCAATAATTTTTTTTTAAATTAAACGTAAGGAGTTTTGACAAACGCAAAAAGTAAAAATACAGTACATCACTTTCATAATGTTCAGTCCGAAGAAGAAAGAAAAAAAAAAAAAGAAAAAAAAGAAGATTCGAACCTGGGCCTTTCGGCTGTAAGTCCGCGGTTTACACCACTCGACCACCGTGACCTCTGACTTAAGATGGGTTAAATTTTATTACTTGAAGCTAGATAAGAATCAAAACGCGTGTCTCAGTTGAAAATTCCTTTTAGATTGATTTTAACGTTGCATTAAAGACTCCAAATGCGAAACATCTTTAAGCTTATTGTTGTTTATATTCGTTTACACCAATTTAGTGATTGTTATCGCTGGATTCACGCTGTTCTTGTTACAAAACGCATTCGTAACAAAACCGTTACGTCACTAAGTTTACAGCTGATGGAAGGAGTGAGCGAGTGCTCATTTGCATATCTGTCGCTGTTACCGATAACCCGTTCATTACGCATGCGCGTATATTCACGGGTTAAAAAACGGCAAGTTTTGGGCAATTTTTTTGGGAAAATTTGAGCAGGATTTCGGTTGCTCGACTGTCCCTGGTCAACTTACCTTAGTTGAAACTAATAAACCCCCAGTTTATAAGCAAGAAACTTATTTAACCTCTCCCCCCTCTCTTTTAACCCTCCCCCCCACCACCTCCCCCATTTTTCTTCACAGCCAAAACACGTTACTATAGGAATTCACATTCAGTACTCGTGAGCTTTGAGTAGAATATTGCCAGTACTAAAGATTTTTCTCCATTGTCGTCTCCAATAGCTGTTCGTTTATCCTTAAGACACATTTAGGTACACTTGAGCGACCATCGGTTGCTAAGGTAACGAGATATGACGCCATCAGTAGCATGAAGTCAAGACATTTTTTAATAAAGATACGTGTTCACCTTTTTTTGCTGAAAAAAAAAAATATAAAACGGTACTAAAAGCAGGAAAATATTTCGCTACACCATATTTTACAACTCTAGCAAAAATAATTTGCAATTTTGGCATTTTTTCGATAAAGTTGAGTTTTTGTAAACTCCAAAATGGCGGCCATTTTGGATGACGTCACGGACCCCCAGCAGCCCAATAACCCATAACATGTACCTTTACTTGTAGAGCACATCACAGGCTTCCTATTAGAGGTAAAATATTTCCGATACATTGTAACACCGCGAAAACCCAAAGCAGGGGTCCCCACAACCACCACCACCACACCCCGTACCACGAGGGGGTAAACGTCTGCATATACGTCCGGAGGGTTAATAGAGGATTAACGGTATCCCTCATGATTCGTTTCTCTTTCAGTTGAAAGTCATGAGGAATCTCCACTACTGCGGCAACTTTCGACCCACGCAACCGCTGAACGGGCGCACTGTGTCTGTCTCGGAGTAGGGTCAGCTGATCAAAAGCTCTTGATTGTGGGTAACATGGATAAAGAATTAACAAGGATCGTTCGTTATTGCTGTTTTGTAATGATTACTGTGTTGTACATTGTGATAGTTGGGTGTATCAGCAAAACTAATAAAAACATTAATTTGATGAAAGTTCACTGCTCTTTTGCATTTGTGTTAAAGTTAATTATTTCGCGTTCTTAAAGTAGTACAATGCACTTACAATTCTCAAGTAGTTTAAGGCCTGGGTTTAAAGTGTGTTCGGAAAATATGATTGACACTTAATATCATCACCGAGAAAACCTAAATGAAATTTTCCCTGAATGTTAATCTTGATGTTATCTTTTGCCTCAACGCAAAAGTTTGGTCACGTGACATGTCACGTGATCAAAATTTTAAAATTACGTAAATCAGCGATTTGGTAACGAATTTGTCTTGTCTTTCTATGTGCCAAATTTCGATTCAGTTCCATTCCGTTTGTAAAAGTTATTGCGAATAAACCGTTTTTTCCTGGTCAAAGCCCTTGACCCAGGCCTTAAACTACTTGAGATTTACAGAGAAAGTACATCACATGATAAACGCTTCCCCAACAAAAGTGTTACTTCTGTGAGAAAAATGAGCTTACTAAGACATTTCTTTTGATCCCATCAACTATAAAATTACTAAACAAACTATACAAAACGTTAAGAGGAAAGTAATTATGTCACAGGTATAATATATGGTATAAATATTGTTTTAATCCGTCAGAAAACAGCGGCATCCACAAATTAACAGAAGGTAAGGCGAATCTTTAAATTTTTGCTGGAAAATATTCAACCCTATTCTTCGAAACTTTTCAAACCTTACAGTCTAGAAGATCTACATCTAGACTACATAAAGCATGAGGTCGTTTAAAAGTTCGAGATCAAGATGTGAAAAAAAAAAATACAAATATGCAAAAACCATGACATTACCAGTTTGCTGCTATAATAACACGCTTTTTGCTTGCACACGCAATCGATTGTTTCCAAAATGTCGCTTCGCCAGCGTACGGTGGTAGCTACACGCGTGGAAAATTTCGGTGACAAAATATTGCAACAAAGACCACACAAGACTGGCTTGGTAATTAAAAAGTAAACAAGTATGGGAGAGGACGAAATGTCCCAAGCCTCGTATTAGTTCTTGAATCTTATTGGCTAGAGACCCTTTAATTGCGTTACAACTTGGCTACTGTCCGCTATTTACTCGTGGCGAAGCACACGAGTTGTAAATCCGGCGTTGACTTTTCTTGTTTTTTTTTTTTCGTGTCACATTAGCGCATGCAAATTTATGCACGCATATTTAAGTCTATATCGACGACTATATGGCTTTCGGCCATGAAATACATACCGTAAAATCTCTCCGTGTGTGTATTCGAAAAGCAAGATAAAGAACTACTGCGTACAACTGCACACTTTCATCAACTGCACGCGTTCATGGATGGATAGGACCGTTTGATATTGTGTTCGCCGCTTATTCCTGTGGGATTTTTGCTCTGGCAAGTTCTGTGTTTTATAAGTTATGTTAAACTTGCCATTTGCTTAGCGATCGAGCTCCGGGTCGAGCTTAAGTGTCAGCTACTGAATCTAGTGAATGCAGTGTAGTCTTACTTTTAAACCTGTGTATACGTGAAAGCATGATGAACAGGTTATCGGCAAGGGTGTTTAAATAAAATTCACTCACTCACTCACTCGCTCCTTCCATCAGCTGTAAACTTAGTGAGCAAATGCTTTGTTACGAACACGTTTCGTAACAGGAATTCAACGTGAATCCAACGATAACAATAATTAATTTGATGTAAACGAATATAGACAACAATAAGCTTACAGATGTTTCGCATTTGGAGTTTTTAGTGCAACATTAAAATCGATCTAAAAGGATTTTGCAATCTAAACACGCGTTCTGATGCGTATCTAGCTTACTGCGCCTTTCAATAACATGCGGAATTTGAAATTCAAATTCCCACCAACAGTTGCGTTTTACACTGCCGTCAATCACCTTAGCTTCCCTCTCAGGAAACAGATCTTCACCTCAATTAGGTCAAAAGGTCACGTCCGTGCATTATGATTGGTAGATTTCGATCCGTTTTGTGTGTTTCTTTTTTACATGGTTCGCTGGCTTTCGTATTAATTATGTTTGACGGCAGGGAATAAGGGATGGACCATTAGAAAAGTGATGGGGGGGGGGGGGGGGGGGGGGGGGGCAAAAGCAAAAAAAAAAAATTTCCCCAGTAAATTATTGAGAAAAAAAAATATATTCCCACGCATTATCGCAAAAAAAAAATCTGCCCAAGGAAAATTAAAAAATAAACTATTAAAAAAAAAAATATTCCAGCCATCGAGTGAAAAAAAAAAAAGATTTCCACCTTAGGTGGACAAAAAAAAAATTTCTTGCCTCTCCCAAAGTTCCCACCCCACCCCCCCCCCCCCCCCCCCCCCCCCCCATCACTTTTCTAATGGTCCATCCCTAACGCAACTGTTGGTGGAGATTTGAATTTCAAATTCCGCATGTTATTGAAAGGCGCATTAAAATAATAAAATTTAGTTTGCAGGTACTCTTGGACAGCGCAGTGATTGAGTTTGTGGCTTAGTCCCGGACGGCCCGAGTTCGAATCTCCATAAAGTCTCCCATTTTTTTTTCTTTTTTTTTTTTTTTCCTTTTTTTTTTCTTTTTTTCGAACTTGGCATTATGAAAGTGATGTACTTTTTTTTCGTTCGTCAAAAATCCTTACGTTTAATTTAAAATCAAAGGCTCCTTGCGAGCCAAGTCGTGAATATGAAACAACCATCGGGGACCTTTTCCTACCCTACACAAGGTGGGTACTCTTAGATTGTACATGTTATGACTACTTCCCTTATGTTGCAGATCCACGTATCAATATATTTTACCAAAGAGGATCTCTAAAACCTTAAAACCTTCCTCTATGTGTAGCTAGTATTAACACGAAGGAATGTGTTTACTAGCGAAAATGAAAATTACGGACAAACTTCGTCGCCCATTTGTTGTCGTTGGAATATCGTTGAAGGTATGCTATGTTTTCATGACCGTTTGGCTTCAGTTTGCCCTCCTCAGGACGAGTGGCTCCTTGACGGAACCAAAGAAATGAAAAATGAAAGGGAGTGAAGGAAAGAAAAATGGAGGAAAATGATAAGCCTACGACACGAGGTATTCCCAAGCGGTCACCCATCCAAGTACTAACCTCGCCCGACAGGGCTTAACATCGGTGATCAGACGAGAACCGGCGCATGTCAACCAGTGACAGTGTTCCTAAAGTTTATGATGAGCGAGTGACTTTTCTCCAGTAATCGCAATAAGTCGTATTCACGACTTAAAAATATATATATCGAACTGTGTCAGTGTGAAAACGTAAGCTTACGGCAATATTGCGTTACGCGTTACGCGTTAGCATTTCTTCTTCTCGGGTTGGCTCTTAGGAGCCTTTAATTAGACATAATTTTAAGCTTATGTTTCTCTGTAAAAGCACTCAAATCACTTGGGAATCAATGCTGCAATGAGTTAAAGGCGCCACGAGTTCAAGCTGTGTACAGCTTCTTGTTTTTAATAAAATATTCAACTCTTTTATCTGCGATTTTTTCCAGCTGTCTGACGACGCGACAATTTTTCAAAAAAATTCCATCATGTGTGCAAGCAAAACACCGCAGGTGTAGTCGCAGCTTTAAGGGTTACGTAACCGAAAATGTATCATGGATTATATAACCACGTTTTATTGAAATCCTAATTTTGTTGTTTACTGTATTGAAGGAAACTGTAGTAGAGGCGGCTGAAATTGTTGATGAAACACAAACATATAACAGTGTTTAATCAACTAATCGTCGGAAGTCAACAAATCGCTTCGGCGGGATTTTGTTTGGGAAAAATACATGGTCATGAAAAAGTTAATTTCTTCGGATTCCTTTTTGTTTTGTTTCTCCTTTTAGTTCCAAAGTCTATGCGATTCCAATACATCACACCTCATTCAAACCATGCAACAAGACAAGCGTGCATTTCACAACTTTAGAGAGCACATCTTGGCCATCTATCCTTGTGCGACCTACAAGTCAGAAATGAAGCGCGGAAAGAAACCATGCCTTTCGTTGCAACGTACCACCCGGCTGTGCCTAATCTTAAGAATATCCTTATGAGCAAACGGCATTTAATTTAAAGTCAACCACTGCTAAGAGAAATTTACAAAGATCCTCCCCTAATCTCTTACAAAAGGGGAAAATCCCTAAAGGAGATGCCGGTTAGATCAAAACTTTGAGGTCACGATTTATATTGTCACGAGCTAATGAGTCGTGTTTGCCCTGTCAACACTTAATTCCGTCCTTGGTATAGAGTGTTTTCACTTTAAAGTCATAATATATATATATATATATATATATATATATATATATATATATATAGATAGATAGATATAGATAGATATAGATAGATATAGATAGATATAGATAGATATAGATAGATATAGATAGATATATATAGATAGATAGATAGATAGATAGATAGATATATATAGATAGATATATATAGATGGATAGGCTGAGCCTAACAGCGTAGCTCTCTGAACAGAAAGACGATGATAAACTTAACTAAGCCGGGTGAAAGGTCGGAAGCACAAGAATTAAGATTGACGACCGGGCTATTTTTCAATTGTTTTTAAAGCGTGCTTAAATTTAGTTGTATCGATCTCTTGAAATTCATCGAAGACAGCTCGAACTCGATGCGCTATAAATGATACGCGTTTTGCTTTTAAACATAAACTAATGGAGATTTGAATATTTTTTTCGAAAGAACATTGTGTTGTCCATTTTTATGTGTTTATGCGTCGCCTTATGCAAATATGTTTGTGTATTTTTGCAATTTTGATTTCCAAATGAGTTTCTCGCGCATTTTTTGACAAGCAACAACTGTATTTTATTCGGAAAATAGTCGTAATGGTTATTCTAAACGGAGAAAAAGTTGTTTTTGTGAACTTTTGTACGGTCTAAATGTACTGTGCAGACGGTCGGGTAATTAACAAATTTACACCGGTTTTCCGTGGTGTGGACTCTTATTTACCACGATTTACGTCATCACATGGTCAAAATGTTGTGGACTCACGAGGCGCAGCCGAGTGAGTCAGCAACAAATTTTGACCATGTGATGACGTAAATCGTGGTAAATAAGAGTCCACACCACCGAAAACCGGTGTAAATTTGTTTTTTACAACAATATTTAGAAAATAATACAAGGAAAAATCGAAGTCTTGTTACAAAACGTGACAGCAAAGAAAGAGCAAGCGTTGTCTATAACTTTCTCGCAATCTGATTGGTTGTTTTCAAGCGCACGTGATGTTAGCATCAGCACCGTTGTCTGGACTCTCATTTACCACTCACGTCGACTAATCAGATTGCGAGTTTAGCGGCAATTGTGGTAAAATACTGTTTTTGAGAATTGCTAAAATTGAAAAATAGCCCGGCATGGCAAAAAATTGGGTGAAATTTGCCTCTAATTTTTTAACTCCTCCCCAGACTACCAATTTGACCCTTAAAATCACTGCGAAAACGCTATTTTTTTAAGGGAAAATCAAAATTTCGCTCATTTATGAATTACTTTTCGGAAATCTACACTCGGATTCCAGTAATTTGGTTATCATTCTATCTGGAAACGTTAAAATATTTTAATAACTTAAAAAAAAAAAAGTCCCGTCATTTTGACCTTGAAGTGAGCAATGTCATGTAAAGGCTTATATGGAGTTCAACCGCGCGGTCATCGCTTTTCGCGGTATAACTAATTTTAATAGGCATAATGTCAACATCCACACTCTAGTTTGAAGAGACTGGGATCTTGTGAACATTTTGGAGGGAAATATGATTTAGTTGAAGCAAAAAAAATCCCGTCATTTTGCCATTTTTTCAGTGCACTATGCTTCGACTGAGCCAATTTTGGCTTCTATTTAGTCTGTATCTATTCCCATGCTCTTCTGTCAATGCATGGCCTGGCAATTTTATGAATTACTTTTCGGAAATCCACACTCGGATTCCAGTAGTTTGGTTATTTTTCTATTTAGAAACGTTAAAATATTTTAATAATTTTTAAAAGAAATACCGTCATTTTTACCTTGAAGTGAGCAATTTCGTATAAAGGCTTGTATGGAGCTCGACCGCGCGGTCATCGCTTTAAGCGTTCTAACTCATTTTAACAGGCGCAATGCTAACATCCACACTCGGTTTTGGAAAGATTGGAACTTAGTAAACATTTTGGTGGGAAATTTGCTTTGGTTCGAGCGTAAAAACCGCCGTCATTTTGCACTTTTCAGCCGGAAAGATTTCCGTTTAACCCCACACATTAGTTATGCATACCGTTCATAAAACTAAAACAAAAGCCAAAACAATAGAAATCCCAAAAGCAAACAATAGCGCAACATACATAATTAATGAGCAATGAGCAATAGTTCATTTTGGTAACGCGCACGCCCGGAGCAGATGTCTCGTCTGTGGGATCAATATTTTGGAATGGTCAATCTTAATTCTTGTGTTTCCGACCTTTTCAAGTTTCATCTTAGTTAAGCTTGTTCAGATGGTCTTCAGAGGGCTTCGCTGTTAGGCTAAGCCTAACTATATATATATATATATTAGTAAGAAATGTATGGAGCGGCCATCTTGGTGCCCCATTTAGGGACACCAACATGGCGGCCAAAAATTCAAAGTTTTAATTACACCAAAAATCTCATCACAAAGTGAAACCATGCGTTGATTTCCATGAAACCGGCTCATATGCTTCTACAATTCAAAAATAACTTTCAATTATATTGATTCAAGTCTATTTTCACGGCTTATCTGAAATAGCGTGACGAATTGAGTGACACATTTAAAACCTTTATCAATCGGAAGCAAAACAATGTTAAAACCTGAAACTTTTTGTGAAAGATTTTAATAACACTACTGGTATCCACATACCATGTTAGAAACAGCTTTGTAGGATGTACACTTTAGATTATTGAATTGTTTTGACGTCATGTGCAAACACTCTATATAGTCGAAACATTTTTGGATTTTCCCTCGGAAATCTTCGGAAATGATCGGAAGCTTTCAAATGACCTTCGGACAACTTTCCGACAATTTTGGGGCCGTTTGTGTTTCTATCTAGATGAAATTTACTGTTACAGTATATTTTTTATTATTAGTGTTAGAATGCGTAAAATTTAACTATTTGATGTTACAGAGCCCAAACATTAAGTGTTCTCGAGGTACCCCCATTCACACCCTCTTGTACATGTTCATTCATAATTAACAACGGCGAACGCACTAGGGAATTGAAATCATATGATTGGTTGTATTTAACCCTCGTCTTGGCTGGACGAGCTTATCCTTCTGACCTCCTTTATCTTTGACGACTTTGATATATGAAAACCAAACGGTAAGCTTGCAATTATTAACGTTCTAAACTTGAACTTTATGACAGCAGTGATAACAGAAGCAGAATTCACGAGAACCGAAGGTATTTATTTCACAGCTATATTTAATTGAAACGGTTACATTGTTCTTATTTTTATTCCACAGAATTGAGATGTTGCGATTTGTAATATTTTCTTTTCTCGTGGCCTTTGCTTTCGCTTCCGGAGGTAAGATCGTTCATTAGTTGACGTTAGATTCTCTTTAATTTGGGCCGATCATTTAAACGAACGAAGTTCAAACGCTGTTTAACAAAATCGGCGTCTCATCGCCAATTCTAATAATTAAACGTTGTTTATTGGAAACAGTGTGGCGAAAACAATTGGACAGAATAGGAAATACATTTATCTATTTAAAACTACCAATTTATAAACAGATGTGCATGGTGGTCCATTAATTTTCTTAAACCGTGATCTAAGTTAGACTTCGTATAAATAACCGACCCTTTACGTTTAAATAACCAACAAAATGCCTTTTAAAATGTCCATATATTTTAACAAAACTACCTGTCGATACAGGGGAATCAATTGTTGAATTTTTGCTTATTAACCTAAATGAAAACAATCTTGAATTCGGTTAAAAAGGACAATTTTTTATCATTTGTGGTAATTTTATTATTGAAATTTAAAATCATCTTAGATGTTTTGAATTTAGTTATACATAAAATAAACACTTAACATAACTGATTCGCGTTGTTTAAGTTTTCGAGATATTAGCAGAGATACCCGCCCCACAACCCATAAACGTTACAGGTTGATGAATTGTTCAAGTTAAATTAACTGAATTCTACGGTAACAAATGTCTATTTTAATTACTTATTACCTTATAACAGGAAAAAAGTGGAAATACGGGACAACCAAACATAACGGTAAATATACATCTCTGCTGAAGATTAAGGGAAAAAACAATAATAACTTGCTGTAAATACGAGAAGAACTTTCTGAGAATGTAATTATGTAAATCTGATAAAGACTGCAAGGCACTGCACGTTCAACACAAAAACTTTCGCATTCTTTGAAATTCTCTCACATACGTGTTTGCATGAGGATGCATGAGCACAGAAACTCGGTAGCAGGTAATGCCGGTGACTACATAATTTGGCTGATGGTATCCATTATAACCCCATTAAGCTGATAAGTAGTCTGCTTCGTGTTTCTTATGTTAATCATGACACTTTTGGAAAAGCCTGTGAACAGACTCGTTTTAGAAGTATTTAATGTACATGCTGCAAATATATATATATATATATATATATATATATATATATATATATATATATATATATATATATATTGGCGAAACAGGGAGAAGACTAGGGGACCGTTCCGTGAACATCTACGGGAAGTTGAAACATGAAAGACGCATCTTAACGGCAGTCCCTCGACACTTTAAGGAAGCTCGCAACAATTTCTTTTCGTTTTTGCCGTGGGGTGTATGTTTTGGAATCAAAATACAGCAGGGTTGACCTGTTTCGATCAATTGCTGCTGGTTCCTCAGCGACTGTGGTTACCATAGCAACACCAGCATATTGTCCTTTGTTTTAACCCTATTTTGCCCGCGCTAACTTTAAACATTCATAACTTCATGACAGCCATGTTTTTTTTTTTTGTAATTTGCATACTTTTACCTTTGAATGAAGAAAAACAATGTTTATTGGTAGAACTTTTACATTTTTACGTCATCTAGCGTTTATTTATTGGTTTTAATTAATTTTGAGTCAATTTGAATGGTTTTTAAGAGGTTTTGAAAAATTCCAGAAATCCAAAATGGCGGATCCAAGATGGCGACCGTATAACTTATAGACCATTTTCGATATATTAAAATTCACACTTGACTCCAAGGCTTGGCGAAATAGAACAAAAGAAATGAATAATTCAACGCTGAACCTCAATGTGATTTCTTATGTTTTATTCCCCCAAGCCTCGGAGCCAAGTATGAATTTTAATATATCGAAAGTGGTCTATTGCCTAATAACTACGTCATATGACGTCGTCGTCCATTGTGCGGACCACAAAGGAGACAATGCCCCCCCCCCCCCCCAACCGGGCTCAGGAACTCATCATAAAAAGCCCAGCCCAGGCAAAATAGAGTTAAACAATTTCGTTTTTCTTAAAATTTAGTCAGACACTTTGTAACGAAACTTTCGCATTTTTGTAGTACTCGAGTATCACTAGCTGCATGCATAAGAATTTTCAGGAAATTACAAGACGGTTTTCAAGTAAAAATCATTTTAATCTCACTCTCAAGGAAACTAAATTATTGTAACTGTTATTAGTCTTTGGTCCCCGAGACTGGAACGAAGTTTCTGCACATTGTAGTGAAAGCGCCCAGTCCCCCATAAATATTGACATCAACGCGGCTCAGAACGATCCAGGCCTCAAAGGACTCCAGTTTACTTGTGATAACAAGAATGGGGATATCAGTGGAACACTAACCAACAATGGCCACGCTCCTACATTAAGCATTGACAAGTCCAAGGGCACGGCGACACTGACCGGGGGTCCACTAGGGGCTAGTAATTATCGGCTTGAGCAACTTCATTTTCACTTTGGCTGTGGAGACGACCAAGGATCTGAACACACAGTAAATGATATTGCATTCTCGGGAGAGGTAAGGGTGTTACAATGTGTTCAACATTGTAAAATTCATTAATAATTCATAAGGGTACTAACAAATAGAAATGAGCCATTCTAATCACATGATTACCCTGTATAGGCTGATACAATCTTGATACAACTCACTAGTGGTTGTATCTAATTTGCATTCCAGGCTCAGGATTGTATTCTAATTTGCATTCCAGATACAACTCACGAGTGGTTGTATCTAATTTACATGTGAATGTGAATTTCACAAGTTGTTTACTACATTCGCGTCCGTGTTGCATCGGCACTGCTGATTTCCCTTTCGTAAACGGTCGATGCTATTTTTAACGGTCGATGCCATCATTAGCATTCACTAGTAACCAAGCCTTTTGTAATGGTCGATGCTATTTCTCTCCAGTTTATGCCTGGATTGGGACGAAAGTAGGCTACCATTATCAGATAAAATTGGGCCTAGGTAAAGCGATTATTAGATCTAAGCTAGCTGAGATTCGCGGTTTGGTAAGATTTGGGGTTCGGGCGACCCGTCATTGATATATATTAAGAAAAGCACCTTTTATAACTAATTTTTTCGTGGGTTTGCCGGATCAACCCAGTGGTTTAGTGGTAAAGGGGAGATGTTAGCATCGGCCGAGGTTCCGGGTTCGATTCTAGGTAATTAATTGCATTTTTCGTTTTCTGATAGAAAAAAAAAATCTAAAATTGGTGAAATTTTTTCTAAGTGTTGTTAAAATGGCATCGACCGTTTACGAAAGGGACAATAGACAATATTCGTATTCTCGGTATTGAACTGGAACTAGCTTACAGTCAAGGCTAATGCGGGGGAATATCATTAAAAATATTTGCATGTGAAAAGATTCCCCCGCATGAGCCTCGCCTGCACGCTAGTTCCAGTTCAATACCGTGAATACGAAAATTGTCTATTGCATGGGCACTATACATTCACTTGCCTTCGGCTCGTGATTGTATAGGCCGCTACAACACTCCCGCTCAAGTAGTAAAAATTACATAACACTATAAAGTTCACTATTGAGTGTTAATGAGACCCTAATGTGCGACTTTTTCGAGATCACTGAGTTGCTAGAAGCAAACCAATTTAGGAAAAAAGGAGGGCAAGCAGCAACTACTTTAACGTTAACCCTTATATTCGCAGAGCCAATTAAGGCGACATGCAGTGTGCTGTAGTTCTAATTTTATCGTCTGTCAGCGAAATCCGATTATATGACCATTCAAATGGATCCTCTTCGGCAGTACTTTTGCACGGTACCATTTGTGTTTCAAAATAAAATTTGGGACTTTTCTTGATTTTTGTTTTTGGAACTCTTATGGGAGTTAAAAGGTTAGGAGCTTAACGCAGGCATAAGCTCAAGCGTAAGGAACAGCGATCCAGTTTCCTTTTCATGTATTTTCGTTAATGCTTGCGTCATGTTTGCCCTCATTACACGCGAATCACGCGCTTGTATTTCGAGATTCAGGCTTTACTATGTAAGTACGAAGTTCTTTCGCCTAATAGGTCTTATTGGGTCAAACAAAGGGTATAGGAAACAAGAACATAAATGTCACATTGTGATAAAAAAGGCGGTAATCTGGAGCTAAATCTGGAGCTAGATCAAGAGCTAGAAGTGTAATAACACGTATTTTCTATTGGACATTAATTTTAACAAAACTTAGCTTTTATTTACTACTGTATACAAATATTACAAAAATACTAACATGTTTAACATGTTTGCGTGCTTGCTGCTTTTTCCCTTTGCAGCTTCATTTGGTGACTTACAACACGAAGTACCCCGATTTTAAAACTGCTGCTGACAAGCTAGATGGTCTTTCTGTCATTGGTGTATTATTGCAGGTATGAACAAGAGGCTCCAAGCAGCCTTTACTCATGCGCATGCGTAAGAAAATTTTATGATATATTTTTTGAACATGATAAGAAGATGTCCGACATGGAGAAGAGTTACTCCTTTCATTCAGTCATCGTTCCTGAAAACCACGTTGTTTACTATTGAATGTAGTGGACATGAAAGTTGTACCACAATGAAGCCAGTGATTTTTCTAAGTCTTATATATACCAAACGTGAACATAGTAATGTATGTATTCTGTCGTGACACCTAAGTAACGCTCTTTTATCGGAAGTGAGAATAGCCGGAAGTCACTAAACAGGAAGTGTAAATGGCAAATACGTCAACCGGAAGTGCACAATTTAAAATCTGCGTGCAAAAATTTGCATGCAAAATCGTGACACGAAAAATAAAAATAATAATAATAAAAACAAGAAAAACGGAGCCGAAACCTTACCTCATGCCGCTACGCGCATGAGTAATTAAAACATCTTGCCAATAGGCCATTTCCGAGTTGCCTTTAGCCTCTCTATCAAAGCGAGGCTACGTGCGAAATCTTTCATATGAAAATGAGTTTTCATTCACATGCAAATAAGTTTTATTTGCATGTGACTGAAAACTCATTTTCATATGAAAGGTTTCGCACCTAGCCTCGCTTTGATAGAGAGGCTAAAGGCTTCTCGGAAATGGCCTATTTATTTTATTACTTATGCGCAGAGCGGCATGAGTTAAGGTTTGCCCTCCGCTTTTCTCGGAAAGCATTAGATTCCACCTCCAACACCACCTCGGACAATTATTGAGAATTATACAGCGCAATGTCGACACTTAATTTTATTTTAATAAATTTTTAAGTGTAAAAAAAAAATCTAAAATCCCCACTCAGGATTGAACCTGTGACCTCAGCTAGGCTTAGGCTTACATAAAAAAATAAATAAATAAATAAATAAATAAATAAATAAATGTTGAGCCACGTAGCACTGGTGATACAAACAAGGAATCAGAGAATTAACTCTGTGTGTAAATTTTAGTGCTAAGGTAAACCCATAAATTTCCCTATACTGAGCGTTAGCCCTAGTAAGGAAATGAGGGACCACACAAGGGAAAGAAAAAAATCTTTGACCTCGGTGGGATTCGAACCCACGATCTCCGGATTAGATCTTCCGTTGCTCTACCGCTTGAGCCACGAGGCCGTACGGGAGGAGATTATGGGTAATAAGGTGGTAATTCGTGGCAAATAGCCTACCGTACCAGGGTACCATCTCGTTTCTGGGGTTGTTTAGGCCTAAATTTAACTATATAAACTGCTAACCTTAACCTTACTGAAAGCTAAGCAGTAACTCCGTTATATAAGTCTCAATAAGGCGTCCGAGGTGGTGTTGGTGGATGGAATCGCATGCTAACCGTTTTCCTCTTGTCACGACTGTGTACTCCGGTTCATAGCTTTGCCATATAGATTTAGTAAAATCTTTACTAAAAGCAACTTTATTGACTTTTATTACCATTCCAGTATGACTTATATACATTTAAAAACGTTCAAGATACAGGCTAAAAACGTAGTTAAACTAAACAACATTTGAACATGTTTAACCGTTGGTGTGAATGGGGTATTAGTTTCTTATTAGTTCTAAGCAGTTTATCAGTTTTACTTTTAGTAATTTAAGTAATGTGTAAAGTTTTGTTTGTTGTTGTTTGTTGTTATTTCAACAAAATCTTGTTGTCAGTAAGCGCTATGGAAATGATTTAGTGAAGTATCAAGTCGTGAAACCCTATTTGGCCTTGGAGGGGGGGGGGGGGGGGCACAAAGTGCCCGCGCTAAATTTCAACATTCATAACTTCCTTAATATGTATCCATACGCCATCAAACTTTGTGGATTTTCCTAACATTTATCTGGCAACAATTTCATATGACAATTTTTTGATCACGTGACTTGATGTTTCCATGGCAACAAGATTTTGACAACGATGTTTTTGAAATTTGCATATTTATACCTTTGCACGAAGAAAAACAATGTTTATTGGTATACCTTTGTATTTTTACGTCATTTAGCGTTTATTTATTGGTTTTCATTAATTTTGGGTGAATTTGGACGGTTTTTAAGAGATTTTAAAAAATTCAGGAATCCAAGATGGCGGCCGCATAACTAATTACCTAATAACTACGTCATATGACGGCATCGTTCCATTGTGCGGACCGCAAAGGAGACAGTTTTGGACGTACTATGTACCCTCTAGGTTTCATTGTCATAGCTTCAATGTTCTTGAAGTTACGAAGGGGTGGCACAATGTGCCCTCCCCCCCCCCCCCCCCCGCTCAGAAACTCCAAAAAAAGCTCAGGCTGAATAGGGTTAAAGTTGGGATGGTGCGCCCTGTGAAGACAAGTCGAGCAACTACTGTAAAATTATTATTTATCCATGGATTGGGTTACTAAAGCAACTAACTGGACATGTATGGCAAGTTTGCTCAAAGGCGATCTCACCTCTAAATTGCATAGACTTATCTTTATTCAATGTTATTATTATTATTATTATTATTATTATTATTGTTATTTTTATTGTTTTTGTCTTGTGTGCACACAGATCATTTTATTTATTGAAGGACTAGATTACGTGCAAACAAGTAAATATAAACTGTTTCTTTCACAATTCAAATGTTCAATGCCATTTTGTTTACAGAGTAAACCGATAGTGGAAAATCCTGCGTTTGAAAAGATTTATCATTCAATAGAGAAAATAAGCAAGGCAGGTAAGGTTAACTATTGTATTGATTAACAACATGAACTACATTTTTTCACGATAAATATTCTGTCGAGAGTGGAGTAGAAAACAAAAGGGAATCTAATCATTTTCTCTGACGCCGTGGCAACTCTGGTTAATTAAAAATACCAAAGTTCAGTAGTGTCTCACCAATTATTTTTCTTACACTACAAGAATCTCCCTTTTTATTGACTGAGTTAAAGAAAAGAACCAATTCAAGTGTTTCGTTTTGACGAAATCAGAGCGCGATAAGTATCTTGTTTTAGAATAATAACATAGCACAATTCACTGCTAAAACGTCATAGAAATGAAGTGGCGGAACTGCAGGAAGGTCTTAAGGTCCGATGTTGGAAGGGTTAGGTTTATTTTATTTTATTTTGCTCAGAAAATGAGGTTGGAAGCGTCGAGTTCTATTTTTACTCAAAAAATAAGGTACGAAAGGTTGAAAATGGGTCCGAAGGGTTAAAAATAAGGTCAAAATAAAATAGGTGTATAATGAAGAACCAATTATGGAACAAAGTAGTGTAAGAATCGTATCGTAAGGAAGTATTGTATTGTAAGTAGTAAAAATATTGTACGGAGTGCTCGTCTGCCCAAAAACACAAATATTTAGAGAGCTTGTCAAGAAACTTTGGAGTCGTATATATTATAATTTTTGATACATTAAACGTGGGCTATTCGATCATTACAAAAACCATAGGGCTGTTGCTTTTGATTCACAGGTACTAGTGCTGCAGTGAACAACTTGAACCTTTACAAACTGGTGCCTGCGTTGCAAGACTTGACGAAGGCATCTTTCTTCTCATACAAGGGATCACTGACTACTCCACCCTGCTACCAGTCTGTGAGTTGGATTGTGCTGAAATCTCCTATTGCAGTTCAGCAAAATGTGGTAAGGACGGAATCTCCAGGGAAGGGTGGATTTCCATAGGAAGGACGAACAATTTCGTCACTTTTCTGTAGGAGTTCCCCCACCCGCCTCGAACTGCAAATTAACAAATTGACGTCAGTTTTTTATGCGTCTGTCCTCTTATTGATGATAAAATTCGTCATAACATTGTCAAAGTGCTGTGGATCCACGGGCCGCAGGCGAGTGGATCCACAGCAAACTTTGACAATGTTATGACGAATTTTATCATCAATAAGAGGACAGACGCATAAAAACTGACGTCAATTTGTTTTTTACAATAACAAAACGCCAAAACTGATGTTGAAACGAAGGAAGGAAATGCAAGATGCGATCGCCACAAAACCAGAATTTCACAGCCATAATTCGGAGAAACACGGGCTCGTAAATTAAAAGTTTGAGTACAGTAAGTCAGAAACACATAGAAAAATTAGAATTTTGAAACTAACCTTTATTCCGGTTAAAATTTTTCTCAAATAATCCGTTGAAACACGGTTCAGTTCACCTCCGGTAAAGCTTATTTCAGCGACAGCACTATAATCCTGCTCACCGCCAATTTTCAGGTCTGGATTCTCAACAAACATCTTCATCTTTCCGCTTTAAGGTTGTGTTTTAGCTTCTTGAGGTTCATCTCATCTATTTTGGACGATTTTCTCATTGAATAATTCTGGATTTGTGAAAGAATTCTCGCCACGAAAAACGTAGCGCTGACAAGTTTGGAAAAAACCTTCGCTGATGGCGTCAGTTTTATCGTTTTATCCGTCTGTACTCTTATTGATAATAAAAATTAGCCAATCAGCGCGCGAGAATTCGCACAGTTATTGTAAAACAGGCTATTGAAACGAGATTAAGCAGCATGAGGTCAAGACAATTTTGAATGAAAATGCGTGTTTTCACCTTTTTATCGGTAAAAAAAAAAGACATATTGCATGTAAATGCTACCAACAGCATCAAAATGTAAAATTGTATCTTATTTTGCAACTCCGGCAAACAATTTCCGCATTTTCCCGATAAGTTTGAATTCTTAGTAAAATCCAAGATAGCGGCCATCTTGGCGCCCATTTTCGATGACGTCAGGGAAATCCAGCAGCGCTACAACGTAATATTTACCTTGTCTTGTAGAGCACGTCACACAACTTCGTTTCCAGGGTCTTCTCCTTCCCGTCCAGGGAAGGCTGGTCACGTGTCTCCCAGAATCTGAGAGACTACCAAAGAAAACATTTAGGGAAGGGCTGCCAAGTCGGGAGTTTGGTTGACTTAGCCTACCAGTGAACGGAGAGTATTTGCATAAAAATTATAGATTTGTTTTGAGGTCAAATGTCGAATATTCTGACGCCAAATTGCAAAAAAAAAAAAAAAAAAAAGAAAAAAAAGCCACTTGCAAGTCTGTAGGAGATACCTCGCACTCCAAGAATTTGTTTGCGAAGAATAATTGCGCGCTGCGCACAACTGCGTAAGAAAATTATATCGTATTTTGCAACTTTTAGCCACGAAGAGTTCGTCTCGCTCGTCTCATCCAGCTCTAGATTGTCGCTGTTTTTGGCCTTTTTTACATTATGGATATAGCCGCTTTGACTTTTCCCTCTTTATTTCTTCTTATCTGGTCCAAGTAAGAAAAGTCCGGGTAAAAGATGATCGTTTTTCCGTATCCTGTTGGCAGTAGACCGATGGTATCTCTTCCAGAGTAAATTGCTTCCAAGCACTTGACTTTTTTGGTTTGAGATTTATGTTCCAGTAGCTATTTATGATCGCAAAGTCAAGGCTGCTATGAAACATGGCGGATCTCAACCGCCGAAGCCAGCCTTGTTTTGATATTGACAAAAATTTTGGGCGACAAACTTCCAGAAACAGGAACCCCACGTGGAAATTTTTTTATTCTGGTAGACACGTGAACGGCCTGTGCCAGGGTCTTTCTCTCTCTCTCGCTCCAGGGGATGAGAAGGGGAAGGCCCTGAGAACGAGGTTGCACATCACAGGCTATGTCAACCTCGTTCCCAGGGTCTCTCTTCTTCCCGCCCCGCTTCCCGCTCCAGGGGGCAGGAAGAAGAGAGACCCTGGGAACGAGGTTGAGGCTATCTGTTAGAGGTAAAATATTTCTGACATATTGTAACATCGCGAAAACCCAAGGGGGTGGGGTGGGGTGGGGTTGTAACAGGCGAATCGAATTACTCTGAAGAGCTAGCGCTCGCAATTACTTTATCTTTTGAATCGCTTTACGGTGGTCAACTCGCCTTATCAACTCATAACACCAAATGTTTCACTCTCCCACTGACGTAACACCACAGTCCATCTACAAACTAAACAATTCATGATTCGTTGTTCTTTCAGTTTGGAGCCATGAGACATCTTAAAAACCATGATCACCACTCCCTGTGTGACAACTTCCGGCCCACGCAACCCCTGAACGGCCGTACTGTATCTTCATACTCAGTATGAGGATCAGATTATCAAGAGATCAAATGTACCTCACAACACAAGTAGTGATATTAATGTTATTGTTTTGTCGTACATGGTGAATAATAATAATAATAATAATAATAATAATAATAATAATAATAATAATAATAATAATAATAATAAAACAAGCGTCAAATGTTGGATGTGCATATATTTTATGTACAAAGGTTACTCACGCTTCGATTGGCGAAGCAACCTATAACTAATAAAACTAGTGGGCCGTGTTATTGAGTTTACGTATGGTTACCTTTTATAAAATATATAAAGGAGCTAATTTCTAAAGAAACTTTCGCGCTACGTCAATGACATCCTCACGGAGAACCAGGGAACCTATTTGAAGAGGGTTCCCTATTTGAACAGGGTACCCATTTTCCCAGCCTCTAATTTGGCGGAATTTTTGGTACCCAATTGTGACTTCTGGGGCGTTTGTTTGGGTAGGAGATCGGACATCTATCTTAGTGAGAATTATATAAAGTAAAGTCGACATTAATATTTTTTTTTTGTTATGATTAAAACATCCACCGTTCATGTTTTAATTGTTAAATTGAAAATCTAAAAGTCCCCATCCAGATTCGTACCTGTCACTTCAGAGTGTCTCTTTAGCGGATAGCTTTCCCGAATTTGACAAGAAAATATAACTTAAGGAATGTGCAGAAATTGCTAACATAAAGGTGCTTGTACGAACGAGCAGGGCTGATAGCAAAGGGTACAATGCGAATATGTTTAGTCATGACGCCAGACAACTCGACGAGCGAATGGAGACAATCTTCGCCGAAGTAAGAGAAAGTCAAGAATGGCTCCGACTTGTTGCTCCGACTTCGGGACATAGAAACCATGAAAAGTGAAAAATGTTCGAAGTCTTCATCGAAAGCTCGCGTATACGCGAGCAAGTACGGCAAAACGGCCTCACGGCGATGTTTTTTCCGTCTAGAAAATCACCGACCACCGATCAAGATGAAGGTTTGTTAAGGCCGGTCTAAAGAGCTCCTTTGTGCCTTGGAAATTAGTCACCGAAGTCTCTTATTACTATAACAATCAAAAGTTTAAGCAGAGATGGTGGGTTGATGATCACACATGGATCATTTACGCGACAATATACAGATGATGTGGAGCATTATATTATAGCTCGTACCGAAACGGTGCTGGAATATTGGGGTTACGTGTCGATTTTTGTGTGTTTTTCTGCGTGGAATTACACTGCCGATCAGTGTAGTTTAAAACATGAATTTAACCATTGACTGTATCATATTGTGCACCGGTTGCATAATTTCAATTTATAATATTTTATTAATAATAACGCAACAATACTTCGCACATTTTGGGTTAAACGTTGACAAAGTGTAACAGCGAATATTACAATATTCGCAACATGTTGAAGGTGCTTCAAAAACTTGCAACACGTTACCACAGCAAATTATTGCGTTAAAAATGCGTCGCGAATTTTAAAGGCCCAGTATCACCCATTGGGCTTTGCTTTCCTTTGGTTTTGTTTTCAAATGACGAGCTCGCTCGTGATTGGCTCTTTCGGGAATTTTTGACTGCGTTAAATTCAATCGTCGAGTTATTGGGCGCGCAATGCATTTTGGGTGATACTGGGCCTTTAATATTCCCGGTCAAGGGTCAAGACTCGAAACGTTCTCGCCAGCGCACGATTTGTTTTCAGAAAACGTTAGGGCCAGATATGTGAGTAGAAAGTCCTCTGCGATCCAGATACTACTGTTCAGTTTACAGAGGAAACACAAATGAATATTTCATTTTCTTCGTCATTTTTATGTCGGCAAACAATCAGCATGGCATGAAACATTTGAGAGAGTTTCAATTTGTGAATTGACGATTTTGTGAGACTTAAAAAAAAAAATTATTTTTTTGTAGGGGATTTATAACGGTATCGAGTATCTCGAAGGTGGAGTAAATTTTTGCGGGAAAATGGTTTTGCAGTGGTATTTTTTTTTTTGGCGAGAATGTGAAATACACAATACAAAACCCGGAAAAAATGTCATGCCATACGATTATTTCAGAGATATTCCATAACGCGTACATAGAAGAAGAATAACTGTTAATATTCGGTATTCATAAAAGGTAAAACGGTTAAAGTGCGATGAGAAACATCTTGTCCCTTGTTTTATTGCCCATATTTGGATGGGTGAGTAAAGGCTTTGTTATCACTGTTGGGTTTGAAGCATTCATTTCCCTTCTACCCAGTCAGCATTCCGTGTGGGTAATGCCGAAGATCTTCGGATTGGGTTTCAAAAGGCTGTGGAACACTAAGGAACTAGTCTTTGGTGTATTCTGGCATGTGTTCGTTGATTGATTCATTCTTTAGGTTTCATAGAACTTCGCTCCTTGGCGTAGATTTTGAAAGCCTTTGGCGTATCTTCGGCGCGGTATTTTAACACAGAATGTAGACTGGCCTTCTACAGGCAGAATTTAAAGATCCCTCCTATTAAATAACCTATCTTGCAAACATGCTGCCGCTGCCTGTTTATTTAGATTTCGTCATCACTCTTCTTCCTATTCAATTTATTTTCTAGAACAATTAGGTCAACAAATTTGTGTCAACTGTCAAGTGACAGTCTGTATTAACAGATACAGACTACGATTCATGCTATTCTGACTATATAGTAGGGCAGAAGTTTTCATCCGTTTTATATACAATTCTAAACTTTCACTGTCAAGTCAATAAATCTCCAGTAAAACGCATGACTACATGTATAATATTCAAAATTGCCCAGTGGAACGAGTTCATAATAACTGTCTTGCATACTGTTAGCCAATAAATAAGGCTTGTGTGCGCATGAATACGCCGAGCGCTGATATCGAATACCACGGGCTCTGGGTACTACGGGCAACCTAAGCTGGACGAGGGAGAAAACCCTTCGGTAAACGTTTAAGTGACGGTTTGCATTAACATTTGCGACTGACAAGTAGGTCAGAAGTTAACAATCTGATTTTTTTTCTTCCTACCTCTCATTCTTGGGTAAAACGCATTTTAACATATAAAATTGTCTAGTTGATCCAGCTAGAATCGTTCTTCACTAATGCGGACATTTTTGTCGCAGTACTAGCCACTAAGATAATCTTACGGGTGCTGGAAAAGGAGAACACGAGGCTATGAGTACGACATCGGTCCATTCTTAAACAAGCTCAAATCGAAATCCAAAAGCGACGTGTCCCAGTTGCCAAGAGTGATGGCACAATGTATACCGAACTTAGCTCAGTTCGAATCCAGCACCAGATTCCACGGCGTATAACAACTTTTCCCTCATGGTTTCGTCATCTAAGTACTCTGGTAATTTTAACAAGTTCATGCATGTGCTGGCAGAAGGGAGCCTATCCTCAATCCCCGCGCTGTGAATACAGAATGGAGGCTCGAGCTCCTGGTGGGAAAGAGAGAGATTGATACTTATATTTACTATTATATCAATAATAACTGGTACAAATTATTTACAATCCAGCCCTTTTGGGTTTTTTTTTTTCGAGCACTTCGCATAGAAAACGTATCATAAGTTTTCCCTCACCACACTAATGCATTTTTGCCTATTGTCAGCACAAAAATGTTGATTTGTTCTCCAAGCAAAAAGGACGTTTACAAATTTCGCATTAGCATGGGCATGGCCCTAGATTACCTCTATAGAGCGTTTTCATCTGACGTCACGGCGGCCATATTGGTGTTCCAAAACAAAGAAACGGTGGCCATATTGGTGTATCAAACCAATCCTCCGGGATGATAATAAATAAAAGTTTTGAAACTGGCCTGTTAAAAATTTTATAAAAAGTTTAAAAGTTTTTCTAAATTTTCGGTCGCTCACTGCGGCCTTCATCAGAGAATGAATGTTCTTTTTGTGGGAAACAAGTTATTTAAAATCCTTGACAATTGGTAGGTATACTCTTGGGAATGGCTTCCGTTCGTTGACACAATTAGGGTCGATGGTTGAATGCCACGATTCTAAGAATAAACGTTTGGACAAGTTGTTTACACCCCTCTCCAGAATCTGAACATAGTTTGGGTGTATGTCATGGTTGGTCGCCTCCGCGTGTTGTTTTATGAATGAGTCATTATTACTGCGCGTCCCTGGCTTGTGTTCGGGCCCGCGTGAACAGGTCAGTTTCAAAACTTTTATTTATTATCATTATGAGCACTGATCGCCCGAACAACACAATCCTCCGGGAATTGAACTCTATTTTTATGCAAACATTTTCTTTTGTTTCAGTAAACCAATATGGCCGCTGGTCACGTGAGTGAAAACGCTCTATACAGTGTCATCTCACGACGTTCTATATCCGAGCTGAATTGTTGGAGACAAAATTGCCGGTCACTTGTCAAAACCTACAGTCTGGTTATGGTGATTACGATTATCAAAATCCTCGAGCTATTGTCATCATGAAGTAAAACAAACCCGTTGTACTTTAGTCCGTGCAGCATTGTTTGAATCATGTCAACTTATACTGGTGTAACAACCAGAACTTTACAAGTTTGGGTATCATCGTTATTTGTCGCCCTAAGTAGGGCATACTGATACTGCAATGCATACTGATTGGCTTGAGGTGTTACCCGTGGCCACACACGTACACCTCGCGGTCCGATTTTTTTGACGATATGGGGGTTGGTATGGAGGAGGATGGGGTAGGTGGGAAACAGGCAGGGTAGGTGGGAAACGAGCAGGGTATGAGGCCAATTGCAGCCGGGCAATTACCTTAAAACCAAGCAGGGGAGGGCGCGAACAGCTCGTTACAAACTTCAACAGCTGACGTTTCTGTGTGTCGGTAAACTGATCGACTACTCGCCAAAATGAATGCACGCAAGGATGGTCTTCAGTGAAACCACCTAAAAATACAAAGAAGTCAGTAGCTCAGTTTAGCCGTAAGTGAATAAACGCGTGCTCTGAAAGGGGAGATAAAAGGTAACGTCGCACACGAGCCACGGGTGGACCAAACGACCGGAGCTTAACCCTGTTTCTGCAGCATGAAGCAGCTAATGCTGTGTTCACACTAGAGCGAAACATGTTCAGTCTGACCTAATGCTGTGTTCACACTAGAGTGAAACATGTTCAGTCTGATATGCTGTGTTCACACTAATGCGAAACATGTTCAGTCTGATCTAATGCTGTGTTCACACTAGAGCGAAACATTTTCAGTCTGATCACGAATGAAAAATGACCGACACATGTTTATTCCGACCATGATTGAAACTGCCTCACGGGGTAATTTCCATCTATGCCAGACGAAACACGTTAGCGCAAATGTCGTTTCTTTGTTAAACGTTGCATTGCCCTTCGTTCCCGAAGAACTTAATAAGTGAGATTAAACCCCAAAATTATGTATCAGCAAGATCGAGCTCTATTTTTTCGGTTCACGTGTAATTATACAGATTTCATGCGAGCTTATGAATGTTCTGTAAAACAGCATAAATTATAGAATCAGGCGTGAAACATGCTTTGAAACTAACAGCTAATGTGAAAAATGAAATTGCAAACATGTTTACGGGAAACAAGTTTCATTGAAACATGTTTACTCTAAACATGTTTACTCTAAACATGTTTACTCTAAACATGTTTCATTGCTGATGTGAACACAGCATAAGAATATCCCCGGGGGGGGGGGGGGGGGGGTGCTTATCCATCACAGGGTTACCCCCAGCATTTTATCGCTGGTACTCAGTTATACACATGGGTGGAGAGGGACAATGTGGAGTTGCACTTCTTGTCTAAGGAAACAAACGACACCGAGACCAGTTGGTGACGCTGCACGAAGCCACTTCGTCGTCATATTCACGTAACTTACGGTCACGCTGTCAGTCACGCTCTCGGTCACGCTCTCAGTCACACTCACGGTCATACTCTCAGTTAGGCTCTCAGTCACGGTCACCACCTCGGTCACGCTCGCGGTCACGGTCACGGTCACGCTCACGCTCACGGTTACGCTCTCAGTCAAGTTCCTTGTCACGCAACAAGTCCCCTCAGACAACAAGACGGCCGAGAACAGGACTCGAACCATCGACCTGAACTGTACCTGAATAATTTGTGTTTCTTCTAAGATCTTCAAGATCAACTGGAATCAAGGCACCAGATATTAGAACCTAAAAAAAATACATGGATTTAGTTAGTAGGTAAGCTGCTAATTTGTCACTGTGATGATAACAAAAGTACATGAGCAATGTAATAGAGTTCCAAAGTGCGATGCCACAAAAACATAAATTGAAACTGAGAGGTTTGGAACTAAGACAAAATAAGAAAGGTTTGTATGGAGTTATCAGAGCATTAAAGTGCCAATATCACACCCCTAAATTGCAATAGGATGCTGATTTTAGGCAAGCAGATATTATTTTCATGCTTTTTCCGAATATCTCATCAAATCCCATAAATTCACAAATTTAGTTTCTGTGATGTCATCACTTTGGTACTCAATAAGGTTCTTGTTCAGCTCATATGTTGTAGTGAGGAACCAGGCTTATATCAATTATAGGGACGGTGTCCTGGCTGATATATCGTGTGTTCATGATTATGGCCGAGAAATGGAGATAAAACAGAAAACCAAAGAGACAAAAGAACGGCTAAAAGAGTCAAACTTCCACAAATGTGGTAATTACACAAATGTGGTAATTCGGTAATTCCACAAATGTGGTAATTCCACAAATGTGGTAATTACACAAATGTGGTAATTCGGTAATTCCACAAATGTGGTAATTCCACAAATGTGGTAATTACACAAATGTGGTAATTCGGTAATTCCACAAATGTAGTAATTACACAAATGTGGTAATTCGGTAATTCCACAAATGTGGTAATTCCACAAATGTGGTAATTCGGTAATTCCACAAATGTGGTAATTACACAAATGTGGTAATTCGGTAATTCGGTAATTCCACATATGTGGTAATTTTGATTACCTGACCATCTGTCACAACACCATATTTGATCAACTGTAATGTGGTGCATGCTTATTTATTTGTTGTAACTAATCATAAATTATCCATTCCTTATTTTCTTACCAATTGTTATCAGTCATCTATTTTATAGTGAGCTTCTGTAACTGTTTAGTACGTAGCAACCCGCCACGATTAACTCTAGTTATTTGCGGGTTGCTGCTATATTTTGTTTTATTATTTGAAAAATAAATTGTTGTGTGGTTTATGTTCAAACCAGTGACGGCGCTTTGCTCTTTAGAACCTTTTTTTTTAAAGTGCCACAAGGACGAAAATTTTTGTATTTCTTTCCCGCTTTTTTTAGCGCAAATGTATCTAATAGGTTTAGACAAATGCGAACTGCTATAAATTAGATTGATAAATTCTTACACAGCCCAGAAATAGCTGGCCGAAAACCCACGAAAATCACGTAAAATCCGTCCGCCATTACTCCGTTCATAAATCCGAGCCCACGTTCTACTGGTTTGCGATCTGGTACACGTGACTTGATTTGACAATGACTCAACGCGGTTCCCTCCGGGTCACAGACAACAAAGCCAAAAGGCACGTGTTGAGTCATTGATGTCACACAATCGTTAGGCCAACTCGATCCAACTCTCAGGGTTCGGTCCCGGTCATTTTTTAATTGAGTAATGGCGGCAAGCGAAATTCAAAATGTAAAGTTAAAATAATGGCACTTCCCGTACGAGTTTTGACTTGAAACTTCGCAAGGTAAGTAACGAGTTCTTATATTTTCAAAATATATGAAGAGAACAGAAAATGTATATGTTTGATGATAGTGGCACTTTAACTTGTACCTTTGGTGGTATTTGGCGATATAACATGGAAATAAACTATTAGTAAGCATTTTTTTCGGCAGGGCATTGCTTAATGTAATGGTTGAACTGTAACTGAACCCAGGGGGCAGTTAGTCATAACACAAACATTAACACATCAGAACACCAAACGACGACGACAGAAACAGAAACAGAAACGATATCGAATCAAAGGACAAACAGCTCACCTGTAACTCCTTGTGGTCAAACATTCGGAGCCACTCCAAGTTAATAACATCTGATAGTCCAGCCCTGAAGGCTTGACAATGACGGTGAATCTACAACACATTACAACAATAACAGCCTTACACCACCATGCATAACTCAAAATGTCGAAGCCACCAAGATAACAAGTTTACAACAAGTTCCCACAAATTGGGTAGTGTTTTATAGGCCTTTACAGATACGGTAGGGAATGTGAATATCGAAAAGCGTGAACACGGTGAGTCATAGTCCAATAGGCCATTTCCGAGTTGCCTTTAGCCTCTCTATCAAAGCAAGGCTAGGTGCGAAACCTTTCATATGAAAATGAGTTTTCATTCACATGCAAATAAAACCTATTTGCATGTGAATGAGAACTCATTTTCATATGAAAGGTTTCGCACCTAGCCTCGCTTTGATAGAGAGGCTAAAGGCAACTCGGAAATGGCCTATTCAATTTCTTTGTGTTAAGAAATGCATGTTATTGAAATAACATTAGATCCGTATTTGGAAGATATTGGTCCAGTTCTTCTTTGGAAAGTTCATGGACCACGCCTGCGGCTCGAATTCCTAACGACGGGATACAATTTCTAACAAACCTGCTTATTAAGTCTGTAGTCAGCAACAAGATGAATGTAACTGATTCGGTTGCTGTCAGTGACAGGAATATCTCTACCGCCTGGCTTCAACTCTACAACCTACAAAACCGCAAAAACAACTGTAAGATGAAAGTTTATAACGGTTCTCTTTCAAAGATCTTTGATAATAGGATAATTTGAATATCTTCATTAAACAGTTGCTATCTCACCTGGCTTTCTCCGAAGTCATTATTTACCACTGTAAAGTTGAGCGACAGCTCTTCAACATTTCCGCTGTAATTTTTGAGAAATAGTAAATTCCTAGAAAAGAGAGCAAAACAAACTCAGAAAACAGCTTTTTGGGGCAATTTGTCGTCCCGCGCCTCTCCGTACCATGTGCTTTTCGCAATTTGTGCTTTCGCAGTTTGTGTAGCATCGCGAAGTTTGTTCGCTTCAGATCTTGATCTTGAAATATAAGGCCTGGAAATGCCCAAAAATATGTGAGTTATCGTAGAGCTGTTTTTTTTTTTTTTTTTTTTTGTTGCAATTCGGTATTTGCTTAAGCTTGAATTGTGAGTTCTTGTATTATTTGTACTTTTCAGGTGTACTGAACCAATCTAACGCAAGTGAACAAATTGTATCCAGGAGTACGTTTGAGTGGATTTTCGAGAAACAGAATAAACATCTTCAGTGGCCCTGTCTTGTGTTCTTTTCTCCAACAGCAGCCAAATAAATTTGAACAGCATTAAACTTCTACTTCTGAGAAAACAACGTCTCTAATAGCAGACGAAAATCCACCGCCTCAGTTTACTTTCGTAATAACACACTGCATTTGGTTATTTCATGTTGTTGTTTGGAGGAGGAAGCGTGCGACTGCGGAATATAGCAAGATGTATACTGAACGCACGTTACTAATCATGCAGTGCAATCTTCTTTTTAATTGATACTACCCAACCTCTACATTGCGAGGGATTGGACGCGTGCGTCACTTCCGCATAAAGCTAGCGCGGGGGTGGGAGAGGTGTTGGAATCGGGAACATGTAGCTTTCCTCGCGTTTCGCACGAATTTTGCGTTCACACGCGTTGCAAAACTCCCTCTACCCTTTTTTCTATAGCTTGCCCCTCAGACCATTCTGTTACAAGGCTGAACAACTAGTGTACTAGATTTATTGTATGCGTGATATAAGCTGAAAACTAACTGGGGAGCCAGTCTGGTGTGTAATTGGTCAGTTTTCCAAACCTCGACTTTGTTGATTGAATGCGGACCTTGGTCTGCCCACCGAACTTTTGATCACTCGAAAAAGACTACTACTCTATCGTACTCCAAACAACAACATCAACAACAATAACAACAGTAGTAGAAGCAACGACCACACTTTTAAGCACGCACATCCACCATAACTACGGTTACAACAACAGCAACAGGAGGAGCAACAACAATAACATGAATACGAACAACCACAATGACAGTAAGATAAGCAACAACGACAACGACAACGAGCGACAATAACAACAAAAATAACAACAGTTCCACACCTGTACATTTCTGGATCAAGTGACTCGAGGTGATGAATATCGACATCTGTACCATGTTTACTAAGAAGTTTGCACAAGAAAAAACTGGCGAATGGTAATTCCACTAACATGTTCTCATACAATGCCTGCAAAACAAAACAAAAAAATCTAAAAACATATCCGCCTTACCCGACACTTTGAATTAAAACCTATTTTTTAGCCTTCATCGATCTGCACACAGTACGAAAAAAAAAAAGACATTGTTAAATTGGTTTCCTAGTGATCAATTATAAACACCCAGGTAAATCTTCAGACCTAAAGACAAATTCTTGGATAGCAAAGAATTTATGGGTGTTTGTTGGCGCTGCGGAAGCCATTGTTGGAATAGCTTTTGTGTTGTGGTGTGGGTATTGTTCAGTGTCTTTTCAATCTTTTGTTTTACGTCATTTGGTATCACACCATCCGCAACACCAAGAAACTACCGAATTTATGGAGATTTGAAGAAAAGTCAGTGATTAATGTACGAGACAGATAAGAGGGAAGATGAATCCAAACCTTTCCTAGCATCCTTCCCAGAAAGTGGTAGTGTTTCAGATAATCCTTCGCTAATATAGCAGCCTGTGTAAATTAAAACAAATAAACAAGTTATAAAGAAAAGTAAAGGATGAGAAGTCTAAGAAAAGGTGTGAAAGTTCAGTTTACGATAATGTGACAACTGAACCGAGTAGGTTTACTTTGAGATCAGCTAAGGCAGTCATCGTGCTCGAATGTAACATTTAATTGTAGCCATAACAAAGAAGGGATATTTCTCTCTAAATCTGCCTGAAAATATTTTTAATTGACATGGCTGAAACCCTTGAAAAGGAACAATTTTTTGAACTCCACGCGCTGAAATAGCTTCTTGTTTGTCGCGAGGACTATTGTTTAAACAACGGCTTTCTATTGGTCAAATCTCGTGACGCACACCGCCTGGTGCCTACCTGAGGGTTTGGATACAGCAGTCTTTCGTGTGTTGACTTGAAGAAGCCAATGTTGGGATCAAATCCGGCTTTCAGCAGCTGACTTAAAAATTCCCTACACAACAGTAGAATAAAAAAGAAAGTCAACCGATAAGAAACAAACTATAAACTTAATGTGCAAAGCGACTGGTAGACTAAGTATGATAATGATTTTTGTAGCCAGTTGGAGAGCTTAGGAAATGTCAGACAAAGGCAAACGCAGTTTCTTTCCGCACGTTTTTTTCCTTTGCGAGAGGGAGTGGGGGACAAGCGCAGCATCCCCGGCTATAGATAAATACAACCGAAGCCCAAATGCTTTCTTTCTTAAGCGCCGGTCTGTCAACATTTAACATAGTGTTCGAATTAATGTTAAATGTTAATGTTAATGTTTCTGAGGGCTGACAAGAAGTAAAATTACAATGACCTTCCACACCAAGAGAAAGTGATCCAGTCCACACTTGTACCAAGCTTGAACACGACAAACTGCCCACATACCTAAAAACCCCGCCACCGTCCACACCAGCCTCCTCCAGACCTTGAGCATTAATCATGCGCACTCGGAGCTTCTGTCTCAGATTTGGAGCTGTTGGAAAATTAAGAGTTGCTAATTAGACACGCTCTGGTTGGTTAAAAACCATGTACCACAACTCTATGGAAACAAAGTCAATTATTTTGGGAGTTTATTCAAACAATCAATCTCAGGGCGCTTACCATTTGTCAGGGACGGCGGGCTGTGAGGGTCAATTCGTAAATAGTATGGAAATATTTTTTTCGAACTGGCAGTCCCAACAGTTCAATTCGTAGATATCATGCATCAGTTTGACTTGTAAAAACAGATCTTAATAAAAGGTGTATTTTGTTTACGAACTGACCGGTTTGGCCGGCAGTTCTGCAAAATGGTAATTAAGCGCTCTCAGTTTGTATAACGTTATGATGACACTCGCAATACTGTCGGAGATCTTAAAACAGCTGTGAAACACTCGCCTTTGGCTTGTGCTCTAGTCTCCTTGTTGCTGGTGAAAAGCAATGTAGCCTCTGGGAGCAACCACGTAGACGCGAGCAAATTTGCGAGACTAAAACTTAAAGTTCCGGTATGAAAGGGGCCTGGCCTGGCCATTCTCACCTGCAGTTGTCAATCAACTACTAAAGCATTAACAACCGACAAACAATATGCGTCATTATTAAGACAATTAATGACAAAATTTGGAAAAACATTACCAAGTTATATCCGAAGTCTTTATGAACTTCTGTGTCATCCTTTTATATTGGAACTTCATGTTAAAAGTGTTGTTACTGTACGAAAACCTCGCGCCAAAAGAGATGGCCTTCAGCATTTGAAGCACGGTTGTTGTCTCATAGGAGCCCGAGCGAACCTTGCACAAAACCATTGTGCAAGGGACAGGGACAGAGTCACGGTGATTTGGTGTAATTTCGACAACCAAAAAATGTTTTATATGTTTACGGAAAAACAAAAGGGATGGTCCAGCATTGTGATAAATTGCCCCAAAATGTAACATCCCCTTCAACCCTTTCACTCCCAGAGTCAATTATGGAGGCATGTACATGTAGTGTAGTTCTCACTTTTGAGTCTGTGGATGAAATCCTATGTTGTGACCATTCAAATTAAAGCTCTTCAGCAGTACTTTTGCATGGTACCATTTGTTCTAACTTTTGAGTCTGCGGATGAAATCCTTTGTTGTGACCATTCAAATGAAACCTCTTCAGCAGTACTTTTGCATGGTACCATTTGTTCTAACTTTTGAGTCTGTGGATGAAATCCTATGGTGTGACCATTCAAATGAAACCTCTTCAGCAGTACTTTTGCATGGTACCATTTGTTCTAACTTTCGAGTCTGTGGATGAAATCCTATGTTGTGACCATTCAAATGAAACCTCTTCAGCAGTACTTTTGCATGGTACCCTTTTTATCTAACTTTTGAGTCTATGGATGAAATCCTATGGTGTGACCATTCAAATGAAACCTCTTCGTCTTCAGTAGTACTTTTGCGAGCCAACATTTGGTTTTCAATATTTTACAACTCTTGGTTTTCACATGACGTCATAAATTTAAAAAAATCTAAACTATACATCCTACAAAGCTGTTTCTAACATGGTATGTGGATACAAGTATTATTAATCTTTCACAGAAAGTTTCAGGTTTTCACGATGTTTTGCTTCCGTTTTACAAAGGTTTTAAATGTGTCACGCAATTCGTCACGCTATTACAGATAAGCCGTGAAAATAAACAAAATTGAATCAGCTGAAAGTTATTGTTTGCATTATAAGTGCTTATAAGCCGAGTTAATGGAGCTTATAACAAATACAATATGTTTTGATTTGATTTTTGGTGTAATTAAGACTTTGAATTTTTGGCCGCCATCTTTGTGCCCCTGAGTGGGGCACAAAGATGGCCGCTCCAAACATTTCTTACTAAAAATGTCTAATACTCGTTCGCCCTTAACTCTTGAACGAAATGCTTTGGCACTTCAAAATTTGGCCAAGATGTGTAGTTTTCAACTCTCTACAATTTCATAAACATTTTGGATTCGAAATCTATTGTTTAATGCTTCTGAATTTTGAAATGACGTAAGTGAAAGCCAAGAATATGAAATTTGGGATTTTTCTTCCATCCTTGATTTTTGGCACTCTTGGGCTTGCTGGAGCATATGTTATGATCTCATAATTTTGTGTCACCTTTGTCTTCAGTAAGTTGATCAAACGCATCCTGATATATGTAGTTCCTGTTGACTGTCACATCAATAGCTGGCCCCATCATAAAGTTATGCAGATCTCCTTGGGCGTCCGAACGATTCTTTGCTACAATTCTCTGCAGCAACTAAGAAATAACAAATCACATCAGTTACCACCCACATTGCCTTCATCTTCCGGAATGCTAGCAACCATTATTGCAGGAATCAAACCGTAATCTTCCGAAAATACAAGTTAGACGCCCCTTCAATTTCGCTACCATACCTCCCACACACACAACCTTAGATCTCAACGGTTAACATTCGTTTCAATCTCCCAAACTGACGTTAGACACCATATGAGGTTTACACAATGTGTTGTATTTTATCATTGCATTACTGTTGTACACGAGGACACAACCCCATTCATTAGACAGGGAAATGAGAGAAAAGAACTCCGGTTCAGCAAATAAGCGCATTTTGGGGTTTAAACCTAATCATGAACCACAAGTCGAGGTTAAGATTTTTCTTCGGCACGCTGCAAGGGATAAGTCTTTTGCCCTGGAAATACCAGATCGGAAATGAGAATCGAATGACTTTGACAAAGTCTAAACTAATCCTAAACCCACAAAATGTTGACTGTTATGGTTTTACAATCTCACCTTAACTCTGTCTTTAAAACGAACAACAAAAGGTAAGTGCTGCAGAATGGACATGTTCCTGGTTGTTGCAGATGACATCCCTGGTTCCAAGACACCCTCAACTGAACCTAGAAAAAACATGCAAGCATTAATATAGGAACAACTTCACCAGAATACGTTGACGTATTACTTTACAGTTCATGGTTTACAGGCCTTACGGAGACGCGGTGGTGTAGTGGATATCGCGTTAGACTTTCCGCCAACCCGAAGGTCGTTGGTTCGAGGATCAGTCTCTGTCATCGTGTTGTATGGAGTGTTTTCACATGACGTCACGGCGGCCATGTTGGTGTCCCAAAACAATAAAACGGCGGCGATATTGGTGTCCAAAGCTAATCCTGTGGGAAGTAAACTCTTTTCTAATGCAAATAATTTGTTTTGTTCAAACAAATTAGCATAGCAGCAGACCACGTGAGTGAAAATACTCTATTCTTAGACACGAAACTTTGTCCAAATTGTCTCTATATTCCTAGTTGCTTCGTGCTAAAGAAATGGGGTTAAGATCCAGCCATTCGCCACATTAGAAACGAGAAGGAAACTGGGCCGAGTGAACTTTCGCAATGACTTCTGGGATCGTTACAGGGGACGCTTCTTTTGTCTCTGTCCCCAGTAACAGTCCCAGAAGTTGTTGCGAAAGTTCACTCGGCCCAGTTTCCTTCTCGTTTCTAAAGTGGCGAATGGAGACACTTGCGGCTCGTGTTTATCTTTTTACCTACATGGTTGCACTCAATAGTACAAGTGTCAATAGTACGACTACAGATGTGAGTGTTTATTGTTGACTGATGTTTCTGAAATCTAAGCGTGCATTGTATGTAATCTTTTAAGTCAAAAGAGAGGTCGTATGGTAGTAACTTGACGATTGAGAAAGCGCCTTGGACAGCTGCTATTGGTCCAATGTTGATCTCATTTACCCCACCCCACCCATGAAAGAATGGATGAAACTGAGGGTGTTCACAGCCAAGGCATCATTATCTTTGTCCTTAGTAGTTCTTCAACGTCTCCACTGGAGACGGAACCGCCACTTCTACGTAGTTACTTCAATCTATATGAAGATGTTACATTAGATTTAAGTCCGACTTCATCTTGACCAATGTGTGGCAAATTATTTTCACCTACCTTCTTCATTTAAAAACCCGTCAATTCGCATCTGTTAAAGCAAAGAAAATAGTGAGGTGGCTTAGCAAAGAAACTGGTGAACTTAAATAAAACAATAGTACCAAGCTAATTTAAAGCTAAACTGTAAATGCTATTTTTGTGACTGCTCTTCTATGAAGAGAGTAGCTACTATTCCATGGAGTGTGTAAGTCTAAGTGTAAGTAGCTATAGCCCTTATCTTCGAATAGTGTTCGGAATCGCACATCGAGCTTCGATCGACACTGAAACCCGATGTTTATTCGAGGTACGTATTTTGTATTTTCGTGAGTATCGTTTGTGACGTATCGTCGGCTATCGTGCCTATCGGCGACATGTATGTTTCTTATTTCCGTGATCTCTCGCCTGGTGATCGACACATCCAAGACACCGGATATCAGGCACAACGTAAATATCGACGTAAGGAAAACAACGTAAAGGTAGTGTCACATCACCATCTCGACCCATTTTACACTTTAATACACTGTATTTCTCTACTCACTAAGGATAATTATAAGTGAAGGACGAATCGCTGGTTTACTTATGACAGCCTTCTATTATAAGACAATCAGAAGTACAAACGTGGTTTAAACGAATGCGGACTAAGTCCAAGAAGTATTTCTTGACCACATCGGGCTTCTTATTTTTCTATGTTAACGCTAATGGTAGAGGCACAAAATGTGAATACCGGAAAACGCGTTTATAATACACACTCCACAGTCACACTAGTTCGAGACCTTCTGTTTTCACGACGCGCGCGTTTGTGTGCCTTACAACTTAGTGCTGATAATATTGCCACTGCCTCATCGTGAATAGCAGTGAATCTGAGCGTAACAAACGTCGATTTACCTGAGTAGGGTCTATGCTGACTTTATGTGATAACCAGTGACCTTCAGCACAGAACTGTCTTCTCGAGTCTCGCGAGTGAAGCTGACGAACAAGACTCGTCACGTCCTACATGAGGTAAAACAAAGTAACACTTGTAGCAATTAACGGTTTGACCTTGACACAATGGAATAATAGCAATCCCGATAAAACGATCCGTCAGGTGAAACACAAAACTGTTTTGACATTCAACGAATTTGAAAGTTCAATATATTACTACAGAATTAAGTAACGCTCCACATAAGAACTACAGTAAACTTCATTGTTCTGCGGCATTGGCTCTTTCTCACATAGAATGTCTTTAATTTCAAGAATAGGGGCGGGGCTAATGGTTTATAATTACATTTTAGTATAAAAATGAAGAATATCCATTTGCGTCAGATACATTTTAGGAAATGTTTGTGCTTAACCAATCAGAATAGCAGAAGACAATAGCTAATAATTTTGCTTCTTTGATGAAGTTCCTCAAATACAATTTCTTTAAAAATTTGCATATTTTGCGATTGTGTCTTAAATTACATGAAACCTTTAAAAAATCAAAGGAAATGCACCTTGAAACCTAACTATTTAGCGGTCTTTGAGTCTAGGCCAATGAAATCACTAGTTGTAACAATGAAAATAAGTTGGCATTCCATCGTGCATTGCCGTTAGCTCTTTCCTTCTTATGCGGATCATTACTTAAATATATAGCTATAGCTCATAAGTTATGTCCACTTTTCTCAACTTTCGAATTTGTTATTAAAATAAATCGAAATTTAGCATAAAAAGATGCAGCGTAAATAACACCCTTGATTATTTATTTTCCAGTTAGCCTGAACTCCAGACAAGCATTTGTTTCAACGTATTTCACCCAATAGGGCGGTTTTCAATTGTGTCAAAAGTAATTTCGCGATTGCTTTGATTTTGAATTGCTGCGCTTTGTGTTTGGCTAAAAACCTCGCGTCGCTTTCTCAACCAATCAGAAGTAAAAAAAAAAAATCACGCCTCGTTCAAACGCGTTTTTCCGCGCTTGGCGCCAGTTGCATTTAATGGCTTCCAGATTCGATTGGTTCACTGGATTGTGTGCCTAATAATAATAATAATAAAAACTTTATTTCTGTGTCAAGATAAAATATAGCAGTTACCCACTTAGTGAGGACACCTATCTACACTATCTAAATATTTAAACAAGCTAAATTACATTAATAAATGATAAACAAGTAGGATTTTGTATAAAACTCTATAACATAACATCTTATAAAATAACAATTCAAATATAAAAACAAACTGAGAATATACAAACTAAGAATTAAGAATTACACAGGACACAACTTTTACAATCATACGTAATAAGGCTAGTTAGATCTTGTTTTCTGATTAGATTCTTAAAAGCTTCTAAAGTAAGTAGTTCCCTTGCCTTTGCATCTAACTTGGACCAGAGTACTGGTCCCAGATATCTTACAGAGTGTTTACCAAAACCCGTGGTATTAACCCTCGATTGGCCAAAGCAATTACTTTGATTTTGGTTTTACGACACTCAATAAACGGTTATTCTGGCATATGGGTCACAAACCTTTAAAAGCTTGATCCATTTTTCTTTGGGATAAAATTCGTCCGTTTTCAATAGTGCAGATTTGGCTCCGACACTTTTCATAGCAGCAAGATACTGCCCAGTAAATGTTGGACTTGTCTCTGGATAAATAATCTCTATAATGCCAATCGCAACATTGCAGAGTATTGAAGACATGCTTTCGATTTCCTTGAGAGAGAACGGCATAAAGCAACTTCTTTGACCTGCAGAAATATTGCAAATATATAATGAATATTATTATGTCAGTTAACTGCGTAAAAATCATGTCTTCACACATGTGAAGATATCAATTTTATCTTCACTGTGAAGACCGAATATACCAATGTCTTTACGTTTGCTGCCATGTTTGCCCTTATGAAATGTCGAACGAACTAAAAGGTGTTGGTAGACCTATAATCGAAACATCTTCGGATCTTCCTTGGAAATCTTCCGACAAATTCAGTAAAGTTCAGGAAATTTCGGAAAATATATCGGAAACGTTCTTACAACCTTCCAACAGTACTCGGAGAATGTTCAAAACTTTCGGAAATCTTGCACTTATGTCCAGGATTGCAGATAATTAGATGCATGGCAAATTTTGATATCCAACACGAAGTGTCCCGTTAAGTCAAAGTGATTACCATCTTTTTTGAAATGTAAGGTAAGCATTAGTGTTAGTGTTATTTTTAGGTTAGGGTAAACGCACCTGTTTATCTTTACTTAAAGAGCAGAATTTAGGGGACCCTTCGTGACGTTTTTTGTCTGTATTTTTGAAAACAAGTGATGTTGAAGTTGAGTAGAAGAGCAAGAGGACACTTTTTGACGCTTATTAAATTTGTCATGCATCTAATTATCTGCAATGCTGGACATAACTGAAATCTTTGGAAAATAATTAAAGCCCCGTAACTAGTGTCCTTTATATAATAAACGAAATAGCACATGGCTGCTTGGAGAGAAGCGAAATCTTCTCTTTTTGTGTTCAACTAGATATCTTACTCGTTTGCCGAGCTCACTCGGGAGATACGAAGTTGAACGCTCGAACAGAACTTTCATCTCGGCGCACCAATGTTTTATGTGCTATTTATGTGTATCATACAAAATAAAAAAAAAATAGTAATAATAATACGACAAAACTTTGAATTGTTTTGTAACAAAGGGGCAGCTGTACTTGACAAAATGGAGACATAATGCAGATGCACACAAATGACACAAGTGGATGAAGGAAGGAAAACAAAAGGATAGGACAAAACAGAAAGAGAAAAGATCATACCGGAGCGAAATACATTTGACAAGTTGAGACAAAAGAAAAGGAACTGATGAAAGAGGGTTAGTAAAAAGTACTAAATTGCTTAAGTTAACGACTACCGTAACTGGCAGACTGGCTGATTGACGGACTGACCGAATGACTGACTGACTGACTGACTGACTGACTGACTGACTGATTGACTGACTGACTGACTGACTGACTGATTGACTGGCTGACTGATTGACTGACTGACTGACTGATTGACTGACTGACTGATTGACTGACTGATTGACTGACTGACTGACTGACTGACTGATTGACTGGCTGACTGATTGACTGACTGACTGACTGATTGACTGACTGACTGATTGACTGACTGATTGACTGACTGACTGACTGACTGACTGACCAACTGACTGACTGACTGAATAACTGACTGACAGTTTTTACCTTCTTCTCCATAAAATTCGTGGTCATGAACAGAGAAAAGAGCATTGCTGAGCAAAGATGACAAAAGAGACAGTAATGGAGTTATGGCACCGGCTTCTTGTATTGAAAGATTTGTTCCACGCGATATCAGCTCTAACAAGGGAATTTCTTTCCTGTGAAGCAAAATAAATAAAATAAAACTGAGACAGCATTATAATAAATGTAAGTAAAATGAAATGGGAGAAATGGGAGAAAAGAGTAAAGAAAAAGTATAAGAGATCAAAAATGTTCAAACTGTTTTCACGGACAAGTTCACTTATCGCTCGAACAACAAAGAAACTTCAACTAGCACACTACAAATGTACTTTCAATTTAATTATTAGGAATATCGAACATTACTGAAAACCAGCTAATGACCAAGCTTGTTGTTTTTAGCGTTTTATTGGTCTCAACTTCGCCTCGGTCCATAAAAACGCAAAAAGAAAAAGAAAGAAAGAACGAGGCAAATATCCAGAAAGCTTGACCGAACAAATAGGCCATTTGCACGATGACGTCATTTGACTACTACAACCAGAATCCTTCAGTTTTTTGTTTTGTAGTGCAAATTAGGGCTATTGTTATTTAAACCGCACTGGGATTACAAAATTGAAATAAGAAAGGAAAAACGAAATGAATTCTGGTAGTAGTAGTCAAATGACGTCATCGTGCAAATGGCCTATTTGGTTAATAAATAATAATATTTACTTTCGGTTTCCCAGAAACTTTTTTTCTTGCGGGAGCACAGCCGGCAATCGCGAGTGACGCTCTGGTAACCAATCAGAGAGCAGGATTTGCTTCATATTGCCTGTTCACAGAGCCGACCATATAATAAATGGAATTATTTTACAGAAAAACTCGTATCAACGTTTCTGATACGACCAGGGTACGGATGATGTGGCATGGTAGTTCAATTGTTTTGTGTTCGTAAGCAGCGTAAAGGAATCACTCACCCAGTACTTGTAAACACTGTGGCAGACCGTACATTGCGCCAAAGTTCTCTTACAAACACGGGGTTCAAGGCTAGGGTATAGAGAAGCCTGCAGAGAAAATAAAAAGGAAAGTAAAACATATAAGCTCCAGTAAAGATAACAAAATCGTCACATTACAATTAGCCTGCGCGAAACACAAAAGCGCCTGTTGCGCAGCCTACGTACATTACAATTTAAGTATCAAACAGACGCTTAAAATGACAACACAAACAAAAAAGCTTAATTCAACCTGACCATGAGCATTACATCACAAATATTGTGTTACAGGTCACTGCGTTTTATTTATTCATGTTATAAATAAATTAAGGCAAGTTTACTGCAGAATATTTTTGTACAGTTTCATACTGATTCCAATTCAACTCAACAAACGGTTGTGTTTTACGTTGCCGTCATCACCTTACTGGACGTGTAATGTAACGTAACGTAACGTAACGTAACGTAACGTAATGTAATGTAATGTAATGTAATGTCAAACTTTATTTATACACGGTATAATATCAGTATTTATAAGAAAGATAACTCAAATAATTAATATTCTATACACTGTTTTACATATTTGCGGCTGTGTGGGAGTCTGATACAGAAAACCATTTATTGACACCTTTTTTAAAGTGGCCTAAAGACTCAGCTGTTCGTAGTTCCTGTGAGAGATCATTCCAGAGGAAAGCACCATTACAGATAAAGTTACGCCTTTGGTAGTCAGTTCTTGGTCTTGGTATCACTATTTTTGTGTCTAGTGCGCAGCACGTAGACACTATGTTAGAGAAAAATTCGATAAATACTGCATATACGGTAAGATATTATGTAATGTTCATATGGTTTCACCGAAGTTTCCCTTACGTGACTTGTTACATGAAGTATAAGATCAATGCGTAATGTAACCACGTCGATATTTTGTCGTTTACAACAGTCGGAGTATTCGGAATTGGGGCTCGATCACCGGAGCAGACGCGGAGCAAGCAAAGGGATATTCGGGACCAATTGAATCCAGGGAATTGAGTCCGAGCGAAAGGTCTCGAGTAAGCTTATCTTCGTATTTTGCCTGATGCGAACGACGCGAAACATGATGCGAAGGACGCGAAAGGCAGTGAGTTTGGTGAGTAAACCAAGTTCTTTCTCACTTTTATGATGAATTTCTTTAAAGTTACTTTCCCAATATGCCACAGCTTTCGAAGTATGTGTCAATCTGGGGGAACGAAAAGCTTTAAAAGATGCTTTCAAGTTTTAAATCGATATAAGCTTAAGCTTACTCGGCTACAACGGAATAACGATGCTGCAATGTTGAGAGTGATCCCGGTGCTTCGAAAGAAAGAAATCAAGCTTCATAAGCCCCATTTGGGAAAAAAAGCCCTTCAAAGGAACAAATGAGCCCCGTTTGGGGATGATCGAGCCCCGTTTGGGGATTACAAAGCCCGTTGAGGAATTAAATAAGGGCCATGTGGGAAATGTATTTCATGTATTTCAGAGATATAGAAACTCAGCCGCCGCTGAAATGAAAACATCTTTCGTCGACCAAACATCTACGAAAGCTGTGGCCTGTTTATATGGAGAAAGTCATACTAGACCCATACTAGAAATACAATTAGTTCCCAGTTTGAAAACCATGTAAGCATCAATCAAATGAAACCTTTCCATGCAATATTATAAATCAACATTGATGTAAGAGATTTTATATTTTGTGGGCTTGCTGTGAACATTGTGTAAGTAACACCAGCAGGTATTTCTCCTTCATCCTCACTCCACTGATCTTCAGTCTCAAGAACTTCATCACAATTACTATTGGTTTCAATATTACCACTACTGTTAACATTAAGTGTATTTTGTGACTGTGCATTTTGATTTTCAACAGTACTACCATCTAATATACAGTTGTCACTATATTTTACTCCCCAGTCTTGATTAATTGTTATTCCTTCTTGTCTATACAGACTGCTGATAAGCCAGTTGGCTGCCTGGACAACTTTATGCGGTCTTATGTTGAAACAGTGCTGTGCTTTTGTATTGCAATCTTATCTTTAAATTCACCTTAATTGTCCCTGTTTCAGTGGGTAACCTTAAGTAACATATTGACAGTATCAGATACTTCTGCTGGTACATTTACAATAATGCGTGGGAATGTTTTTTTTTTTCTTAAGAATTTACTGGGATTCTTTTCTTTTGCTCCATTCCTATCAGTTTTCTAATGGTGCATATCTTAAATTTATATTATTAATTTTGTTGCAATTCATTGCTTTTTTATAGCATCAGTGATTCAACCGTAAATATAACGTGAAAATAAGTTTAAGATTTTTAAAACAAGTATCTCGCATAAGATGTACCTCAAGTTCAGATGTAAGTAATTCTATGACAGTTAATATTGTATAACTCATTCTGTTCCAGTTCTGTTACACTTCATGGATAATCAGTGAAACTAAACACTTCAGTTTGTCTTAATAAAGCATTAATTTTGAATTATTCAACCGTGTCTGCTGGTCCTTTACGTGTTTTCTTCTACATGTAATGTACCGTATTTTCTCAATTAAACGCCCCTGGTGTTTATTTCAAACTTGGCCTCGTGGACCCAGCGTTTCTTTGAATCAGCAGTTATTTCTCGGCCGCCATTTTTGAAGGGTTAATTCAAAATGCTATAGAGCGTATGCACATGACGTCACGGCGGCCATATTGGTGTACCAAAACAATAGAACGGCGGCCATGTTGGTGTACCAAAATAATCCTGTGGGATTTGAACGCTTTTCATGTGTTAACACTTTCTTTTGTTCCAATAAATTTGCATAGCTGCTTGCCACGTGAGTGCATACGCTCTATAATAACTGCTGCATACACTAAATACAATTACAAAACCAAAGAATAGATAGCCTACATCACAGACGAACTGTAAACCACTGGACTTAACCGGCGATGCAAGCTACACCAGAGATGGTTACACAAATTCACATCATATCAACCTTGCACTAGACACATGTTCGCATTGCGGACCTATTTTTTGATTGGCATTACAAAGCTTATAGGATGTAATTTTGGGAGTAAACATACTGCATAGATAATCTGGGGCGAGCTTGTTTACGCATTTGTACATATGACTGCCTTTTGCTTCACCCTTCTAATGGATAAGGTGTTCCAGCCCAGCGAGTTGAGAAGATAGCTAGAGCTTGTGTCATAGCTGGATCGGGTGGTAACTCTAGCAGGACGGTTTTGTAGTTTCTGAAGTTTCTCGCTTAGCCGTTGAAGCAGGCCATCCCAAACAACACCACAGTAATGGAAGTGCGGCTCAATAATGCCGTTGTATATTTTAATTGCAGTGTGCATGGAGATAAATGGCCTGACTCGTTTAAGTGCACCAATACTGGAAGTAACGTTTTTTGAAATTACTTGTATGTGCTCCTTCCAGGAAAGGTTTTCGTCTATGTAAAGTCCAAGGGACATACTATACTTATAAAAAGGGTAAATGTTCAATGGTTTCAAAAGGTCATTTGCTTCTGTACCAGGGATCTAATTGTCCTAATGATGCCTTTTTCCCGTTCAACTTTTTTTCTCTTGTTTTTAATAAAGCGTTTCTTGTCAAGAGCTTGACAAGTAGAGAAATGCGTATATAAAAACGTTTATGTACGATAAAACGTGTTCGGACATCTAGCATGCTGACGTGGCTGGGCGAATTAACGGAGGAAGGGAAAGGTTGGGTGCATGAGCTTTGGAATGAAAAACCGCAAATTACACAACTGCGCCAATAGAATTTAATACAAATGTTGACCATAGGTTATACAATAACTGAATTAATACACGCGCTGCGATTGGTCAAAAGCTATTGACTATTATACCGTTAAACCACATGGAAAACGTAGTTATTTTACCACAATTGCCGCTAAACTCGCAATCTGATTGGTCGACGTGAGTGGTAAATGAGAGTCCAGACAACGGTGCTGACGCTAACATCACGCGCGCTTGAAAAACACCAATCAGATTGCGAGAAAGTTATAGAAAACGCTTGCTCTTTCTTTGCTGTCACGTTTTGTAACAAGACTTCGATTATTCCTTGTGTTTTTTTCTAAATATTGTTGTAAAAAACAAATTTACACCGGTTTTCCGTGGTGTGGACTCTTATTTACCACGATTTACGTCATCAAATTTGTTGCTGACTCACTCGGCTGCGCCTCGTGAGCCCACAACATTTTGACCATGTGATGACGTAAATCGTGGTAAATAAGAGTCCACACCACGGAAAACCGGTGTAAATTTGTTAATTATATAAAAGCAATATACCTCACCTTTCTATGGTTTATCAGTGCAATAAACCACTTGGGATGTTGGAATGACACTCGAAAATGTTGTAAATCACTCGCCTTTGGCTCGTGACATCTTCTCATGATCTTCCAACATCCCGCCTGTTTTATTGAGCCGATAAACCATGATAATGTGCGGTCTATTGCTTAATTCGATCATTTGAATTTAACACACCTTGTTTTGTGGATGGGTAGCCTGTTCTCTGACATCAAAAAATGACAAATGTTACAAAGTGCAGTGATGACTTCTGACTCATGCGCCACTTCTCTGTGTCTACAAAATTAATGATTTTTAAACGGAAACAGTTAAGTCATAACACACATACCTGAAAGATTAATTAAAAGTAAGAAATTACAAATACAAAGCTAACGATTTTTTTATTACAAAAAGAACACTATAACAAACTATATTGCACCTTGTCACAAGAGATTCCAAAGTCTTGACATGTTCTTTAGAATCAAGAACATTCATGCATTTCTCTCTTAGAATTTCAAGTGCAGGCTGTTGACAAAAAAAAAAAAAAAAGAATATTCTCAGCATTTACATTGTACAGTGTACATAAAAGTGTATAAATAAAGGTTTAAAATACATTTTTTTATTCTTCCATACAGTGAAACCTCTATTAAGCGGACACCCTCGGAACCCTTGCTAGTGTCCTCTTAATAGACGACCCTCCTGCCGACTACAGGTTCGTTTTACAGTACATTGTTAGTTAGTGGGTCGCTGTCACTGCTATGGGACTGGGTACCAAAAGACCGTCCTGCAGTTCTTGTCCGCTACCTGTGATGAGTGGGACTACGGCGATTTGCCCACACGATTATGAGCTTTTTGAAAAGTGTGCTAGGTAAAGTATTTTTCATTCTAAAAACGGAAACGGCGTTTCTGATTCTTCTAGTTTGAAAATTTCGTGGGGGGACATGCTGGCAGACCGCCGTAGGTAGTTTGCGTTTTCGGCGCAACTGTCTGCTATAAAGGTTGGATCCTGAAAATTAAAATCAAAAAAAATAAAACAGCTGGGCCTAGCGTGACTGTTTATTAATAGCAGGAAAGAAATTGACGCTGTTATGTTTACTGTCGACAGATAATTTTAGATCCTGTCATATCCGGTATTTCAGAGAGAAAAGTTAGAGAAATTGAAAGCTTTCGTATATAAAAACGTACATGGTAATATTAATGGCTAAAAGAACACATGAAATGCGAGACAAAAAAGGACGCTAAAATGAGGTCAAAATCAACGGAGCGCAACACTATGGGAAACCGCAAGTGACGGTTTGAAAGGTTTTCAAAGTCAGTCTAAACTAAAATCTTCGTTGCAAAGGGCTAAATGTACAAAATCTGCAGCAGTTTGAAGGATGGTCTGGAGATTCGAAGACAGTATTTTTGTTGGGCGTACGTGTGTTGCAAGACAGGCGGATTTCTTCCCGTTCTTGCAGGGCTTATTGCGAGAAATAGTCGCGCGGGAAATCGAAGAGTTAATATGGGAAGAAAATGTAGGGACCCAAGCAGCTGGTCTCCGCTTAATACAGGTTTTAATGTTTTCCATTTCTACATAAATGTGCATTGTGTGAAATGAGGGAGAACTGGATGACATAATACACTGTACTTTACGTTATGACCTCAGGGGAAAGATCAAAGAAAGCTGTGCGGCCACTCCAGTAGCAACATGATTATTATTTTTATTTTTGCCTATTGACCACATTAAGCAGCAGTTTCTGGGGCACGAGGCAGCCCTAGAAGAGTATTGCTTCTGCCTCAAAGTGAACTGTACTTTTTTACAGACTGTGAGCATACTTACTTTGGAAACAATCGGTGCAAACTGTTATATAAAGCGACGCGGATAAATAACTTAAACAGAACTTTTGCTATCGTTGTATTTTAACTCCGGTCTTCATATGAAAGCGTTACCGAACTAACATTTTTTTTGTGCAGAAAATAAGAACATTTTGGTTCCAATTCAGTCCAAATCGTTGTGAATAAACAACACCGGATATTTTAATTATCATTCTTTGTTTTTCTTAAAATACACGCACTTCATGAGTTGGGTAAAACCTTTTGCGTGTAAATTTTTACACGCTAAGTAAATCATTAATTCATGTTTTTACTCGCGCAGTAAATTGCGTGCAATGTGGCGTCTTTACATGCATGAAACACGCTTGCAATGCTGCAATAGCCGCGGCCAGTACTGCACATTTTTATCATACAGACCTGCTGGGGATCAACCTCCATCTCTGATTCACTGTCACTATCATCATCATCAGAATTGGCTGTAACTAGTACATAAAAAAAAATGGCAGAAAAAAACATTTGACACGTTCTTTTGTTCAAAGCAATTATTGATTATGAATACTTGGAATAGGCGGCTGGTATTTCTGTTCATTTTGGAGACATTTCATTTCCTGAATGACTAGAATAGTTACTAATACTGCGCCTTTCAATGACATGCAAACACTGCAGTTCAAAGCCCAACCAAGGTTTGCATTTTACGCTGCTGTCAATCATAATTACGGCGACAAACATTGGACCCCTGAAAACAGAAACTGACAAAACGGATCGAAATCAACCAATCACAACCCACATGACCACGTGACCATTTTGGGTAAAACATTGTTGTTTACTGAGATACTGAGACGTCCGCTATGATAATTGCGGCAGTGAAAATTGAAACTGTTGGTTGAGTTTTGAACTTTTGTGAGTGTTCACATTTCAGTACCCTGGGTACTGAAGAGGTTTCCTCGCAGCACGCTTTCTTAGATGTTGCGGCCGACCGAAGGCTGGCAAGCGCGTGAAAAAGCAACCAAGGTAACGTTTTATTGAAAAGCGCAGTAATAGTTACACTGTAGTTACACTCGTCTGCTCATTCTGATCCTTGTAACAGTAGAATGAATGGAGTCAGTGGACTGTTACCTGTGTAGTGGATTTAACAAGAAAGTATGTAACTAATGCAATAATACTTGCTTAGTAACAAAGTAAATAGTAAAGATCAGCTGGGTACATTTACCTGGACGAGGAAGTTGTACTAACAAGACCTGTAACACTTGAATATATCTTTTGATCACAGCAAGATCTGACGATGAACCTGAAAATCAAAATGTGGCTTTTGTGAGGATGACACATGCACAGACATCCATGAGCTGTAATGTCTGAGCTTTGCTATTAACTCCATTAGGTGGTTTTATGGGGTTATCGTGGAACTAAGGCTTTCATGATCCCCAGAGTCAATTATGGAGACGTAGTGTAATTTTAACTTTTGAGTCTGTCAACGAAACCCTATAGTGTGACCATTCAAATGAAACCTCTTTGGTAGTACTTTTGCATGGCACTATTTGTTTTTCAATATTTTACAGAATGAAATTTGGGATTTTTCTTGAATTATCATGTTTTGCAGTATTGGCAGTTAAAGGGTTAATACACTAGCTAGCAAAACCATGACGAATGTAATTTAATTTTTGAACATACTGTTACTGCATGGCCTCAAACAACCCTACGTACATGTACATGTAATTAAAAGTAAAAATTGTTAACTGAATTGTGCCAATAATACTGTAACAATCATACAATACCTAAGTGTTTGTCAACAAATGCCAGCACTCCAAACAGAAGCCATGGGGTGGGGTTTACTCCACTATATCTGCCTCCTGAATCACCCACTTTGGAAAAGATCATCAGGAGAGTCTCTAGCAAGATGCCAAATGGGAACCTAGCTGATGGATCGGCTAATGACGGCAGCAGGAAACATGTTATCTGCTCTGGCATTTCAGGACAAAGGATGTCAGATATGAGGGCTGAAAATACTTCATGCCTAAAAAGGAGAGTGAGGTTGAACCACTGAAAGGCTATCAGAAAAGGTAAAATGTAGAATAGTTCTTTGAACACAATTCAAGGTGTTTGATATCTTGATGATAAATTCTCTTTAGTTTTTGTGTTTGTTTGTTTGTTAGGTAAATTAAAGGTAAATTAAAGGTAAATTAAATTAAAGTAAAGTAAATTAAAGGTAAATTAAAGGTGTTTGTTGATGAGAAAAATCAATATGAATTAATATTAAGAAAGTGGGTATCGAAATCTTGTTTGCAAGCATTCATTATTTTTTTTTTCTTTCACTCTACCAAATCTAAAATACTCTACCAAGATTTAACACTGTTAGCTATAATGGAAAGCATTTCCTCAGATTAAATAAGGGCTGAAAATATGGAACATGCCACCAGAGAAAACTTCCCTTCATCCAGACATTTCAATGGCAGATCCATAACATGGAACTAAACTCTTTGCTGGACAGTGGCTGACTGTACATGTAGTTAGGCATTATTCTCAATAAACAGGTACATGTGACATGTTATTAATAATTAGGAGAGGGTTTTACACTGTACCCTCTACTACATGTTAATAATTAAAAGTTCTTAATATTATCACTCACACTACAGCTGTAGCCTGTAGGTATTATTATAAAACGATTATCAACAATTTTGAGAATGACATTAATATAATAATTATTACATGTACAACTGTATGCGTATACACTAGCCATCAGGTAAGCAATTTTTAAATGTTTTAAATTTTTTGAAGGCGGGAAGTGAGGATTAAGTAGCCAGGAAAACTTGATTTTTGGTGTTGGGAATGTTTTGTTTAATATCTATCAAAATAGCTGGGCTTCAAACCCATGATGGTGTAATGATCCATTGAACTATGAATGTATCATCGATGATAGTTGGTGCCACAATAGTGACCTATCGATGGTGAAATCAACTATCGATAACAATTGTGATACATGTAGTTTGGCCGGACTATCGATAGTTTCAATAGTAGGCAAAAAAAAAAACAACAACAACAACAAATACATTTTGGCTGCATTATACTATAAATTACTAATATCATTCTATCCTTGATTGAAATAATTAAATAATGAATAAAATAAAATAAAGTTGTCTGTTTGTGTCATACATTGCTATATACAGGCGAGAAAATGCAATCCATCAGTGACTCCATCAGTGCCATTTTCGTTTTCATGCCATACAACATAAATTCCCTAGAGGGGGGGGGGGGGGGGGGAGGGTTACTCAATGAGATCATGTAGTGCACCAAAGCAATTGTGGCGGACGAAAAAGTGAGCCTTCGTAAGTTTGGTTTGTACTTTTTACTATCAAAATTTTATCGCAATATTAATCCAACTATTGCCAAAATACTATAACTACATGTACTGTATTGCAAAAGTATTTTCTTCCTCAATAGTCACCCCTACAAACCCATTCATGTCATACATGTACTGTACATGCATGTAAAAGCAGCAGGAAATTCCTGCACGGCCTCCAGACCTTAGTGAAAGCCCTGCAGTACACTATGTACTACATGTCAGTACCTATCATTTGCAGTGAACACAGACTCTTCTTCAATGTTGGTTTGACTGCTCAGGTGAAGTGGTCTTATGACCAGGTCCTTGATGGCTGCAGCCAGAGGAGTAGGAGGAACAGAAGATGTTTCCAGACTGGACGGTACTCTGGCATTTAACAGAGCACAGAGGTATCTAAAATAACCTGGAAATAAATCACACAAAGATGAATGAATGGCTAGAGGGCTGGATGGTAATCTGCATTCAACTGGGCATGGATCAAAGTACATGTATCTAAAATAACCGTGACAAAATAATAACCACACAAAAATGACTGAAAGACTAGGTGGATGGACAGTATTATGACAAAATAAACCATTCAACAGGGCACAGAGGTACATGTAAAGGTAACTAAAATAACCTGTCCGACAAGATAGATGACACAAACATTTAATTAGACTGCGAGCAGTCTCTTATTTTTCTTTAAAGCAGTCAAACGCGAATCCCTTCTAGTTTTTTACAGCAATTTGCATAATTACAAATGTACGCTCTCGCGCGTGGCACTGAGGAGAAAAGGGCGACAGCTCGCGGTCTAACATTTAATGGAATGGCTACAGTAGATGAATGGCTGGATAGTAATCTGGCATACAGGGTATGGAGGTACATGTGTATCTAAACTATCCTGACAAAATATACAACCAAACGAAAATGGGTGAATGGCTAGATGACTGGTAATCATTTTGCATTCAACAAGACACAAAAGTACATGACTATCTAGTATCCTGACAAAATATTGGTACACCATACAAAAATTAGAACCAAAAAAGAAACAGTTTGCTAAAGTACATTTAAATTGTACATGTATGCTGTATTGGCATGCATACTCTGGCAACTGTCATTTGTTTTTTCTCTACAGTGTAGTACAAAATAATTCCTCATTGACAAAAATGGCCCATACAAAAAGTACATGACTAATGAGTGAATTCAGATAAACAAAAATAATTATAATAAATAATTATTACACCAGGAATGTTACAGTAATTCACTGCATAAGTTTCAGTTAAAATCATTATGAATGACTTTTTTTATCAAATATTAAATTATAACAATTTTCCCCTCTCTCATAAAATTTAATGCAATATTTCTCTAGTAAAAATATTTTGTACAATGCACATGTACACTTTAGTACCATTCCTGATGAGATAGATTGTGACCATTGCTGCATCTTTTCTATTTCCAGCAGGATCAACAGGATTGTGGAATGAATCATGGGAAGTGAACACCTCTAACATTCGTAGCTGAATAGCCACTGGTTTGCGGGAATCCTTCAGTGATAATTCAAGTGACCTGTGAAAGGAATGTTTACTCTTATAAATTATAAAATAATAATTAAGATAATGCGTTTAGAATTAATTATCTGTTTTTGAGGTTTGGAACAATAGGTTTGGAATGACACATGCATGAAGGGAGCAAAATGATACTGACAGTATAGAGAAAAGCAGTGCAACATCATACAGCCATGTAATTGTTCTTTCTTCTATTCTGTCTTTGAGAAATACTATCGTTTTCTTGAAATCTACATGTATTTCCAAGATTCTTGAAAAAATGTATGAGTGTCTCGAAACTCAAAAGTTGATACTCACAACTTGAAACTTGAGCCTTGAAACTTGATTCTCGAAAACATCTACATGTATAGAGGATTGAGAATCGAGGATCAATGATCAAGTCTCAAGTCAAGACTGTCAACTTACACCTGACTACAGTGTAGTACTGTACTTCCATTTTCAGTTCTCTAACCTGTGTTAAATTGTCGACCTGTATTAACATTCCCCGAGGGTGACTGTTTAATTAATAAAGGTTTGACTTACAGTCTGTAACACTGTACATGTATATGTTAATTAAAGAAAGATGTTATATGTTATATGTTATATGTTCATTATATGTCACTAGCATGGGGCATTTAGAAAAATATCTGAGTCCCGACAAAAATCTGAGTATGGGGCTCAGATTTTTTTCCTTTGTCCCATGCTTGTGACATCAGATGAACATTACTATTTACATATTTGTCATTTCATTACCGAGCTTAACATTTACCATATTTCTCTATTAATTACATACATGTACATTGTTTAATATGGCTTTTACTGCACGCAATGGTAAAATGCAGTTAATGGAATGTTATGCCCCAGGGGTGGTAGCATGGGCAAGCCTTGCTCTGTAAACAGTGTATTTCAAGGTGTCTATTCATAAATGAATGCCTCCTATTCATAATACATTAGTACAATTGCCTTTAGGTCCAAAGGTTGTACTGATAAGGTGCAACATAGCCTAGAATTCTAAGCTTTGTTCACATTGGTTTCTTTGTTCTGAAGCCTAATTCATGGCTGGTAACTTAGCACATTACGTCTAGTTAGCTTATGGTACATGTACAAGTGTACCTACTGGTCAGGCTCCAAGACACTGTCTTGCTATAAAAGCAGCAAATACTATAACTTAGGCTATTATGCTAGCAGTCTTGCACGAATGTGTACATTGTGTACCTTTGTAGTATTTTGTTTAATTTCCCCACCCTCCCACCCTTTGGAGAAGGGTTTTTTATGCCTCCTTCAATAAACTGGGGTCACTCCTTGTGGTGCGTTTAAGTCTGCGTAGCGACTTCCCCCAACCTCTTGGCATAGTTTTTTCGTGCCATCTTTTACCTTGCCTTAATCTTGTCCGATCCAGCCCATACACGGTGCTGGGAAGATAAGGAAGGCCCTGCCAATACTCTTGTCCCAAGGCTTTATTTTTTGTGCGTTTTACCAGAAGTCGCAAATAACCTGCCACAGGGCTGTGTCCCCCCATTACGCCATACCAAATATGTTGTCATTTGCTCTTGTCTCCTCTTATTATATGCTTTGTCATGTTGCATGACATTTTATTGCATTATGCAAAATGCCAGGAGCAGTGACATTAACACATATTGCCTTAACACCCTGCTCTTAATTATGGAATGAAACATGTACCTGCTACAAATTAAGAGAAGGCTTTTGATTTGATGAAGCCAGCTGAGATGATCTTCAATTTGTAACTGGTACACAATGTGACGATTCTTCAGTAGAAATTGACACATCCAAACCTGGAACAGTTAAAAATATGTGTTAAGACTAAAATTCTAGATAATTGGTTATTTACCTTTAATATGACATACAAAAGTCATGTACATGTAAATCTCTAACCACTAACTTATTTACAGTACAGTGTAGTTTAACATTATATTACACATACAGCGTAATTACATTTATGATTGATTTCATTTGAAATCAACAAATCATTTATTTATACAATGCACAGTACCATATACATTATAAAACAAATGTACACTACAGTATGTACATGTACCAAATCACAATCTTGACATCAATCAAACACTCCTACGTATGAGCCAAAAATTAATATTTTGCACACCTTTGGACCCTCCCCTCTCCTACATGTAGGCATTTTGCTCCACCGAACCCCACCCCCTGTGTCCAACTCCCCACCCTCCCCACCCTGCAATGCCGTCCCCATGGGTAAGGCAGGTGATCAGCTACATATCATTGGCTTGATGTTTAAGCCTGGTTTTCATAATTATGTCGGGAAAATCCCAGACAATTGGGGATTTCGCTGTTTCCTGACCGTCCCAGATTTGGCAGACTTATGAAAACACTCAATCGTAGACATCCCCAATCATCTGGGACAATGATCATCCCCAATGATCGGGGACAATTCAGGAAAATCGGGAGCATCCCAGATTTCTGAGATGATCGGCGATTTTCCCTACATATCGGGTCGATCAAGAACAGCAAAATTCCACGATCGTCTGGGATTTTCCCAACATACGAAAACCAGGCTTTACAGTTGATCGAGCGAGTGATCAAGTGAAGTTTCTACACAAATGCTACCATTCATTAAATGCTTTGCATATTTGTGAGTTAAACACCGTGGACATAATACACAATTCAAAAGGAATGACATTTAAATTCCTTACCAGTCGCTGGGTGTCTTGTGAGTGGGAATGAAAAAAGAGAAGCCTTCTTAAAAGAACTCTAACAGCATATGCAGCTGGGCTGTCTTTTGACTTTTCCACTGAATGCATAGCTTCATCAAAGGATGTTCTCTGAAGCACATACTAATTAAAAGGAAAAGAGAATTCAGAACAATCCACACTGTAAGTTAACATCATTCCACAATAGCTTGTACATTTTTACCATTAAAAAGCATGGACCTGTACACATCTACAGTGTACATACAGTAGACATCTAAAGAACATGTGGAGTGCTACAAGTTGTATCATTGATATTATCAATAGTCAACTTGGTTGATCCAAACATTTTACTGAGTATATGTCTGACTTTTGTCTTCCGAAACAAGTTCTGTTTGGAGAAACGAAGGGTGGTACAATGTACATCATTCTTGAGTAAGACTGAGATAGGAGAGACAAGACGAGAGAATTAAATAACTATTACAGCCTGAGTCAAAAGAATTGTGATATAGACCTGGACAACTGGGAGGGTCTTGCTCAGGAGCAACCAAATCCTTCAGTTGTAAGTGGAACTCATACTGCATGGCAAATTGTATACAGTACTTTTAGTAGTATTTATTTTTTCACAACCAAAATATTAATGTACAGAAAGAATTACCTGCTGGTGTCGCACCCATTCTCCACGAAGAAAAGACTGAATTTTGAGAGCGTTGGCATTTTGTCTACGCAAATCCTAGGATAAAAGAACCGGACCTCCATTTACAAATATTTTCACCAAGATTGTAAAGTTTATTACACTACAGAAACTAGACACCTCCATTTAAAATCAGGGTGTGATCCCTTCAGTGGATGAAGAAAAGAAAGAAACTGATATCAAATGAATGCATGTACATGCAGGAGCTCTGAAAATTGTTTACAATACAATAAAATCACAATGTGTCAATTCGTAAATTGCAGCTAGCTTTTTATTTGCTTGATCAAAATTATCTACATGGTGTTCAGATAAAAAAAATTTTTTTCTCTTCTCTGTGCTTAATTGAAGTTTCACGTCTGGTGGGGTACAATACTGCGCAAGAACAAAGACCGGGGATAGTCAGCTGGGCTAGTTTCACATTTTCTCGGTTCCTCTATTTTTTTTTTTTTTGTGTTGCAACAACAGCAGACAACACACCTAAATAGAATCATGTTTCTTCCTCAAGGGTGTACCACAAATACTGAAAAACCGAGAAACTGCAAAACTGGCATTCCTTTTATTGACTTCACAGCCGACCATCCCCAGTCTTTCTTCTTGCATGGTATTGTAATGACACCTGAAGTGAAATTTCATGTCTTTAGACAGCTACTGTACATGTAAACACGGAAAAGAAAAATCGATATTAATAGAAAAATGTTTTTCAATTTTCTTATCAGAACAACAGGTAGATTCCATGGATCAGCAAATAAAAAAAAATTGTCATAACAGTCACTAACCTGAAAGACACTGTCTTTTTCCTTTTTTTTTTTTGTAAGCTGGCTATAATTGTACAGGGTAAAGGACCACTGAATAAATTACATGTATTTTATTGTTACAAACACTCAGATATGTACATGTACCTCTCTTTTTTGCCGCTCAGCTTGAGTTCTTTGAATCAACGACGTCCTTTCTTCCTATTCACAATTTATAATCAATTTAGTCACATTAAACAAGTACTGAACAATTATAGATAAAAACCCTGTCAATGCAGTACTGTGACAAGACTGTGTCTGTGTTTATAATTTTTAAGATGTACATTACCCCTGGTAATTTTAAATTATTTTGTGGTTAGCATTTTAGTGAATATCTACATGGACATGTACTTCTTATTTCATCCAGAAGCTCAAAGCTGAATTACAATCCGTACTGCGCAATCTCGGTGTTTGTTTTAATTTTTTGTTTTGAATTTGTTGATGTTACACTTCAGTAATAGCATACATGGAGTAAATGGGAGTAAACCGTCAGTCCGCCATTACGGCCGTTGTGTTTACAAATACTTGATGAGCTGAAACGTCGGTTTTCGAAAACTTTGGGGTTCTTTTACTTGTTATTATTGTTTGGCAAGGAGATCTGACATTAATAATGAAGGAAAAGGCAAGTTTGTCCCACAATTTTCATTTTCGCTAGTAACGTTCATTGTTTGCGAGTCTCACAAACATTGCCGAGCTGAGATTGCGCAGTACGGACTGTACATGTAATTCATCTTTAAATACAGTCGAACCCCATTTTACAGACACCTCATTATTACAGACAGTTTTCTCATTCCCCGCAGAGAGCCCAAACAGTTTCTTTAAAATTTGCCCACTTAATATGGACACCCATTAATACAGACCATGGAGCGATTTTACAATACCCAGCCACTTATTTACATATTATCCCTAAATCTTTGTTAGAACTAGCCATATGAAAACAAAAGAATCCATTCTTATTCAATGAGATGCAAATAAGTGGCCGGGTATTGTAAAGTCTAGCCCAGACAATGGGCAATTTTTCCCAACCAGACTGAAACAATCTCATACAAAGTTAACCTTGTTAAAATGGACAATATAGCTAATTCTAATCCTTAAATTTTTCTTAAATGCGCTAAAATTGTCACACAGCTTGACATGCAATTTATTATAATTTATACTATCAGTTTGAGTGAAAGAAAACTACTTAATTTTTGTCTTATCATCGTAATTCAGTGCATGTACAATAACATTTTAATTTATACAATGAACTGAATACTACGCGCTCTGTGATTGGCCGTTGCCTTTCATCTATCAGAGTACAGACGCACGGCTGACGTCATAGAAAAATTGTTTGCTTTGTTTTGTCCAACATGGCCCACAGTTTTGAAAATGTTTGCGAGATTATTCTGGATTGAGCAAGTGAAAGCCTTGAAAAATGTTTTAGCAGGAGCTGTTTACAAGCAAGAAAAAGAAGAAACCAAGACGAAAAGTGTTCTTGGCGACTTGAAAAATACCTAAACTGGAACAAATCTTCGAACAGTCGAGCACTACGAGGCAGTCCGTAATTTTACTCTTTGTACTTTTCTGTCCATTATAAAAAACAAATAGATTCCATTTGGCCGTGTGTCTGTTCAGTTATAGATCACAGAAGACTTCAAAAATGTGGTAAGAACATCAATGACACACTCGCCTGCAGCTTGTGTGCCACTTTTTTGTTCTTACCACATTTTGACGTCATCTGTGATCTATAACTAAACAGACACATGGCCAAATGGAATCTATTTGTTAAGTATTTATCATAGTAATTCAGTGCATGTACAATAACATTGTATTTAACTAGTGCATGCAGTGTTGAGTGGGGTTTGATGTGATAATTTAATTATTGCAGTTTTCCTTAAAAACAATAAGACGCTTAAATCGCGTCATTTACGGACAGTTCGGGGTTTGGCTGTGCACTGGAGATTGACAGTGGAATAATTCTACAATCTCCTACATGAGCAAACATTAGCTTGCATATGATTACAGTGATCAGTTATTGGAATCGAATTTGGAAGTTTCTTCATACATTTGTTTATCGTACAGTAAATTGTCTTTGTAAACTTTCCACAATATCGATCTCAAACAAAGAGGCTTCACAAACAGATAAGATAAGCAAGTTGAACTGTGTAAGGCGACATCAGTAAATTATTAAGGGAAGAATTAAGGGAAGAAGATACGTGTTTAGTACCCATAAGTTTCCAAGACCTGTACCTTACAAAACAGGTGAAATGATACCTTTTTACTTGCACCACCCAAAGAAACAACTCTTCTGCTTTTAAACTGTCCATCAAACGAAAACATTGTTATCTAAAATGCAAAACAGAGTTCGATTTCCACAAAAACTGAAAGTGCTTCTGACTGATCAAGACGCAGAATTGTTGTCATTGCATTGCACCCTTTGTAACCACTCATGCTGACTCTGCAAATTGGTAGCCAGGCCTCTATAATGTGCCACCGGGCCTTCTCTTCCTTTAAACATGGCCGAAAGGTTGAGTTTACAGCTTGCATTCGCTTTAATTGCACTGATCGCTGCTATATTCTACAGCGGGAAAGCACAGTTTGTTTTTAACAAGATCAATCAGATTATCCATGGAAAGAGAGGCTGCTCGCCGATCGTCAGCATTGGACATGTCACCCTTCATTATTTTGGATTCAGAGGACGAGCAGAAGGCATTCGTCTTATGATGGAAGATTTTGAAATTCCTTACGCTGAAACGAATTACTCTACAACAGATTGGCCTGAAATAAAAAAGAAGGGAATAGAAACAGGACTGTTTACTTTTGGCCAAGGTAAGTGAGAAGAACTTGTCAAAAACATGAAAAAATAAGTGCTAAAAAAAATATAATTATTCAAGCTTAACTTTAAGTTTACAAACTTCCATATCGATTTTTTAGTGTGCCTGCATGCTTAACTAAAGCTTATTTTGATTGAAATTTACTAAGAGCAGTATTTTTTATTTATTTAATATCTTCAATTTCCATTTTCTCATGTTCTACTTTCGTCGTTTTCTTGGAAGTCGTATATGAGTGTTGTCGTGAAATACAGAAGGCGTATTGCATTTCAGCCAATCATTCTGCGCCATGACATCAGGCAGATGCCTTCATTTCATAAAATATTGATAATTGTTTTAGAATACATGTAGGTATCTCATAAATGTTGAATTGAAAATTATTGAGAATCCCTTGGCTTGATACGTACTGTAGGTTGTTGAACTAAGTCATCAGTTTACACGTTCATTTTGTTTGCATGTACAGCTGTACAACATATAAACAGAGTTTTCCAGCTTTAAATTGAAAGAAGCCTCAAAACAAAACTATGGCAGCCACTGTAGTTAAAATGATGAAGGTTAAGGTGGACTGGGGGAGTCCAAACAGCTTTCAACATTTTCATTAGTCCTCTTCCCAGTCCCCACTCCTTTACATGTACATTGCATCTGCTTTCTAGATTTGAGCACTAATCACATTCCAGCTGTAGCTAACCATAGCGGTGAGTTGTACAGAACTGCTGTGCCTTGCTGGGTAATCTAGTTTGATATTCATCTCACTATTTTCAACTATACCCCTCCCACTCATCCCTTCAACTGAAATTTCCAGTTCACATTTTGGAAAAGCAACAAATTAAATCTACTGTATTATGTTCTCAAGTTGCTGAAATCTTCTTGTTTTTGCGCAAAACCCTTCAAATTAATATCCAAAAGATCCGTTTCTGATTAACCAAACTGTAAATCAGAGTGATTACCACATGGGATTGTATTACTATGTAAATGTGTTACCACATGGGATAATTGTATTACTATGTAAATGTGTTACTACATTGACCTCTTGTTTTTCAGTTCCAGCCATCACAACTACAACTGGATTACAGCTAGTTCAGAGCAAAGGTTTGTTATAGAGGCATCATTATAATTTATTATTAAGTCAAATTCATGGTCATTAAATCTCAAGAAATATTTTTCATGCACTAAATACACCACCGTAGGTTCATAAATGTATTATTATAATTATATTTCTTTGTATTCTGTCTTCTGTCTGAAATGACTACAATAATTACCTTGCATGCTGAACATTTCTTCATTCGTCATGTTAGAGCAGATTAAGCAAAACAGAGAAATAAAATTGACCCAAACCCTGAGGAACTGACAAGTGCACCATATTGCATTTGGTTGACAGTGGTATCCGAAACTATGCATTAAAATTGTGTAGTCTGTAGTAACCATTCAGGTTCATCTTTTTTTCAGTCATTATGCATCACATTGGTCGCTCTGTGGGGCTTGACTGTGATTGTTCAGATATTCATACATGTGAAATGTTGGTGTATGGCGCAGGTAAACTACTTTTTATTAAATTTATGTACTTGAATGTACTGTATGGTATAGTTCAGGGCAATGTGGACCACATGTAGTTACCCTTGGAACCATGTTCAAGTGCTACTTGTACATGTATGCTTTAAATCCTTTAACTCCCAAGAGTGGCAAACATCAAAATTCAAGAAAAATCCCAAATTTCATTTTGTAAAATATTGAAAAACAAATGGTACCATGCAAAAGTACTGCTGAAGAGGTTTCATTTGAATGGTCACAATAGGATTTGGTCAACAGACTCAAAAGTTACAATGTAGAACAAATGGTACCATGCAAAAGTACTGCTGAAGAGGTTTCATTTGAATGGTCACACCATGTAGGATTTGGTCAACAGACTCAAAGGTTAGAACTTATACATTGCGTGTCTCCATAATTGACTCTGGAGGTGAAAGGGTTAAAAAATAGAAGGTCAACAATGGTTTGTGTAATAGTGGTTTTGTTTTCATGACTTCAGTTAATTTGCAGCAAATAAAGGCAAGGTTACTGTAGAACTGCATCACAAGCATAAGACACTTATGTAAAATAAGGAAAGAAACTTGTTGTTATTTCGATGTGCATTGGCCATTACATTGTACATTACATACTCAAGTCCTAATCAACATCTTTTACATATATGTACTTGTATTATTATTATTCATACATGATTGGCTAATAGTAAATGTACCAGCATTGGTATTCAACACTACAGCTTCATGTACAAATGTACATGTAACTCACTCCAACATGGACATGTATAAGATTTTGTGGTTCTTGTTGTTTTGGATTAATGTTTTTTTTTTTTTTTTTTTTTTGTTTTGTTTGTTTGTTTGTTTTTGTTTTTTTTTGTGAAAAATCAAGTGACTGCATCGACTACATACATGTATATAAGGTACAGTGTAAGTAGGAAGTCCAATCAGATCACAGGCAGCCCACTAATCCAGATTTTATAGCAGAGTAACTGCATTAACTCTACACTTGTACAATGTATATAAGGTACTATGCAGGTAGGTTAAATGCTATCAGGCAACAGGCAGCCCACTAAATTAGTGAATTACTGAAAGGAGTTGCTATTAATACCCCCAACGCATGCTCTATTTGTACCACAAGGAGGAAATGTATGGGATTTACCTAAATTTCATGTTATAGCAACGTATCGCCAAATGTATGTACTGATCAACGCTAAATAAATGTTAAATTACCTTAGCTGTTGTGTGTTGTCGTCCTTTTTCCGTAAAAGTGATATTTTGAGTGATTTTGAAGGGTTCTGAGTTCACCGTTGACTGTACGTCTTGTTGATGAAATTTATTTGACACTTTTGCAAAAGAAAATCAATTTTATTTTTTCATTATATTATTTTTTTTCTTCTTTTAAATTTGTGTACTTGTAGTAACCCCTAATTAGAGCCTCCTCTAGACACTCCCAGCCACTAGGACCATTCACAGAGCCTCTAGCAGCTAGAACTGATTGAGAGGCAGCTACATGTATATCCACAGGCTATACTTGTAGTCAAAAGAGTGTAGCTGACATTTTCATTTGTCTTTATTGCAGAGGACCTCAGAGCAAAGCTCGGTCCTGTACTCTACAGTACAAATTTCTCTGCAAAGATGAGGGACGATCATATACAGTCTGTCATGTACACATGGCTCTCATTTTTTGAGAAGCTTGCTCCTGAAAACTCTACAGAAAAAGATCTTGATGGGCTTTACTTTGCAAGTGAGCGTCTCACCTGGGTTGACTTTGTTATTTTTGAGCTTTTGGACACTCATGTTGAGTTTGGTAAACTAACCTTTGATGGCCAAGCAGAAGCTATCGACATATTGGCTAATTTCCCAAAGCTTAAAGCATTTTATGAGAATTTTGCTAGCAGGCCTAAGATTGCTAGATATTGTAAAGCAGAAAGAAGAGTTCCCTTTAGATTATAAGCTACCAATAGCCTTATTATTTTGTGGTCAGGCACTCTACATTATTTTCTCTTTTCTCAAATGCATGGAAAATTCATCAAATATGAAAAAAATGTAGGCATGATGGTGGGTTGAAACTTAGCATAGACTATAGCACGGAATGTAGCATAGAATTTGTGGCAACGATTTTAAGAACTATGAGAAGCTACATGTACAGTATAATATCAAACACTCAACGGAGTTTTTCATGAAAGATATTCAGCACTTCATTTCAATAAAAACCCGACCCACTGTTTTTTTTTTTTTTTTTTTACTCTTTTCCCTGTTTACCTTGCACAACTTGCACTTTAGGGGGTGCTCAAGCAGGTTTTGGGGTGCGAGTGTGCAGCACAAGACACGTTTTTCGTTTCCCTCTCCTTGCGTGTCTCCACTGCATGCTGTTGCGCAGGCTATTCCCTGTTATGTGAATATTCTTGGAAAGTGACTAAAACTATGATTGACAATAATACTATAGTAAATACAAAGAATGCTGAAAGTGAGACCTTGTCATTATTCTACATTTACATGATTATTTATTCAAAAGTAAAGTAATTTATTTATAAGCTACACATTTCTCTCTAGAGAGGTCACAATGTATAAGGATTATTCCTTTAACCTTTCACTCGTACCATGTGATGGTCGCTCATGTACATCTATTATCTACAGTAGCATAGTACTAACTATAGTATGGATGAAATCCTAAAGTGTGACCATTCAAATGAAAGCTATTGAGCAGTACTTTCCTGTGGTGCTGTTTATTATGCTGTACAAGGTCGTTCTACCTTTTGTGTCTGTGGATGAAATCCTGAACTGCGACCATTCAAATGAAAGCTACTGAGCAGTACTTTCCTGTGGTTCTGTTTGTTATGCTACACAAGGTGGTTTTAACTTTTGAGTCTGTGAATGAAATAAAGGTGACCATTCAAATGAAAAGCTATTGAGAAACGTGTACTTTCATTTTATAGTCGTCAGCTTCTCGATATCTTACAAGATTATATTTAGTATTTGCCACTGTTATCAGTGAAAAATTAAAAAGGATGAAAAGTAAAGTTTTATATAAAAAGGTGCCGGTAATAAAAGTGGTACATGTAGATAACTTCTTTAAAACAGCATCCAATGGTAAAAGATTCCTCTTAACTGTTTGTTGCACGTTGTATAAAACATGTTACATATTCAACACAGTTTACTCGTTGCCTTTAGATTATGTTGGGGATTTTTTTTTTTACTGGGGTAACAAAAAGAAATAATAAAATCACATGTTTACAGTACACAGATGTAAATTAACTACATAAACGCTTTATGATTAACAAAAAGCTGTACACCGCTTGAACTCGTAGCGTCTTTAACCCATTGTAGAATTAATTCCCGAGTGTTTAGAGTGCTTTACGGAGAAACAAGCATAAGCTTAAAATTATGTCTAAAAAGCACATGTGAAACTACACTACATTCAGTAGCCGGCACTTGAAACCTCGATCGCTAAGCAATTGCAAGTTACATAAAAAAATAAAACTTGCCGGCACAAAAATCCCACAACGTTGTACAATAGGCAGGCGGCGAACATAATATCAGAGGGTCTTATCCATCCATGAACACCTTGCATTGTCTTGAAAACTTGTGCGCTGTACATGTAATTATTACTTCTGCTTCTCAAGTCAGCACACGGAGAGATCTCAGTCGTCAGCATAAACTAAAGTAAACTGTATGCACTTATATGACACACACAAAAAGAGAAAACTCGGAGCCGAAAACATGAGTCGTCCGCTGCGCCATGCCGATAATTAAGGATGCGATGAATTGGCGTCTTCCGGAATAAGAATAATGAACGAAATTGAGTCGCTAAAATCACTGTTCACGTACAGTTGCTCTGTACGCCGCGGCATAGGTAGAGAGACGGAGAAAACACTTGCGATTTCAGAGGCTGGTATTCAAATGGGTACCCTGTTCAATTGGTTACCCTGGGTTTCCGTGGATGCCACCAACGCAGCAAGACAGTTTCTCCAGAAATTAGCCCGGACGTGTGAGGGCCCTCCCCTGTATAAGTGATCGACGGGGGTGATCGTCGTACACTTTAGGAATTAAAATTCGTGGATTGGTATCACTAAGGGTGTTTGAATCGAAAATGACCACTGTCAGAGTTATTCTGGTGCCTTTCAGGATATTAAGCCAGAAAAAAATATTTAGTGGCGGTATGCGACGCTCTTCTTAAAATCTGAACCGGTATTATATATAGATCCTCAATGCTATAATATAGCTTGTATAAAGAACTAACACCCTCCCCCCCCCCCCCCCCCGGACAAAAGTTCCCAAAGTTAACAACAAACCGTTGTTAACAACTTTTGTCCCTTTTTTCTACATGATACCTATATCTCGTTTTGCGCATGCGCATTAACGAGATAAAAATGTGCTGACAGGAACAATTTTTTTCAAAAAGGGTTAATACAGCTCAGGGGTAAAGTTTTATGTTAGCCACATCCACAAAACGGGTTTCTGGTACCGTTTAGGGGATCCTTTCAAAATTTCCAACGATCAGATAACCCCGTCAATTTTACATGGGAACCCCCTCCCTAAATTTCGGAAAAAAAGTTGATCATCCGTCAAATTTAAAAAGATATCTATAAAGAAAGTTTATTAGATTGTTGTTTTTTTTTTTTTTCAGTAAGTCCAAAGGTTTTATTTGGCAATGTTTTTTTTTACATTTTGATTATGTACCGCAATTTTTAAGTCAAATGAATTAAGGCGGGAGTTAACGTGAACGCCATATTTTCCGCCACTTGACATGGCTTTAAGTAATGCTCCACATAAGAACTATAGTAAACTTCATTGTTCTGCGGCATTGGCTCTTTCCCACAAAGAATATCGTTGGTTTCAAGAATAGAGTGAATCTGACGGTTCATAACTATATTTCATTATAAAAATAAAGAAAATCCATTTGCGTCAAATAAAGTTTAGGAAATGTTCGTGCGTAACCAATCAGAATAGCAGAAGACAATAGCTAATAATTTTGCTTCTTTGATGAAGTTCCCCAAATGCAATATCTTTTAAAACTTGCATGTTGTACGATTGGGTCTCGAATTACTTGAAACCTTAAAAAAAATTGGACAAGATGCACCTTGAACCTTTACTTTTTAGCGGTTTTTAAGTCTAGGCCAATGAGATCACTAGTTGAAAAAATGGAAAAAAGTTTACATTCCATTGTGCATTGCCGTTGAGCACTATCCTTCTCATACGGATCATTACTTAATGGAAATATCTCGTTCACGTTTCAAGTAATCCAAAAACCCTATGCTATGGGGTGTTTTGAAAATTTTTGGGTGATTTTTGGGTATGTTTGGGAGGAAATAGTTTTTCTCAAAGGATTGGTAAAGTTTAGAGAATAAAGAAATGTTGAAGATTTAGTGAAATTTTAAAATTAGAATTTGTAGTTAATAATTTATAGACGGATACCAACTGTTGGTGTTCCAAAAATCATTTTCTTTCTCCTATCCCTTCTTAAAACCTCTTAAAATTTCATTAAAATTCAGGTTTACCCCCGTCTTAATGTTCCCCAAGAAATCCGTGTTTGTGGAAGGCAGCCTTTGGTTTGATTACCAAGGTTGCTATGGAAACGTTTGGTTGTCATGGAATCAAAAGTACCGAAATAAATGCTGCGGTTAACATTGCTTGCATCTGCCAAGTTTGGTTGTGTTTGGCCAATTTGGAAATAAATTATCAGTTTTAATCCGTTTTCACTGATTTAAGGTTAATTCGCTATATATAACGGACACCTACGGGAACACGACATTGAATCGTCTTCGCTGGTACTTTTGCTTCAGTCCGGAACAATGGGGTGATCGTTATAGTGAAATATCCACTAGGTGAGAGTTGACTGTACGTTTAGAGAATTTGGTTTTATCGACTGAGTCGATAAGGTAAATTAGCCACCGTAAAAAGATTCGAGAAAGCTGACGTTTCGAGCGCTAGCCCTTCGTCGGAGCGAATCAAGGGATTGTGGGTAGTGTGTGGTTTTATATAGTAGGTGGAGTTTCGCTATTGGTGGAAATTTGGTGACGTGAAAAACAAATGTAAATTAGTTGAATGAAAAGCGTTCCTTAATTCCGTGGGGTTTGAGAGTGCCGATTCGAAAGATGATTTTTTGTTCTACGTTTTTACGGCTTTCTGTGTCGCCCTGGCGTAGGGAAACGCCAGAGATTGTCATGTGTTGTTTAGAATGGTTAGCAAGATTGAAATGACGCGCGACTGGTTTGGATGCGTCTTTGTCATTTTTTTCAACGTCTCGGAGATGTTCTCGAAAACGGTCGCCCAGTCTCCTCCCTGTTTCGCCAATGTATATCTTTTTGCAAAAAGTACATGTTAAAACTTAGAACAAAAAATCATCTTTCTTGTGCTCCACCCCCCACCGACGCAGCACCACAGTTTCTCTAGAAACTAACCCATTCATTTGTACGTTTAGAGAGGCGATTATCGTTGCATTTTGGAATTGTCTATTTTACAGTTATGTGCTTTGTGCTTGCCTTTGAGTGGAAGTGAGGCTGAAGGTGACCTTGCTTTGATACAAACCTTTCTGCCTTTCATATGTTAATAATGCTGTTCTCATGCTAACTAGGTAAATTTACATCTGAAAAGGTCCAAGGTCTGTATCATAACAAGGTCAACTTCAGCCTCGCTTCCACTCAAAGGCCAGGGGCCCGTTTCTCGAAACTCCCGTTAACTTTTCGGGCCCGAAGCCAAATATTGAAATCAAAATCTAAAGAATAAAAGCGCAGGTACTAGCGAACAAACCAGTCCATTTTGTTTTGCTAACTGATAGCTTTATCGTATTATCTGCAAAAATTTTGAAACCTCAATCTTGAATGAAAATAAAACAGCTTTCCGGGCCCGGTAATTACCGGGTCTTTCGAGAAACGGCCCCGAGGACACTAAAACGACAACTGTAAAACGGGAGATATGGGGGAGGGGAGAAAATATTTCGGAATTCTACGGTATCTAATAAGATGCGAGAAAGACTGGGGACTTGAAGGAGACCCGGGTAAGAAGTGTATAACTCCAAAAAAGGGGACTTTTCACCGCATTTTCAGTCGGATAAAACTGAGCAACTTCAATATCTTTAACTAATCTCCTTTCATATTTTAATTTTCAACCAATTTTATAAACGTAATTTCAACTGCTTGACATAAATTACAAAGCTATAGCCTACGGTATACGCCATTAACCCCTTTAGATTTACATATTACTATAAACTTCTTTTATTTTAAAAAAAGGGGGTTGTGGTTATACAAATGTAATGTTTCTAAGGGGATATTTTATCTAAGCGTAGCGGCGCTCAAGAAAAACAACGACCTTTCCAGTACTAGTGATTCCTTATCAATGTAACTCGAATATTACAAAGTCGTTTGTGCGACTCCTGAGTAAACTGAAAGAGCTTCGCCACGTCTCTGTGTTCGTCATGTCCACATGTCATGTCCATGTTAACCCCAAATACTAAAAAAAAATGTTTCCACCATTCGCAATCGCAATTATTATAAGTTATTGCAGTTCTCAGGGATAGAATCCGGCGTAAAATGAACTTCAGCCCTATGTGAGAGTTTTCTCATTTTCACTCCAGATGTCGAGTTTGTACTGCAAAACTGTTCTAAATATATTACCTGGCATGGCAAACTATTTACAGAACGTGATGCAAACAGAAGAAGGGTTTTTACAAAAGAACTTTCGAAAACCTCCAAACTTCTAAGAACGATTGCAACACGTCACGTTAGCACATAGCGATCATTTTCTGGTTGCCTCCCTTCTGAAATTAACCCAAAAATGTGTTCGCTTTGGCTCTAAAACGAAAGATTCTCTCCTAGATTCGCCACTGGTTTCGCATCACCCCTAAAAAGTATCCTATCAAGAGAAATGAAATATTGATCCAATGAAATTTCTGGCTCTGAGATCAAATGCAAATAATCAGTTTAAAAATAAAATAGCAGTTGGATCAGCGGTCAGGGCACCTAACAACCGTTTTCTGTTAAATATCTGTTCGGAGAGTTATAGCTTCCCCAGAAATTTCGATACCGCGAAGGATCCTACGAATTTCGAGAATTTCTGAGATTTTTGGATGGGCTAACTGTTTTTGTTTCTGTTTCTGTTTCTGTTGCTGTTTTGTTTTATTTATATTAAATAATCGCAAAATAAATCACAAAGACGTCGCACAAAAGATAAATAAAAAAGGAGCAACAGCTTATGTCACGCCTAGAATTTTTGCGAGAGCATTCTGTCGCCCTAGAATATTCAATATCACATTTGAAATCCCTAGGATTTTCGAGTAACAAACCGTCTCACATCCATCGTCCTATGAAAAGGTTCTCTAAAATTCTCGGCTATCAAAAGTCATCATGGATGACCTAACCTTTTCGAGAATCTTCAAAAACGACCTGAGGTTTTCGGGAAATGGGTAAAACATGCCTAATAGATTCGTGAAGACCAAAGTTCCCCTAGAACGACCGAACAGATAAAAATTTTCCCTTTAAAAGCACTTCAGACAGCCTAAAACGGTGTTTTAAGGAATTTGGGGAAAAACCGTCGTTGGGTGCCCCTGAGCTGTTTTAAAGTGGGAGTTTTTGAAAGCGAAAACAGCAGTTTTGGAAATGAAAAATGAAAGCAAAATTTTGCTTTTAGATCCCCCTCTGTTAACATGGCTTCTATAAACCGTACGAATCAATTATCGTTTTGAAACATTTAAACCTCCACTTTTAGATAGCCGTTTTCCCAACATAAAAATATGAAGCGAATACGAATTCATGGTACCTTAGCAACCAGATACAACCAGACACAAACTGGCCTGTTAACGTTCCGATATATTGCATTTTTTCGCGTTTCCTTTATATTACAGTTAAAAGTTGATTACATGGAAACTAAGCATCTTGTTAATATTTTCTTGTTCTTTGTACTCAAACGTTTCTGCTCGATGTACTCCTAGTATGGGTCAAGCATCCACACATTGTTGTTAAAGCTGAGATTGCTCTGATGATATCTAAAAGAGCTTCAGGTTCTTCGTTTGCTCAATCCTGTGAAAATATAATAAAGATAACGTTGTAGTTCCTATTCGCTTTTGTATAGTGACAATACAAGCGGCGCATCATGATACAATGAAATTATTCAAATAATTGCTCATAGCACTGTGAATATTTCACCTTTGAGCGAGATAGCAAAAAAAGAAAAAAAAAGGTCAGGGAAAGAAAAATATGATACTATTTTTTTACCTGGCAACTTACATTCAAAAGTGAATCTTAGAAATCTGGGGCGACTTCTTCCACGGCCCAAGACATTTTTCGGCCATTTAAACTTTCCTGAAAATTAAAAAGAAAAATAGATTTCATGTTTACCATTTGCATTTCTACACGCTTACAGCTGTAAATCAAATTTCAAGATCTAACGTGCATGTATAAAGTAAGTAGAGCGTCAACCAAAAGAAAGTACAGTCGAACCTCTCCTGACGGACACCTCTCTAATACGGACACCTCTCTATTACGGACAGTTGTCTTGGTCCCTAAGATACAAAAATTCATACATTCCCTACCTCTATAATACGGGCACTTTGGTCTGTCCCTTTGGTGTCCGTATTAAGGAGGTTCGACTGTATGTAATTTAAGTACGGGGGTTCCGATCAATAGAAACCCGTAACCGCCATTTAATTGGGTTAAAATATGCACGCACATTTGTCCTCGGAAACTATCAGCTCCCAGAGAGGATCAGGGAGGTATTAGAGGAACAAACAATATTTAAGAGTGAACATCGAAACATTTTCTCAACAGTCACATATCCGAAAGGAGACAATATTAAATCAATCACTTTCTCGTCCCTTCATTTCGCGACGAAAGGACTGTGCGTTCTTTGAGGTCTGTCAAGGTGTTAAACGCCAGGTCAAAGTAGCTTTACAGTTATTCAAACAGCTCTGGTTTGCTTGAATAAACCAGTGTTGGTCCGCCGTTGGAAAATTGCATACATCATACATAAAGCCTGCTTAAAACGAGGGAATGCCTAATGTTGAACATAGTTCCCATTTGGCTGTGGTTAAGTATTAACATAAATTCTGAAAGATGGAACAACGGCTTGGGAATAACTTTTCAGGTACACGGTGTCAGATTTAGCTATTGCATCACGCATGCAACGAGTTCTGATCAGTCTTACATAGTTAAGAATAACAATGATTGTTTTAAGGAAATGCTCACCTGTTGCTTGGAATTCCAAGATGAACCGTATTTGTATCGTCGGTTATTCCACCTTCTGCAAATAGAAAATCATAAGTAATCAGAAACAAAACTGGGAAAAAAGAAAAGAATGAAAGGCTAAATATGCATCCGAACCTCGTGGCCTGATAGAAAGCAATTTTCACATAGAAGTTGAACTATAATTTAATTAGACTATTACCATTAAAACAACAATCGTCGCCGTCGCCATCGCCATCACCTTCGCCATCACCATCGCCACTACTATTGCAATTGCCATTAATACCCTTACCATCATCACTACCATCAACATCAACATTAAGAGTTCAACAGTAACCTAACTGGATTATTATCATTGCCATTGCCATAGCCATCACCACTGCCGTTACTATATAAATTTCAATTTTCATTACCATAACTATCACCATTACTATCACCATTACCGTTACCATTGCCGCCACATTGCGATCAACATGAACGTTATTGTCCCATCACCATCAACATCATCATTACCATCAACATCAACATCAACATCAATATCAAAATCAACACCACCGCTATCGACATCACCACCACCACCGCCATCAACATCGCCATGACCATCGACATCACCACTACCACCGCCACCGCCATCACCATTAACATCGCCATCACCATCACCATCATGTCACCACCACCACCATCATCATAATTACTATTTCCACAATGTCAATATCCAGTACCCTATAACATTCCATGCCTACAATACTCCATACTCACCTGTCATTTATGACCCTGATGTCCTTGTTCGCTCCATTAACGTACTGTACCTTGGAAATGTCCCCATAATCCTTCAGATTAAACTGCTCGCCATACGCGGTCCGGGCGTTCACTCGCGCGTCTGGAACAGACACTCTCGAGCCACGTGCATCGTAAAAACTTGACGGATCCACTATAAATGAGTCGCTGCTTTTCCCTGGTCTGCCACCAGACTGAAAATCGTCTTCATAAGGAACAATTGTAGGTGTGCTGGAGATTTCATTTGAAGTGTGCACGCGTGTAACGCCATTGAATCCGGAAGACTTGCGACGGTATGAATCGGAAGGATCAGTGACGATATATGAAGTACCTTGGCGACCAGAAATGGAATGCGTTGTGTATCCTTGGGAAGCACTTCCTCCTCCGGAACCCGAGGTTACATGGTAGTTTCGTGAAGTGCTAGAGACACGTTGTTGACCGTTGGAATTGTCGTAATAGGAACCAGACGTTACCCTGCCGGACGTTTGGGACATGTTTTGTCCAACATGTTGCAAGTTAAATCTCGGTGGTTGAGCCGGGACGGCCTGTACCGTAATGACCATTTTTCCTCCTTCGTCTGTATACGATGTAGCCTGCCTTGTTGTTCTGTGGCCCTCGTGAATTTTCTGGATAGTGTGCATTGGGACAGTGTATGGTTGATTGCGTCTTAGCACTATTTCGTTTCCAGTAACCTTAAAGGACATGGGAAAAAATAAGTATAACAAGCATAGTCACACATGGGAATAAAAAAGGGTATCATTTGCAGGTACATTAGGCTAAGGAAGTGTAATATGGAGGTATGAAAAACTTTTATAAATGGTATTCTAAAGTGCCAAAGTTTTTGAATACGTTCCAAACGTTTCGGGCTTTGCCCTTCTTCAGTGGAAATATGTTCGTTGAGAAATACGCCACGACATCTAAAGTTTAAAATGATTGTCTCTTGCATGCGCGCGCGCGACCTTCAGAAGAAACGAAAGTCAGAACTTAGGCCGCGCGGTTGACAGGTACCAAGTTGGAAAATAAGGCGCATCTCCTGCCGTTTCCTTTGCTTGTTTCCGCCGCAGAGCTTGACGCCGCAAACCAGCACGTCATCCGCAGAGTGTCCATTGGAACTGAAATGCTCTGCGACTGGAAAACCGGGTGCACTCTTGGTAATACTCCTGAGATGTTCGCCAAACCGTTCCCTAAGAGTGCGCCCAGTTTCGCCGATGTAAATGGCAAGGCAGCGACGGCAGGAGATGCAGTATATATGGCCAGATGACAGACAGGTAAAGGACTCTCTGATGGTGAAGGAGCCTTTTGGAGCCAGTAGAGTAGTGTCATTCGAGATGTGGTCACAGGTACGGCAGCGGGGGTGTCGACAAGGAGCAGAACCTGCGGGCGAAGTAGTTTGATTTGTGTCGGACGTGTGGACCAAGACGTTTCGTAGGTTTTTATCTCGGCGATAAGCGATCATTGGTGGCTGAGGAAATATTTCCTTGGTTTCAGGGTCGTTCGATATGATGCTGAAGTTGTCGAGCAAAATCCGTTTGATTCTGTTGTTCAGAGGATGGTAAGTAAGAACCAAAGGGATCCTGCTCTCCTTTTCATCGGCCAAGGTGTTCAGTTTGAGGGCGTCGGTCTGTGTGACATGTCGGATTTCCTCAAGATCATTTTGGAGAGTGTGTGCATTGTAACCACGCCTTTCAAAGAAAGAGGCCATTTCGTGTGCTCTTGCTAGAAAGTCGGCGTCGTTAGAGCAGAGGCGTCGAAGGCGTAAGAGCTGACTGTGAGGTAGGCTTTCTTTGCAGTACAAAGTACAAAGTGTCACGAATGACACTACTCTATACTGGCTCCAAAAGGCTCCTTCACCATCAGAGAGTCCTTTACCTGTCTGTCATCTGGCCTTATATACTGCATCTCCTGCCGTCGCTGCCCTGCCATTTACATCGGCGAAACTGGGCGCACTCTTAGGGAACGGTTTGGCGAACATCTCAGGAGTATTACCAAGAGTGCACCCGGTTTTCCAGTCGCAGAGCATTTCAGTTCCAATGGACACTCTGCGGATGACGTGCTGGTTTGCGGCGTCAAGCTCTGCGGCGGAAACAAGCAAAGGAAACGGCAGGAGATGCGCCTTATTTTCCAACTTGGTACCTGTCAACCGCGCGGCCTAAGTTCTGACTTTCGTTTCTTCTGAAGGTCGCGCGCGCGCATGCAAGAGACAATCATTTTAAACTTTAGATGTCGTGGCGTATTTCTCAACGAACATATTTCCACTGAAGAAGGGCAAAGCCCGAAACGTTTGAAACAAAAAAACTTTGGCACTTTAGAATACCATTTATAAAAGTTTTTCATGAAATCCAAGTGCCACGCAGCTACCGAACTTCTTAACAAATTGTAATATGGAGGTAGCCTATGAACAGGTTTGTGGTGTTTTGTCCGGCTCTCTGTAAACCGTGCGAATGCAAGTGCTGGCAAAAAGCGTCTACCATATTATTAGCTTGTGAACAGGCTCCTGTTTGGGGGTATTAGGTTAAAAGAAATCAGCGAGCGGGGCGAACCAAGTGCGCGCTTTTAACCCAATACCGCACAAAAGGAGCCTGTTCACAGGCTAATATGGTGGACGCTGTTTGCCTGTACTTATATTCACACGGTTTACAGTGAGGACAAAACATCACAAACATAAGCGGAAGTCCTAGAATAAGAATAGACTCGATTGTATACACCACTGGGAGCAAGTTGACTACATCCTGCCGTCTATGCTTTGGTTCCGGTCATGCGACCTTCTTGTCTTCCAACCAATTTGTGTTATTGTTGCACGTACTAGCAGCTGATGCATTTCTGTTTTCCCATAGTGATGTCCATGCTCATACCTTTTCGTAAGGGGTATGGTATCGCATACTGATTTAATATTTTACCATAAATAACAACCAAACATACCTTTGAACTGTCTCTTCGAGTTCTCCAAACCGTGCGCTCTTGTCTACCTCGAGAGCCATACCCATCAGCAGACATGAGCAGGTTGCCATGGTAATATCGTGCACCAGCGATGTAAGCTCTGCTACCAGCGGCTCTCCGCCTCCGCCTTACACTACCATGTCTCTTGATCTCTCTGCTAACGCGGAACTTCTTCGTTTTGAGCCTGTTGTCTTCTTGTATCTTGAATCTGATTGGTATTCGTGCGGCGCCATCTTGGTCCTGTTCTTCGTAGTAGTTTGTGTAGTAGACGCCATCTTCGTAATCGTCACGGCTGATTGGGATGGTTACACTGCCATCCGACTAAAATGCATCGTGAAAATATTTATTACGCAGCAAAGACGCTCTACTTATAAATGTACAAACCAGGCAGTGGAAGGATGCTTCCCGATCGCTTTCATTTTAGAATGGTTGCACTTTAAGAGGCTATGCCACCATTTTTAGTGATACTTTAAAACCCATAAAGATGTGTTTATGGCAGTGGAAATCCAAACATAAATATTCTACTAGAGTACTGAAAGTAAATATGTGTCTTGGGATTATGGATAAGGCACTTTATAGATTGGGCCAAATTTTAACACCTTGTAACTTTGAAAACTCGCCAAAAGTCGACAATTCACCGTAGGAAAAAAGATGGCGGCTTTTCATTTTACCACAATACCTTGCGGACCTAACACAGCACAAGGCACAAAGAAAGCCAAATTTTTACGATATTTGTCCCAGTACTAAGGACAATGTGTAGACTAGGTTTGAAGATTTTATAACTTTTCGTTACATTTTTATGACCATTGTTAAGGTTTTTGTGCGCTAAGAATTATGGGTAAATGTACCAGTCGCCATCTTTTTCCTACCGAGGATTCACTGGATATGTTCCTCTTAGTGTTCTAAAAGCATTCCGTGATTCCGTGTATGACAAAGGCACTTAGTTTTAATGCGGGACAGTTTTGACCCCAAAACGTCAAAATCCCCATGCCGTAGCTCCTTTCTGAATGGATCAATTCAAAGGCCATCTGATAAAAATATTAAAGCGCTTTGCTTTTTGCTTTAAAAGTAGCTGTAGTTGTTAGTCTTCTTCTTATATAATTTATGCTATAGATGAAATGCCAATATTATTTTAGAAGAGTCAAAAAAAAAAAAAAAAGACGAAAGCAAAGTTACCTCGACGATGCGGTCTTTCTGTTGCAGAATTCTAGCCCAGGCTTTCCTAAGGAGATAAAAATAATAATGTCTATTACAATTGCCGCAAAACTGTAAAAGGAAACAATTAAACGCTGGAGGCGTTACAACATTTCATGGTAATATATCAATATTTCATATTGCATAGCAATAATCAGTTACGGAATACCAAAATCGAATATATGTCGGATCTCAAATTAACGCCGATAAAAACTTCAATGAACGCCGGGGGTGTTTATTTAAAACTCGTCCTTGTCCACCCGGAGTTTTATCGAGAGATTACGATATAAACAAACAACGCACGCACTGGTAAAGGTAAGTGCAATACTGGTGAACAAAGAACCATCTCGTGTTCGAATTCCGAAATCCTCGTCTTATGTGGATTGATAGCATTGGCTCTTGATTCACTCGAAATATTCACTCCTGGTTCTACGGTTTTCCTCCATCCACAATTTAAACCAACGTTTTATAACTTCCAAATTAATCTAAACCTAAAGGAGCTACACGAAAACAGCTGTTGTGGTGTAGTTTTGGGCTGGGATAGTCGATAGTGGTGAGAGCACACACCTCTCACCAATGTGGCCTGGGTTTGATTCCCGAAAACGACGTGGGTTGAGTTTGTTGTTCGTTCTCGTCCTTGGTCCGAGGGTTTTTCTCCGGGTACTCCGGTTTTCTTCCCTCCACAAAAACAAACATTTACAAATTCCAATTTGATCCGGAAACAGTAGAAGTAAAAGCCACTGAAATTCCTATTTATTTATTGTTTTATTTATTTATCCTATTTATTTACCTATTAGTTAATTAATTTATTAATTTATTTAACATCAACGTGGCGTCTGGCAAATACGTATATTGGCCAGTTGGATACCGACACAGGAATGACCTGATGCGATCTCACTAATTCAATGGATAAGCGGAAAGACTGACAGAAGTTAATCAAAAGCATCCGGGCGCGTTCAAAACAGATGTAGATGTATTCAATTATTATTTTTTTTTTATCGTATCATGAAGCAAATGTACATTGTAAAGCGCTTAGGACAAGTCGTGATTTTGCGCTATAGAAATAAATTATTATTATTATTATAATGTGTCCCCAACTTATCCCAAGTTCTGTTGGGTCGTTTTGCTTCCTTCTTATTCCTGCATGATTAAAACAAGGTCGGGTAAATATATATATACACTCACCTTCCTCTGGTAGTTAAATCTCCAACTTTAATTTTCACCACGCCATTCTCGACCCTAACAGCATCCGCTCCATAGACGTCATCAACCTTTATCTTTCTAATAAATGGATCCGCACTCTCTTTTGCATCTCGTAACACAATTGCCTTCTCTTCTGGTGCAGCTTGTGCAATGATGCACTGGGGGCGACTACGTTTTTCCTGTCTACCTCGAACTCTTACATGTACATCCACAACATCATCCTTAGCGCGCCGAGAGTTTCGTCTGAAGGACCTGTGTGTTTAACGAGAGTAGGGGGACACGCTTCAGGTGTTATCCTTGTTCGTGGATCGTATTGAGTGGCGAATAAATTAAAATGAAAATTCCTTTTCACTCCAAATGCAACAACTTACATCCAAATGAAGACTGTTCTTACCCACCCACTCCGCCTAGAAATCAAGCGACGTTAAGCGGGAACTTTTGATTGTGTTAAGCCTTTAATACATGATAACAACAAACACACCTTCTCTCGTAAGATCCTCGACGAAAGCTTCGCCTTCTCACTGGACCCAAATGCAAAAGTTTATCCACATCTTCTGCAGTGTAAGCATTAGTGTATCCATTCCATTGTCTCCGGCTCCCAAGTTCCAGCAATTGGTCGACGTCCTCTGCGGTGAAGGCATTCCACCATCTTTGTTTGTCCTTCTTTGGAGACAAGGGTTGCTGTTGAGAATCTATCTGGATTATGGTCATTCCACTATCTGTCATATCACCTGTATCCACGACCTAAACAAGTTAAGAGTTTTAAGAGTTTAGAGGGACCAATGTTCAAGCTTATACATCGTATTTTCCGGCATGATTATGACCTAGAGCTTGCTTTAGGTTGATTTACTATCTTGAAATAGGAGGGTAAAATTGCCAAAAGTGATAAAAGCGAAGAAATGTTCACCAAAGAAACGAAATAACGGCCAAAAGAGTCAAACTTCCACAAGAATGGCAATTTTGATTTCTTGGCTGCCTGTCACGAAATCCAATTTGATGAACTGTAATCCTTTTCCATCCTTGCAATGCTGCACCTTATGTCCAAACTACTGCTTCTGTTTAGCTCATTAGAATATATTTATATCTTTGAACGATTGCTTATGAGAGAAGCGACATAGTTTTAACGGATATAAGTAAAGATTTAAAGGCTGAAAAGGTGGATACAGCCACATACTAACAACCAACAATGATTTATTATTTGGTGCCTGATGGTGTGGTTTTCACTGTGTAATAAAAAGAATCCACGCACGTGTTTAAGTAACACCAATGCAATCTCAATTTTTTTTGTGTGAACTGGTTGAAAAGATGCAAACGGAATTTCATGTCATTATTTTTTCAAAAGAGATTCCAAGCAATTGGAGCAGTCCGATTTTCAAAACAATGTCCCAATAGAAAATTCAGCAACACGGGATTGAATGATCGTGCATGGATCGCTTGCACGATGCACCACGATGCACCACGATGCACACTACCACTAGAGAAACGTTCGTTTGAAAAACGATTTTCCTGAGTTCTTGCAATTTGGCCGGTTCGTCTGTCAGGATCGTTTTGCCGCTTAAAGTATCCCTAACTTGGAAGGCGGCTTGTTCGATTGACCTGAAAGAAAGCTGAAAAGCGAGTGACGTAAAATAGAATAGCTACTTTTTAGCTTGCCATTCGTTTGCTTTGCGCGTTTGCCCCCATCCGCTAAACCGATCAATTGCTTGCGTCCAGTTCGTTTGCTGATTTGGTTGTGTTCGCGCATAATCATTTCATGATCATACGAAATCGCCTTATTTAGTTATCAAGCAACAATTCCTAGTGGTAGCTATATAGACACAAAAAGCGTAATTCAGTGAAAAACATGCGCAGAAATGTTACGCGCAATGTTGGAAATAGTCACCGGAACACAGGTTTTCAAAATATTTTTTTTTTACCTCTTGAATTCGCGGTAAAGATCCTCTGTGATCAATGGGAACACCTCTTAATTCATCAATCTGGTCAGGCTCCTCAACGAACTCTGTAATGGTGGAATCCAGCCGTTGAATCCTATCTGTTCCAACTTCCTCTTGAATCTCAGGAGCCGTCATCGTCTCTGCATCACGTCGTTGTATCATTATTGCTGGCTTTTCTTCAGATTTACTATCAACCTTTGAAACGACTTCCTGTGGTCTTTCGTCGGTTGCCGTGGAGCGTGAGGTCGACAAATCATCTTCACGGATGCTACTCATCCGGCGGTAGGTGCTCGCTATGCTCGTCTGCCTGCTGATTTGTCGGCTGATGTTTTCCAATGTATGATCAGTGCTCTAAGGAAGAAGCATTGAATTGAATTTTATGAATTGAGTGCGTGGGACAGCTGAAATTGTATGCAAATCAGGTAAAACACCGAATATCCTTTAGGTATACTACGGCCATTTGCTTAGTGATTCATTCCTATATTAATGCAAAAAAATACAGATTCTTCTGCTCTTAAGACCAGGTGGCGGATATTCGATATGATCAAAACAGGAGGTTACTATGAGAGGATCATTCGTGCATTATAATATTGATGGAATGTGTTTTATATCGTTAAACATTCAACATTGGCTATTGCATGATGCCTTACTATCCATTTGGAGCTAAAAGGACCGGACGCAGACCGAAAATTGTTGGGGAAATACTTCTCTTACATTACTGAAATGTTCTACAAATAGTGATGATGCTTAAAACACGTTAGGCTCCTTGTAAAACATGACTTAAAGTTCTAATGACGATATGGTGATGACAGTTAACAATTATTTACCAATTGATAGCTACCCAAAAATACATGTAATTACTTTATTTCGGATAAATGGATAAATCCAGAACAAGGCCTGGAGCCGAATAGCAAAATACTCTTCCGAGTTTAAGTAGCCAATCAGAGCGCGCGAAAATTATCTGCTATCCACTGGCTTTTGCACTTACCTCTCTACTCGCACGTGGTTCTTCAACATCAGCCATAGAGCCTCTCTCTGGCATACGAGCAGTAGGTTGGTACCTAGGAATGTGAACTGGATCCTTAACCTCCACATCAGGCTTCTTTTCAGAGTGTTCATCAACATATCTCTCCAACCTTCCGCGAGATCTGGAGTCATCAAGTGCATCAACCTTGCTTTTGAGCTGTTCGATTTTCTTTCTGAGCTCGCTCATTGCTGATGGTTTGCTTTCCTTGTATTCTGTTACTGTTTCAACGATTTCTGTCGGAGTAAAAATGTTCCTTTCACTGGATGTGAGAATTTCTTCTCGAAGGCTTGTTCTTCTTGGAGAATGATCAGTTCGTTCGGACAAACGTCTGGAAGTATTCGCCCTGGAAATGGAACTATCAACGTCATCTGTGAAGCCTTTCCGAGGTATGACGGAATCTTCTCTGGTAGTTTTTCTCGTCACAAATTCACGCGCCGTCTGTTCTCGGTTTGAACGTACTTCTCTTGCTCTCTCTTTTATTTCCCTCTGGTTATTTTCATCTCTCGATCCCCCTACAGATACGGTGGAATCTTCTCGTTTTCGAATAATACTATCTCCACCTGGATAAGGCAATGGTATTGCCTCTCCTGGTCGAATTGAAGACTCTGGGGGTCTATAGGGCTCTGCTGGTACAGGCGACCCTGTTCGCCTAAACGGTTCTGGTTGTCTGGCGAGCTCAGACTGTCTGGGAGACTTTTTGGGTCCAGTCTGCGGTTGTGGTCTGGAAGGTTCTAATGTCCTAAATAACTCTGTTGGTCTAGACGCCTCTGATGGTGTAGACGCCTCCGTTGGTCTAGATGCATCTGTTGGTCTAAACGCCTGTGTTGGATTAAACGTTTCAGGTCGTCTGAATGGTTCGCGGGAGTAACTGGTGTCTTTATCTCTCATTCCTTTGGAGTAATACGCGGACTGGTCCTCTTCAGAGACACTTCCATGAAAAAATCCTCTAACAGAGCTTGGACCGTGGTCGTTATTCTTGGTGGATGTCATGGATACGGTCGAATCGGCCCTAAATACTCTCTTGGTTGCATATCCTTCGGTCGAACCAGATCTGGTTTCCCTGCTAGTTCGCGTCGGCTCGTCAAATTCGTTTCTGGGAGAGATCAAAATATCTCCTCTCTCGATCAGTCTCCTTTCGTCTTTTCGTAGCCAATCATCGTCCAATTTTCTTGCGAAAAAGCTTGGCTGTTCTTTTTCTTTAGAGCGCTCCAAGGAAGGATCAGCGTAGTCACTTATAGGGCGGATGTATTCCTCTGAAGGTCCCGAAAGAACGTCATCTCTAAACTTTCTGTCCATGTTTATACGTTCAACTCCTGGAACTGTGTCTTCATCCGTTCTCAAGTTGCCATCTTCATGTGTTCTGTAACCGTATTTATGATCCTTAGTATCCCCATACCTCTGTGTCTCTTTACTCTGCAATTCATCTTTAAAAACTTTGCCATCTCGTTTGGAATATTCGTAACGCTTCAACATAGATGTGGCGAGCCCACTTTGTCGAACATCTTTATTCTCGTCCACCTTGTTAACTGGACGCGTGATGGTATCCGACGCCTTTCTTGAAAGAGATGGGAAATCTCTTGTTTGAGCCTTAAGCTTGGCGATGTCTTCCTTTAGCTTGTCATGGATTGAAGGCTCACGACTTTTCCACCTCGAGGAAACGTCTTTCATCTCTACTCTTGAAGAAGACGGTGGGGTGTAAGGCTTGGCGTGTTCTCGTGTTAGTGTTTCAGTCTTGAGTTTAGCAATGTCTTCTTTAAGCTTGTCCTGAATGGAGGGCTTGCTACTGGATGAGTAGGGCAAAATCACGTCATCCTTCTTAATCGCACGCGTCTTCGCTTCTGCCTTTAGCCTAGCTATATCTTCTCTTAGCTTCACATGAGTTGATGACTCCTTTCTTGGTGAATAGGACTCCCTATCTAGTTTACCAATGTCTCGTCTGCTTGCCCCATCACGTCCAAGAGCATTGTCGAGCTCAGTGCTTCCATGGCGATGAATGTTTGATGCATAGCTTGGATATACGTCATTGTCCTCTTCTTTATTATAGGATCTCAGCTCTTCCGAAGACAAGCTTCTTGATCTTAGCAGCGAGTCACGTCTTTCACGCCCTTTTTGGCCAGTTTGATCAGTTCTGTGGGCATCTCTTTCAAGTGATCCAGTGCGCCTGGTCTCTCGTAGTAGCTCTTTGTCTTCATTAGATCTTGTTCTTCCTATGTAAGAAAGAAACTCCCCTCTTCCTGGAAGTTCTCGGTAGATTCCCAGTCTACTTCTGGCTTTGTCGTCAAGGGCTTCTGAAGATAAAGAACGTGTCTTGATGCTTCCTGGGAATTGCACGGAGTCAGTACTTCTTCTTGAGCGAAACAGCTCCTCATTTCTCCGTCGCTTAGTGACATCATTGTAATGATCATTGGATTTACCCGCTGAAAACCTTGAGGAACCTGAATCTCTGTCTTTCCATTTATTAGAAAGGGACAAATATGCACTTGAAGTAAATTTGGAGGGATCACTGCTGTCATCCTCGGAAAGCCTTGTTGTGAGTCTTTCTCTTTCAAGTGAGTTGGAGGCTTCCTTTCTTTCTAAAGCCCTTCTCAAAATATTAATATCTTCCAGACCGATAGTTTTGGAATCTTCAGTTGCACCATCAGAATCCGCATCCTCTAGCTTGTCCCGCCTCTCCAAAGAGCTTTTATGTCCAAGAGGATCGGACAAATCTGCTTTATCAGCAACCGTCCTTCTTTCTCCCCTAGTCTCGTCCCGTCCGTAGGATGATGCTGTGTATCTTGAAGCACTTGCTGAATCTCTGTCTTTTTCGCCTGTTCCTGTTCGCTGGTCAGACATTTTCCTACCACTCCCTGATCGATAAAAGGAAGATATGACATCTCCATTTGCGGCTGGCTTATCGGATGCTTTAGCGTCCCTGAGATCCTCATCTCTGGAGTACGAAGAGTAGAATGAACTGATAGGACTATCCTTCACATTTTCATCTGTACCATATGGTCTACTTGACGTACCAGTGAACGTACTTGTGATGCCCTTTAAATCTCGTGTCTTAATTGCCTTGATGTCTTCTCGTGTTTTGTAAGACGAGCTGGATCTTTCGTCGATGACACTTCTAGTAACGACAGACTTTGTGATATTCTCAGTTACATTCCTTGCATCTTCCTTCATAAGGTAGTTTTCTCTTTCAATGCGACCTTCTTTAGGCTCGATAAACATGTTTGATGTATATGCAGCGTGACCAGAGTCACGACCGGAAGTGGAATCGCCATATTCTCGAGCTCGAGTGTCTCGCGGATCGAAAGAATAATACTTTTTGGAATGCATTTTACAATGTTCCTTTAAGGCATTCGAGATGTGAAGATATTCAAATTATGTCATCCAAGAATGACCCTGTAAAGATGAGAAATGGATTTAACGATCTACTTACTGTTATCTTGAATAGTACTGTGATCTTTCTGAGTTCTACGTCTCTTTTTTAAATTATTAGATTCCCTTAGTTTCTGAAACAAGTGTTATGGTGTACTGGAAATCTGTGATAATGTGAATATGTGTACCTGCATGTTAGACGACATCAAACCTTGGTTAAAATCGAGCCCACGTATAACTATTTATACTGAAATATCGGAAATTATAGGACTAAATACTTCACAGTGTATGTACATCCCTACGGAAGCCTGTAAGGGACATTCGAGATGCGACTTATTTTACGGAATTTTTTTTTATCGGTGAGGGATTTTTTTTTTATCTGTTAGGGAAATTTTTTTTTTATCGGTTAGAGAATTTTTTTTTCGGTTAATGCGAGATAAAAATGCGAGATAAAAAATGCGAGATTGAAATGCGAGATAGAAAATGCGAGATAGAAAATGCGAGATAAAAATGCGAGATAGAAAATGCGAGATAAAAAATGCGAGATAAAAAAATGCGAGATAGAAAATGCGAGATAAAAAATGCGAGATAGAAAATGCGAGATAGAAAATGCGAGATAAAAATGCGAGATAAAAATGCGAGATAGAAAATGCGAGATAAAAATGCGAGATAAAAAAATGCGAGATAAAAAAATGCGATAGAAAATGCGAGATAGAAAATGCGAGATAAAAATGCGAGATAAAAAAGCGAGATAAAAATGCGAGATAGAAAATGCCAGATAGAAAATGCGAGAAAATGCGAGATAAAAAAGTGAGATAAAAATGCGAGATAGAAAATGCGAGATAAAAATGCGAGATAAAAAAGTGAGATAAAAATGCGAGATAGAAAATGCGAGATAAAAATGCGAGATAGAAAATGCGAGATAGAAAATGCGAGATAAAAAATGCGAGATAGAAAATGCGAGATAGAAAATGCGAGATAGTAATGCGAGGTAGAAAATGCGAGATACTGAAGGGCGGCGTGGTTACCCTGGAAGCGCCTTTCTCCTTGTCCATAATGGCCGCGTCCGGTACCATGGACGATGAGGTAAAGTATGGCATTTTTCCCCTAGTTTTAAATTAATGAATTATTCATACACCTGTACATGCTGTACACAAGCATATGGAACTGCAGCATATAGATCGACAGGAGATTCCATCAAAGCCGTACTTCGAGCTTGAGCTTGCTGAAGATACGATGAACAGGCCTATCCGAACGATCGTCATGCTACGAGCCATCTCTACATCTCTTAACAACTGCGAAACCAGTAAACGATTAAACCATTTACATTATGAAGTTAAATCTTTTACATTAGTAGAATCTACACAGAAAACTACGTACAAACACGTTCCCAGTTGTAAAGAGATCTAGAGATGGCTCGTAGCATGAGGATTGTTCGGATAGGCCTTTTCATTGTAGACCGTTGTATCCAGACAAGCTCAAAGGACGGTTTTGATGGAATCTCCTGTCGATCTATGTGCTGCAGTTCCATATGCTTATGTACAGCATGTATGAATAATTCATTAACTGCCATACTTTACCTTATCATCCATGGTACTGGACGCGGCCATTCTGGACAAGGAGAAAGGCGCTTCCAGGGTAACCACGCCGCCCTCGCATTTTCTACCTCGCATTTTTATCTCGCATTTTTTCTCTCGCATTTTCTATCTCGCATTTTTTATATATCTCGCATTTTTTATATATCTCGCATTTTTATCTCGCATTTTCTATCTTGTATTTTTATCTCGCATTTTCTATCTCGCATTTTTATCTCGCATTTTCTATCTCGTATTTTTATCTCGCATTTTCTATCTCGCATTTCTATCTCGCATTTTCTATCTCGCATTTTTTACCTCGCATTTTGTATCTCGCATTTTTATCTCGCATTTTTTATCTCGCATTTTCCATCTCGCATTTTTTACCTCGCATTTTCTATCTCGCATTTTTATCTCGCATTTTCTATCTCGCATTTTTATCTCGCATTTTCTATCTTGTATTTTTATTTCGCATTTTCTATCTCGCATTTTTATCTCGCATTTTTATCTCGCATTTTCTATCTCGCATTTTTTACCTCGCATTTTCTATCTCTCATTTTTATCTCGCATTTTCTATCTCGTATTTTTATCTCGCATTTTCTATCTCGCATTTCTATCTCGCATTTTCTATCTCGCATTTTTTACCTCGCATTTTCTATCTCGCATTTTTATCTCGCATTTTTTATCTCGCATTTTCTATCTCGCATTTTTACCTCGCATTTTCTATCTCGCATTTTTATCTCGCATTTTCTATCTCGCGTTTCTATCTCGCATTTTCTATCTCGCATGTTTTACCTCGCATTTTCTATCTCGCATTTTTATCTCGCATTTTTTATCTCGCATTTTCTATCTCGCATTTTTATCTCGCATTTTTTATCTCGCATTTTCTATCTCGCATTTTCTATCTCGTATTAACCGAAAAAAAAAATTCCCTGACCGATAAAAAAAAATTCCCTAGAAAAAAAATTTCCCTAAAATTAAGTTGCATCTCGAATGTCCCTTACAGGCTTCCGTACATCCCTGAACGATTGATGCGAGATCGTCAAGCCTCGACTTAAAACTGCAAATAAGACACATGTCTTCGGATGTTCAGTTGGTGATTACCAATAAATAAGGCGGGGTGGAGAATTAATTAATAAATGACTCAGTAAAATATAATTTCATGGATTGAAAGATCCTTGCAGTGATTTTAACTATTGCAAAGAAGGCCTGAAAATAATTCTACAGTTCCATTTTATCTCGCGTCCGTTCAGTTACAGATCACAGATGACATAAATGTGGTAATAACAAAAAAGTGGCCAACGAGCCGAAGGTGAGTTGGCTGACTGATATTCTTACCATATTCTGACATCTTCTGTGATCTATAACTGAACAGACACGCACCAAAATTGAATTTATTTGTTTTAAACAACAGAGAAGAAAAACTATCCTCGTAGTACTCGACTACGATCATGGTTATTCGATGGTTCTTTTTTCTAATTTCGGTATTTTCACGTCAACAAATACAACAACCTTTCGTTTCGGTTAATCCTTTTTCTTAATTGTTAATATATTCTGCTAAATATTTTTTTCGATGCCTTCGCTTGCCCTTTTCGAAATAATCTAGTCCACGCGTTTTCAAAACTGTCCGCCATTTTAGACGAAAACAGAGAAAACAAATTATCCATGACGTCAGCTGTGCGTCTGTACTGTAATAGATCATAGGTAATGGCCAATCAAAATGCGTGTATAATTCAGTATATCGCATAAACACTGTTACCTACCGAGCTATCGACCCAGCAGGAAAGCTGTAATTTTAATCATTACAATAAACTTTCTCTAAGCCGGACCCCCTTAGATGCCCGCCTTAGAGAGGTGTCTGCCTTGCAGAGAGTTTAGTTAAAGACAAGTTTTAGTAACTAAGATAAATTCGGCTAGATCAAGGCAGTCGCTGACATCCAACCTAGAGGTGTCAGCCTTACAGGTGGTTTCGCTTTGAGAGAGTTGACTGTATGCCCGTAGACAACGTATGAGAGAAAGTGGATATACGAAATGACCATATTCACCAGTTTCACAAAAAGAAGTGTTGCAAATCCAATGAATTCCAAGTGAAAACGTGCAAACATGCCCGGCGGTGTGTACTTCAAGCAAAATAGAAAAAAGACAGACAATATTTTAATTTTAAGCTTTCGCATTTTTATGGAAATCGCTATTAAAGTTGGTAAAAGAATTTCAATACAATGGGCAATATAACTTGGCATTTTCAAAAGGTTTAAAGAGCTTATAATTAAGTTAACTGACCGAACATAAAGCTTTGATTCGGAAAAAAATGCCTTACTAGTGGATGTGATTTTTTAAAACATTTTGGACAATCTTTGGTTAATAAACGGTGAAATCTGAGGATTGTGTTCCTTTCTTATTAGCCTTCTGAAATATCAACTCATGGGATTATACTAATCCGTGAGCAATTTATTTGAAAAGGTAGTACAATAACCCTAGCCAATACAAGACAATAATGCAAACTGAAAAGGAAAGGATTCACTGCAGGCGTCACGACTCACCATCTTACGTATCATGAAAACAGCTTTTCATAAGACAGACTTCATTTCAACTTCTTCTCATGTATATTTGATTTTATGAAGAGGTTTTGGTTAACATTTTTTCTGATATCAGCCTACAGGGCACAGCGTACAGTAGCTTGTAACACGTAGACGTCAACAACTGAATATTAGCGTAAACAATATCGCTATAGGATTTTCAATCCAAGTTTAAAATAGCTACCTGTGTACCTGTGTGAGAAATGTTAAACCTTTAATTTTTTTAGTTCCAGAAATGTCCAAGTTCCAAATAAATATGTGGTAAAATAGCAAAAAAAAAAAAAAACGACAACACAAATATTTATCCTGGATGTTAAGCCTTTTAATTTAGTAAAAGCTATCGCAAGAAAGTTTATATTTAATTAAATGCAACAGCTGCTTTTATTCACGCCAGGTTCCCGGTTCAAGAGAAGGACTTATGTACAGTTAGACTGAGTCAGGAGTTAAAGTTACAAAGTACCTTCATTTCGACCATTTTCGAGTTCTGTTGTAGCTTAAATTTTGTCCTTAAATGAAAATATCATTCCTAACAATTAAAACAGGAATCACTTCTGGTTCTTTATATGAAATGCGACAAACGTTATTATTTTTTTATAGTAATTATTGCTCTGTATTGTGAAAACTTGTGAATAACTTGTGTAAATTGTGAATAACTTGTGTGATGTAAGTCCAACTTGTAAAAATTGAAATGGCTAGTCTGACAACTGTTGTTTCGTCGCTGCCATGCGACTCTTCAGAGACCTCCTGATATCTGGCAAACTCGTTGAGCATCTCGCTCAAAGTCCCGTTCGCAATCGGTTCAGCACACGCAATCTGGCCTTATATCGCATAAGGATTCCCGTTCAGCACGCGTTCAGCACAACAGCGTGTGCTGAATTGATTGCGAACGGGACTTTGAGCGAGATGCTCAACGAGTTTGCCAGATATCAGGAGGTCTCTGAAGAGTCGCTTGGCAGCGACGAAACAACAGTTGTCAGACTAGCCATTTCAATTTTTACAAGTTGGACTTACAGCACACAAGTTATTCACAATTTACACAAATTATTGCTCTCCAGTGTGATAAGGTGTTTGGTAAGTTCCGTCAATTCTGCGTTCTAATTACAGTTAGTAAAGTACTTTCTTCTTTCTTCTAGTAGCTACGTAGCTTCAAATGTCCATGATGAATTCAGTCTATAATTAACTGGAAGGTACATGTGGGCTTTTTGAGGCCAAGTGTTTTCGTCCGTTTGTTAGAAAATATATCAATCTGGCTTGCAGTTATTTTAGGAATTGTAAAAGAAAAAAAAATTATGGCTAATTGCACACGCAGGTCTTGGAGTATGATATTGTTGTATACTATATTACACCAGCTATCATCGATTCCAACATAAAATATAACTTTTTTCTCTCAGCTAGTATTGTCAGTATTCTGATCTTTTCTAATTCTTTACCTGTCGGAGAATAAACTGATCGTATTTCCAGATAACGACTAATACGAGCTTTGGATTTCCATTTAACAGGGGTAAGAGGGAGCTGTGCTGTATTTACGTTTTATGAAAATCTTAACTAGCCGCCTTGAATATCACAAGTAATCACCGCTGATTCAAACGATAACGTTAGCCACTATTTGTCCCACGTTTCGAGAACTGTAAGTAGTTCAGTTGAGAAAAGCATTTCATTATTTATTCGACATAGCATTTTAGAGTGTGAATGCGCAACGAAACGAGTGCAAAATAATTATTACATATTACACTCTTCAAAAACTTGAGGAGCTTATTATAATGGCTGGTCTTTAGACGTCAGTTTTTGTTTCTGGAATAAAGGCTCGAAATAAAAAAAAAAAAAAAACAGCTGAAACTCGTCAAAGTACCCAGCCGTAGAACACAAAGCAGTTGCTTATCGAATAACATACATTATTTTTTAAAGGAGCAGCACATTCCATGTATAACGAGATTGATGCTGTTTTCAGATCCTCGAACCCGAATAATTGTATTGACACTAGCTTTTAATGGAGGGCCAATTAATTAACAACCCTTTCAACGTGAACAAAAAAAGCATTTAGTAATTACGTAGCTAGTCTCATAGATATTGAAATAGCTGATGACAATAACTTAGAATTTCTAAACGTGATCGACCTTAAAATAAAAGAGAAGATTTTACATGAATTAAACATTGTTAATTTCGTTATTTGCCGAGCAACCATTTTAGTAGGTGACTATGTAGAAATTTCAAGAAAATTGGGCATAGAACGACGGAGCCAAATAAGGGCTATAATTTTTAGAACTACTTTGTCTGTCTATAGGATAAATAAGCTTTTCCCTTGTTTCACTTGCCTATTATATAACTTTATTATCACTACATGTTCATGCGATCAGCTGAAGTGAATAGCACATCTTTTGTTCATATGTTCTTTAATCCTTACCAATCTTTTCACCACAAGAACAAAGTTTTCTTATTGTCAATATATTTTTTTTGCGAAAGTTCAACAAGAGATAAAGACGAGTGTATTGTTTTAAACTTCAACCTATGCACATAAAATAAATGTTATTTCAGATTCTCAATCAATCCAGTTCAAGTTTGACACAAAGAATTAAATTACGTAGCGATAAAGTCAAACATGACTTCGAAAGATAAACATCTATTTTTGGTCGTAAATTACTCTTAAACGCTTGAACTACATGCGCTGACTATTACACATAAAAAGAAAATGTTTTTAGCAAGAAAAATAGACCACTTACGTTAAATGTAAAGTCATTGGTCAACCGAGTAATCGGGAACGGTGAGAGAGATCCAAAACACAGCATTCGAGATGTAAACCAAATGCGTTGTACTGTGATAAAAAACCTTGCATGCTAAATGGGATAGCTTGCATGCAATATTGTAATATCGGGGATAGAAGACAGTTTCCACATCACTGGTTTCTCAAAAGAGATTTTAGATGTGCAAAATGGTAATCAAAACAAAAAGCAATATTACTTATTTCTAAAGACTAGTGGACTAGTGTTATTCTGACAGATCAAACTTAATGCAACGATTTTAAGCAAAAAGAGTGACCAGTTTTTTTAACGTAAAGTTTCAAATGCCACCTTTCAAGGTTTATTCCAAATTCGCGAAACACAAGCTTGTTTTTTATAAAAGAGCATATGGATAAAATCAGTGTGTATGATTTAATTATTTAAGTAATGTTTTCTGAGCCGTAATTTTCAGTAGTGCCGGCGTTAAATCGTAGTTCTAACTACAGTATAAAACATAGTTAGGATAAAAAGGCTTTCTTCTTTCTTTTTGCCAAGAACAACTATCACAAAAACCAATTCTTTTAACAATGTTAAAAGCCATCTTAATATCGTGTTAATTGAAGTCTATGGTATTGGCTTTCAAACAAATTCCGCTTCACGGCCTATTAATATAATCAATTAACCAAATGTCATAGGTTCGAATCAATGGTCACTGATTACGTCCTAAGGGATGTTTTGCTCACATTGTACCCCAGATTCCCAGCACATTGACGGATCTAGGGTAGAGGCCTACACCCCCACCCCTTCCCTCATCAGTCTTTAACATTTCCACTCCACTCCTATTCAATTTCCTCCCCCCCCCTCCCCTTGCGGTGGAGTGTGCAGACTGCAGAGATGAACTGAAGGTTGTAAACGTTGGCTTATTTTTTTTTTTGTGTGACATCTGGTCTCCTCTGGACAACAAATGACAAAACGAAACCAAGAAGCCGCCATACTTTAAACAAATGCTTTAATTCGCACTTGTCCAAAATTTCAACTTAACAAGAATTTTGAGAAGTTGCATTTCATTCTTTGGGCATTTAGTATCCTTATGGCTTTATTAATTAATCCAAAGAGGATAACTACCAGAAAAGGAAAGCATGACATGCCATGATAATTTTTAGTTTTAACGTGTGACAGTTTCACCTACGTGAAAAACACATTAGGGACCTTAAGCAACGAGAACTTTGGCTCCCGGACTTACCTCGTTCGCGGGTCTATTTTCGTTGACTGTGTCTCGCACTCTATCGGACTTAGATGTTACAGAATGGAGGATGTTTTGCACGATCACGAGTCAGAAACATATCAGCTGAGCAGCGATACACGTTTACAAAAAATCGTTGTGTCTGCGTAGGCATAGAAGCAGCATTTAGGGAATGTTCTGTTCGTCAAGAAAATTAGCGAACAAAACTTCGATTTTAAAGGTTGATAATGTCCCAAAAATGTTTTATAAGACAAGCTGTACCCTGATGAAGAAATTACTCGGTTAAAAAATATATTCCTAATCTTGTTTTATATTGTTTCTGCTGATCGAGTGCATGGTCCTTCCATTTACAATTTTTATTTGAAAACCACTCTTCACTAGGCGAGACCAAACACTTCTAGTTCGTGCATTAAAAAATAATTTACTCCGACAAAGAATTCCTCATCGTGTTGTGTTTGGAAGCCTTTTCCCAAACACGTATAACCTAATCTAGGATTTGAATCTGAAGAAATTGCTCGAATATCAGTTCCCGTCTCTGATCCAAACTCCGGCCCATAAGAAGAGTCGTGATTAATCCCCCCAAGCACTATTTGTTCATCAGTGGCCGGCTTTGCACACATCTTTTGTGGAGCAAATCCAGCTGGATTCTTCAGGCTGAACAGAAAAGAATCAGGACATGGAATCCACGTATCCTCATCAACTGGAAATTAAAAAAAAGTTCAGTAAGTGGATAAACGTTCACTGTCTTACTGAAGTCGCTGTATCGTCTGGCGACATATCTGGCGACGGCTGAGATAATGGGGACAACGTTGACGTCCATAAACTTCAGGAACATCAACGAACATCAAAATTTATCTGGCAACAATTTGATATGACAATTTTTTGATCACGTGACTTGACGTTTCCATGGCAACAAGATATTGACAGCAATGTTTTTTTTTTTTAAATTTGCATATTTATACTTTTTTATACCTTGGGATAAAGAAGACGAAAATTATATCGTACCAAGAGATTATCATGAATTGGACAGAGAGGGAGTCTAGGGGCGTTGGCTGGGATATCTTAATTGCAAAAAAGTTATTTTTAGTAACAATGCGGACCAATGCGGAAACAATTTCCGGTGAGCTGGTTGACTTCCGGAAGGCTTGCTTTCTTGAATCAGCGCGTCAAATCGAGGTGGAGTCAACAAATTAAAAAAATGGCGACCATCGCGGTGGCAATTTCGCGTGTGAAAAAGAAAGTAAAATGGTCCTGTTTGAGCAAAGAACGTTATATAGTACCACAGCGGCTGGATACATAGATCTCCATCTGTCTTAAAATACAAACTGTTGCAACTGAAGCAGCAAAAAGGGGGCTGGACATCAACTTACCGGACAGATGCCAACCAACCATCCACTCCAATCTCTTGTAAGCGTCGTTTCTAGTTTGAAGTCGCTTTGCTTTGCATACTGTAGAATTCAAAGTTGTTATGTTTTCGGTAGCTGAAGGATAGAAGGATGCTCTTCTGGGAAAATCACTTTTTAGGGATTTCAACACGGCAAGGAGTTAAAAATGCTAAAACCGGCTCGCATGCATGCATGCATGCATGGATTTGTTTTCTATAAGCTTTAATACGTTTGGAAGGACTTTGCATTGATTGTCAGGTGCAACTTCTTTCCACGGAAAATGGATATCAGTTCTGTTGAGGTCAGCTACCAAGAAACTCTATACTGACAGGTTAGAGATTATTTAGAGCCAAAGTGTAAGTACAATTTCTGGAAAAGTGATTGAATTTTCTTTTTTCGATGGGCCTGGCGGCGCGTGTTTCAAGTTTAAGCTTAATTTTTGCGTAGTTAGCTTTCATCTATACTTGGGTTATTGACTTCGCATGTGGCATCGATCCTTTGTTTGTCAAAGTACAGCTTAACCTCAGTTTTAAAGATTGCTGAACACGGTATCACGACGTCAAAAACTTTAATGGTCTACTCTAGACTAAAGGCAATTAATATTATTAATTTTTGTATTTAAGCTTAAAGAATTTTAGGTTCAATACAAAAATGCATTATATCCAAGGCCACGTTTTTTAATAAATGAAAACTACGGGTGATGCCTCGTTTGGAAGCACCGTCGTTTACATCCTTTCTAATAAGCTTACCTTTTTCATATAAGCTTAACCCTATTCGGCCTGGGGGGGGGGGGGGGGGGGGGGGGGGGGCACAAAGTGCCCGCGCTAACTTTGAACGTTCATAACTTCTTTAATATGTATTCAAACGCCATCAAACTTTGTGACTTTTCCTAAAATTTATCTGTCAACAATTTTGTATGACAATTTTTTGATCACGTGACTTGATGTTTCCATGGCAACAAGATTTTGACAGCCATGTTTTTTGAAATTTGCATATTTGTACCTTTGAATGAAGAAAAACAATATTTATTGGTATAACTTTTATATTTTTACGTCATTTAGCGTTTATTTATTGGTTTTGATTAATTTTGAGTCAATTTGGACGGTTTTTAAGAGGTTTTAAAAAATTTCAGAAAACCAAGATGGCGGATCCAAGATGGCGGCCGTATAACTAATTACCTAATAACTACGTCATATGACGTAATCATTCCATTGTGCGGACCGCAAAGAAGACAGTTTCGGACGTACTATGTACCCTCTAAGTTTCATTGTCGTAGCCTTAATGTTCTTGAAGTTACGAAGGGGGGGCACAATGTGCCCCCCCCCCCCCCCCAGGCTCAGGAACTCAAAAAAAGCCCAGGCCGAATAGGGTTAAGCCTATAAAAGATGAATCGGACATCATTCGCCTTGTCCAAGTTATGTTTCATAAAAATCAGTTAGTTGTTTTTCGGAACGAATGCTTTAATTTGACTGGATTATGACTGGTCACTGAGAATTTTAAGAACTTAAACAAACACCGCGCGGGTTTAATTTCAGCCGACTAAACGCAATTATTAGCTTCACAAAAATGTTTACTGGTCTTTCCGTGGATTTTTATTCAAAAACGATGCCTGTTTGTTTTCGCCATTGGAGTATCGTCTGAATTTCAGTTAAAAAATAAAGTTTTTATTCATTTAACAAGTGCTGGGGAAAAGTGAACCTGCAAACTTCCTTCGAACTGAGTGACAAACTTCAGGAATATTTTCCGGTTACCTTAGCTGTGACCCTAACCTTACCTTAGCTGTGACATCTAACAAACAAACTGTTTCCCGCCATTGGTCCTAAGCGGGCAACATTTTCGAAAGCGGGCAACAATTTTGACGTCAGAGGGTAACATTGCACTGTTGCCCGCTAGCGCACGTGATCGGACTGTGACAAAAGGTGGCATGATTATGATGAACTGCAAGGCATCAGCCTTGATCATCCTTGCAGTTTGTCGATTATGTTTGTTCATATTTTGGCTGATTAGGTCTTTCGTAGATCCTACGTATCGTTTACAGCATTATCGTTTGCGGTTCTTTGCAGATTTTGGTTCTATGATTATGATGGACCGAGTGCTCGGCGCGTTTTTCAAACTGTCCTGTGTTGTGTTTTATTTTGTGTTGCTATATAACAAATCACTTAATGACTGATCCCTCGGGAAACAGTTCGCCTCGGGAAACATCGAGATTCGAGGGAAACAAAATTCACTGTTTCCCTCGGGACCAGTCATTAAGTGTTTAGTGTTAACCGTATTAAAAAGAGGCATCGTTAAATAAAATCCAAGAAAAAGCCAGGAAACTTATTTTGTGAAGTACGGACGCTGAAACTCGCGTTGGTTGTTAACACGCAGATATAAGTCCTTTCTCTTAACCTATTGTGGCCAAATAATCCAATAAAAGCACCTACAGAAAAGGATCTAATCGATTCGTTTATGAAACATAAATGTGACAAGGCGAATAAAGATGTTGATAGACATTTATACAAAAAAATACTAAATACAAAGTGCGTAAACGGCGGCAACTTCCATCGATTTGCTCTTCGAAATCATTTACTGAAAAAAAAAAAATAGCCTTGGGTGAAATTTAAATGTATGGTCGATTAGGTCATTTAAGTTTTTTGACGTCGCATACAGTGTCAGCCAAACTTTCTGATTTTTTTGTCTGACAAAGGGGAGGCCCGCGATTTATAAGAGATACACTTAAGTTAAATCTTATACTAAAAAGAATTGGTGGTCTTTTATCACAAAGCTCAATAAATTAATTAAGGTGAAATCACTAGAAAAGTGTGTTTTATATATTCGCTTTTTAAAAATAAAATAATACAAGTCTACTGGATTTTTTCGAAGTCAATAATCCAAGTAAACTTAAGCTTATAGATGAAAACTAACTCCGCAAAAATTAAACTGAAAACGCCGGCCCATCGAAAAAAGAAAATTCAATCACTTTTCCAGAAATTGTACTTACACTTTGGCTCTAAATAACCTCTAACCTCTAACCTTGGTAGCTGACCTCAACAGAACTGATATCCATTTTCCATGGAAAGAAGTTGCACCTGACAAAGTCCTTCCAAACTTAAACTTAAAAAAGCTTATAGTGAACAAATCCATGCATGCATGCATGCATGCGAGCCGGTTTTAGCATTTTTAACTCCTTGCCGTGTTGAAATCCCTAAAAAGTGATTTTCCTTCTATCTATTCTATCCAAGCATTGGTCCGCATTGTTACTAAAAATAACTTTTTTGCAATTAAGATATCCCAATCCCATTACTGGGAGACTCCCTCTCTGTTCAATTATTTTCTCTTGATCGTACACAGTATTATTGTCGTTTCGTTTTTTCCAGTTATATCAAAATGGCAGTTGACCGCGACCGTAACGTAACCATTAATAAAATGTTTACTAAAAAAAGCATACGGAACGTATCTTCAGATAGAATGGTCGCTGCAGTTTATTCACTACATTATGTCATGGCAACAATCAGTTATACAATACCCAATTCAAATAAACGCCGGACCTCACATAAACGCCGGACCTGAAGTAAACGCCGGTATCTCTGATAAACGCCGGGGACGTTTATTGAAAACTCGACCTTGTTGACCCGTCGTTTATTTGAAGCCGGTGTTTATTCGGGAGTCGGCGTTTAATCGAGGAAATACGGTACACTCATTGGAACAAGCGTACTAAAATAAGATGGAATTATTTAGAACAGCAGTCCTTCACACAGCTTACGTGAGTACCATGGCTTGTCTGCATATCCACCAAATATATTATCACCACTTTTAATCACAACAAGAGTTGGTGACTTTCCATCACACTTCTTGTGAAAACTGGCTGCTTTCCATCCATCCCTCGTTGCTTTGTACAGAAGACTCCATTTGGCATCACGTGGTTGATTCGAAATCCAGGACAGAAGAATGTCCTCCTGGTCACGGCTGGTTATTATTGATGATTTAGTGAACACTTTTGGCACAGGAGACAGCTTGTCAATTAGTCCTTCTAACTGATAAAACTGGGCTTCGGCTAGTAGCTGGTGTTTCAGCGATTCCAGGGTCTCCTTGGAACATAACAGCTCACCATTGCGAAGGTAATTAAGTATGAACCTAATGACAACCAAAGAAGTTGGTTATTAGTTATAACTATTATGAGCCTTAGGCGCAGAGGGAATGGGGACTCCCTTAGAAAGATGATGGGCATGCACCCTGACTGAGGTAGCAGCAACAGCGATGTCTTAACCTACCCCCCCCCCCCAACCCCAACCCCGACCCCCTGAATCTCCAGCAATTAAACAAGGTGATAAAACGATTACGGATTTTTTTTTTAAATATTCCATTCTACTCCGTTTTAAAAGATATTGGGGCTATTGATGTACTAAACCAACCACCACTCGAACAGAGGATGGTTAGTAACCCCAAACGTTACTATAATGCTGCTTTGTTTGTTATAAATGCTGAGTAATTTCTGAATAGGCCATTTGCACGATGACGTCATATGACTACAACTACCACAATCCTTCAGTTTTTTTGTTTTGTAGTGCAAATTAGGGCCATTGTTATTTAAACCTCACTGGGATTACAAAATTTAAATAAGGAAAAACGAAATGAATTCTGGTAGTTGTAGTCAAATGACGCCATCGTGCAAATGGCCTATTGTGTTTGATAAATAATGGTGCTATTATAGCATAACTGTTGTATAAAAATCCTAAGCAGTGAAACTGCGATTGTGGAGAGGTGTACATGTAGTTAGCAATGACATTTTTTTTTAAACTGAACTAAAAGGAAGTAGACTTAATGGGAAGTTTGTGGATAAATTTATAGTAAGCACTTTAATTTACTGTCACTGAACTCAAACGAACCTATGCAACTTTTACAGATTCCTCTTTTTATGTATTGACAGAGTTAACTATATATAACACTAAGGCCGTGTTCTATTGGGATCAACCATTTTCGGTTGGTTGGGTTGGTTGGATTTTTTTCGTGTTCTATTGGGGTAAAACCGTTTTCGGTTGGTTTGGTTGATCAACCATTTCAACCAGCTCTGAACCTGGTTGAAATGGTTGAACTGATGGTTGAAACCGAAAATGGTTGAAAAGTGTTCTATTGGGACACCTCAACCAAATCAACCAAAACCAGTTTAGGTTGAAACGGTTGTTCCCAATAGAACACGACCTTAATCAAATTTGTTGAACTGTAATCCACTTCCATCCTTGCAATCCTGCACTTTACCCTCTTTATGTCCAAACTACTGCTTTTGGTTTGCTCTATTGAATATTTTCATCCCACTTATACAGTTACTCGTGGCAGAGTTAATGCCAATAAGAGTTAATGAAACCAATTTGTGTTTAAAAAATCCAGTGAATAGAGATTTATGAAACACTTGCTATGCATGCTAACAAGATAAATCACTATTCACTGTATGATGCAAATTAGTTTCATTAACTCTTATCCACTGGAGAGTTATTTACCAGGTGGATAGCACTATCCAACTTTTGAACGAATGGAGCTTGGACTGAAGATAAAAACAAACATTGTTCATATACTGAGCTTGGGCTGCCTGTGGTCAGTTGCAAAATGGCGCCTACGTCGCAGACGAGAAGGACAAGAAGCGGGACCGTTCTTCGTTACAATAGTTTGGACATTTCATCATCTGCTGTTGATGAGAAGTAGGTTTGACAATGGCTTGCGATGCAAGTTCTTTAGTTCAAAGAACCCTTTACCTTGGTCATGAAGCGGATAATTATTATATCAGGGCCATTAGTAGTCTCCGCGCAACCGTTATTAGGGGGAGGAGCGTTGCGTGACGAGCCCAAATAACGGCTGACTGGGCCATCAGGAAAGTAGAATATTTATGTCAAATTCCTACAGACTGTTAGTTGTTTTTTCTGTGGCCATGGAACTAAAAAAATGGAAAAAATCCAACAGTTGGGCTTGACTCGAGGTCCGCTCGTGGCTCGTGGTTGACTCGGGCTCGCGTTTTGCTCGAGAAACGACACATTTTATATTAATTAACTCCAATAAATACACTGAAATAGCGTGACCCAATTATTAAACGATCGTTGTACTGTGAATTCGCATTTTAAATGACTTCATTGATCGTGTTATTTTAGCAAAATGTAGAATAAAAAATCTTACGCAACAGAAAGCAAGCGAGTGTAAATTATCAGTAGCATGTGGCATCAAAGTGTTTGTGCAAGTCATCAACTCATCAGATGGCAGCTTCTGCACACAATTACTTACCGAAAGAGATCACCATCCCGATCTATAAAATATGCTCCATCTTCCTCGTCCGGTTTTAACTCGTGCCTTCCAGAAAACATCGCACAGAGCATGGAATCCGGGTCCTTTCGTAAAGTATCCAATGTCGTTTTATATATTTTACCGCCAACGTTCAACTTGATCGTGCTACCGAAGTGGACCTGATTCAAGGTCTTGGTCAACTCTTCGAAAGCTGATTTTTGCTGCTTTACATGGTCTATGTCTTGCTTCAATAATTCACGCGCATCACTCATAAGCTTTTGTGCATCAGATATCTTTGCACAAGCTAAATCAAAACGACTCAATTCGTGTTCGTTTTGAGCAGCCATGTTTGATACTTCCGCCGTGATATTGAAACGTGACATTGAGCCTACGTTCCTCTTCAACAGCGGTCACTTCCTTAGCTGTATTTCAAGGCATGTAACCTAGTCATTCTCTTATCAACTCTTATAGGCACCGTAAAAAAAAAGAGGTACCTTATATTCTTAAAAATAATTAAAAGTGTAACAGTGGCACAACCAGCAAATCACTGTTAAACGGGCAACCATGTGCAGTGGACATTTCAATAACCATGACGCTCTATGTTAATTAGCTCTGTGGTCTTACTCGCGGCTCAAGGTACCGACACGCTTAAGAGCGGCTTTTCCTAATTTTCGCCTTCGAGCTTCGACCATGCAAGATAAAAAAATCGAACATTTTCAAACCTTGTCATAACAAAAGTCTTACTAAACCATTTGTAAAAATATAAGTTTCAGTTTGTTTACTTTAATATTTTTCCGTTACGGCGACTTTTCCACTCAGATGACCCTGGAGCGAGGAAAACCGACTTGGAAGTGTCACTTGTTTAAACCTCTCGTCTTCAAAATACGACGCGTAGAAATAAAAATAAAAACCATATACTTAAATGAGAGTATTTCTTCCACACGTAAGCATTGTCAAACATCAATTTTATGAAAACCAGAATTTTTGACAGATTTTTAAAAATTAACCGTTTTGAGTGGAATTGTCCTATGCGAAAATAAGGCCAAATTCAAAAGCACAAATCACGCCTTGGTACATGACTTCGCCAGATAAGACTACATTCGTCGAAATAAGCAATGTTTCTTCTACGATTTAATGAAATAAAATGTTTGGGTAAATTAAATGGAAACATTTGAGCGCAATATGTACATCGTATTTATCCTCAAAACATGACCGTTTGACCTTCACTAACAGCAAAGTAGTGATCAGCGTTTTCAAGTAACACCCACTAATTCTGATTTTTTGCGGCTATGATCCAAACTTTAAGCCTACTGGTAAGCATCAACCTTAAGTAAAGTCATCAAATCAGAAATAAGCGGTGTTTTCTTGCAAGTAAGTACGTATTTTACCGTGAAAACATTTGCATAAATTGAGTTTATCTTTCTTACAGTCAAAATATTTCATTTACATTCATTTTGTAAAATGGTGGCAACAGAAAACAAGATAGGTTACTCACCCAGCTATCAGTATCTATAAAGTGTATCGTACCTTGAGAGCCCCTTCCTGTACAAGAAATGACGAGAAGACCGCTAAAAATCAACCGTCGAAACCGTCGACGGTTGATTTTCCACCATGGCCATAACTGTCACGCAATATACGAAGGTCTTGAATTACAAGCCACACCGACGTGGTTATGCCGGGGGGGGGGGGGGGGGGGGGGGGACTCAACAAAGTATTGTACGGGGATGCTCCAAACCCTTACCCTTCCATATACCGTTCAGTTTTTGACAGAAAAGGTACCCCTTTCATATACCTTTCATTGAAAATTAAATGGTACCTCTTTCATATGGGTTTCGACAAAACGCTGACCCCCGGTCTGCTGACCCCCTGCTGACCCCCTACTGACCCCCCAACTGACCCCCTATAAAATTAACAGGGTATATCAGAAATAATACTTAACTTACATGTACTAGAAATACGTGCCTCAAAGAACCTCGCGAAGCTTGGGGGAAGGTGCACCGCCGGTCGAAACTTTGGTGGCGTCTCGATTTGCGTATGGGGCTTTTCGCCGTTCCACTTTGTTTTCTTTGAAACCAAAAACGTTGGTAGAAGGTCCTTTCGAGGATTGGCTTACCGTTTACAGTCCGCCATCTTTGTTTACAAGGCTCCTATAGGCTTACATGAAGTAGTAACCTGCGCCATTATCAGCGGTCGCGATTCCTTTGCTGCTAGAAACTGCAGGACACCAACGCGATATATTTTTATAGATTTCAATTTCTCTCCTCCGCAGAGGCCCCCACCGGTAATCGAAAAAGAAAATGTAAAAAAAAGTGAACGATTGGGGGACGCACTTTCTTTTCCCCTCTCCCCAGCCTCCTAGTGGCACAAAGAGGCCTCTGCGGAGGAAAGAAGATTTCAATAAAAGGCCAAGTTTCGAATTCGAAGTCTTGTCACGACGAACATTTTGCAGCATTTTGGCGAAGTTGTAAATGAAATATCATAACCTACCCGATGACGCGATAAAATTTTATACAAACAGCCAAAATCGTCGTGAAGCAGAAACAGAAACGTCTTTTGAGAATGAGATTGGCTGTGGGTTAAACGGCTACAATCTCGGACGGAATAAAAAGAGAAATAACACCTCCCTTCCCCCGATTCAAACATGGATTCGCGCGAAACCCAAAACGCGCCATTTTCCCATCACTGAACTGTGGGGGTTGGGTGGTATTAATTTTTCTTTTGAAATGCCAAGATTGTAGCTGGAAAAGCTGCACGGGATTGATAAAGGGAAAGCTGATATTTCCGTTTCCGTTTCTCTTTCTTTTTTCCTTTTCTTGCTAAAAGACAAACTGTATAAGCAGCCTATACATTTTTTTTAGAGGAAGGAGGAGGGGGTGGGGAGAAGGGGTAGGGGGAGGAGGAGTGACAATGGCGCAGGTTACTACTTCATGTAAGCCTATAGGAGCATTGTAGACAAAGATGGCGGACGGTAAACGGCAAGCGAACCCTCGAAAGGACCTTCTACCAACGTTTTTGATTTCAAAGAAAAATAAGTGGAACGGCGAAAAGCCTCATACGCAAAGCGAGACGTCACCAAAGTTTAGACCGGCGGTACACCCTCCCCCAAGCTTCGCGAGGTTCTTTGAGACACGTATTTCTAGTACATGTAAGTTAAGTATTATTTCTGATATACCCTGTTAATTTTATAGGGGGTCAGTTGGGGGGTCAGTAGGGGGTCAGTAGGGGGTCAGCAGACCGGGGGTCGGCGTTTTGTCGAAACCCCTTTCATATAGCCTTTACGTGAGTCTGTTTGATATATTTTGAAAGGCCCTTTTCTAGTATTTAAATAGACAAATTCGGCTAACGCAATGTTGTACCCAATTCAAACCTCTTGGGATTAGAACTCTTTGTTCGTCATATTTCCATATCAATGAAGCATTGACATGGAAATTATATGGAAATTTTGTGAACAAAGAATCTTATTCCCAGAAGGTTTGAATTGGGTACAACAATGCGTTAGCCGAATTTGTCTATGGCAGTTTCCCCTACCCTTTTTTATACTTCAACTTGTGTTTTCCCCACCCTCTCCTATACTTCGTGAAATCCCTACCCTTTCATATACTTAAACTCGTAAAATCCCTTCCCTTTCATATACCTCCAGCCTCAAAAGTTACCCCTTTCGGGCGGAGCATCTCCGTATAGCCCAATATAGGGAGTACGACTAGGCTTTGTTTTTCGCGCGGTTACACGGCCGAATGTCACGTCAGCTAGAAAAACACTTTGATGTTTTGCTGTGAATTTACTAAGCGGAGAAAATCGTTTAAATTAAAGGCGTTATTTCCCTGAATATTTCGCGGTTTGCTACTCAAGACAAGGATACTAATTAAGGGATACTCAGAAGCCGCTTTAGTGGAAAAAGACGAGCTTTCAGGGATAAAATCTTGCTTCGAGGAACTTCATGTATTACGTTTTTATCAATGCGGGAGATGGCTGTTTTCTACGGATTTCAGAACCAGAAGCGGAGATTTGAATTTCCAAGCAAGCGAGGTACTTAAAGGTAAAACAGATTACAGTTTTCGATGAGAAGTTATGTTGATATCAATCTGTGAGTGACTTTTTATTGGTGTTATTGTTAGTTTTGGAGAATTGATTTTAAAACGTGCTAAAATTCAGCTCTTGAATTTCATCGAAGAAAGCTTGAACTCGATGAGCTATAATTAAATGGTACGCGTTTTGTTTTTAAACGTAAACTAATGGAGATTTGAATTTTTTTTTTTTTCGAAAGAAGATTGTGTTGTCCATTTTTATGTGTTTGTTCATTCATTAGATAGTTTGAAAAGCGATTTTATGTAAACAAAACAAGACTTTGATTTTATAGTACAGTTCTATCTTCACTCGCATCGCCTTATGCAAATATGTTTGTGTATTTTTGCAATTTTTGATTTTCAAATCAGTTTCTCGGGCAATTTTTGACAAACAAAAACTGTACTTTATTCGGAAACTAGTGGTACTAGTTATTCTTGATAGAGAAAAGTTGTTTTTGTGAACTTTTGTACGGTCTATAAAAATGTACTGTGCAGACGGTCGCGTAATACTGTTTTTGAGAATTGCTAAAATTGAAAATAGCCCGTTCGTCAATCTTAATTCTTGTGCTTCCAACCTTTCACCTTAGTTAAGTTTCACCTTAGTTAAGCTTGTTCAAAGTGCGACGCTGTTAGACTTGGGCTATCTATATATATTACTGAATGGGACAACAGGAAATTCGCATAATGATTAATGGGTACTGTACCCATTAAGCATTATGCGAATTTTCTGTTTTCCCATGTTTCTATGGTATCGCGTGTTTTGAAATCGCATCCATTTCTAATCCTCTTTACTCAGAGTGTTTCGATCAAATTCAACATGTCTCTAAGAGTTCGCGTTATTTTTTATATCTGTTCTTCGACAGCTGCATTTTTACAATGAACTTTTAGACGATCAGAAGTTAGCGACCGAAGTTTCGTTTCCATCCGTGGATGGGCAATTGGCGTTGCAAACGGAATGCGAGCAAAGATGACCCAACAGAGATTTAATAATGTTGCAATCTTAAATACGCACAAGACAAGAACTGACATTGTGCGACTTGTTGATGTGGCTAGCGAATTTGTCAGTCGAAATGATAGCCGCAAATGTAACATTGCAACATTTACTGACGCTGACCTCCTTCATATAGCCAACTAACTGCCAAAGCGCACGGCGTACGGCGGCGGGCACACAACTCACTCTCTATTTTTTGTTACATTTTTCTTTTATTCCTTAGCTGTACTTGTGTTTAGTTGCCTATGTAAATTTTACTTATATGTCATGTAAAACTGAGCTGAGTTGAATAAATTATCTTGTCATCTTGTCTTGTCAACACGCCCGCGAAACATTCCGCTAGCCATGACCATGAAAAATGACGGGCATGGGTTCTATGAGTATGGGGCTGCGCAGCAAGGCCTTCGGCCCGGGCGAGTGCTCCGCTATAAAGTTTTAGCTTGTTCTTATTAGACCTGTTTTAGTATTTATAGTCATACACTTAATTACTAATGAAACGTTGTCATAATAAAAATACAAAATACCAAATAGGAATTTATTACCTGAATGATATTCACAGAAGAGAAATTTTTAAGAAATAAAAAAATCTATTCATCTCTGATATAAAAATTGATTAATTTATTTGATAGAAATTTGTTGAGAAGAAATATTTGTTGAAAGGTCATGTATGCGAAATAATACCTCTGTGAATGTCATTGATTTTTAACTTCAAGAACATTAAGGCTATGACAATAAAACCTAGCGGGTACATAGTACGTCCAAAACTGTCTCCTTTGTGGTCGCACAATGGAACGATGACGTCATAAGACGTAGTTATTAGCTAATTAGTTATTTGACCTCCATCTTGGATCCGCCATCTTGGATTTCTGAATTTTTTAAAAACCTCTTAAAAACCGTCCAAATTGACTCAAAATTTATCAAAACCAATAAATAAACGCTAAATGACGTGAAAATATAAAAGTTATACCAATAAACATTGTTTTTCTTCATTCAAAGGTACAAATATGCACATTTCAAAAAAACATGGCTGTCAAAATATTGTTGCCATGGAAACATCAAGTCACGTAATCAATAAATTGTCATATTAAATTGTTGCCAGATAAATTTTAGGAAAAGTCACAAAGTTTCATGGCGTTTGAATACATATTAATGAAGTTATGAATGTTGAAAGTTAGCGCGGGCACTTTGTGACCCCCTCCCCCCCCCCCCCCGCCCTCCCCCACACACACAGGCTGAATAGGGTTAATCCTCTTTCTAAAACGTGTCAAGTGTCAAGAGAGACAAATATGCGATAAAGGCCAAAACATATACATGCACATCACTCCCTGCAGCTTTCAACTGTTTCCTGGGTCGGGTGGGTGGGGTCAATAGCAACGTCCATCATATGATCACGATGTTCCCTGGCAGGATGCACCATGCCAGTTGCAGGGCGGCAAGTGCAGCTCATCATTCTCTTCAACTTCTCCCTGAATCGCTCATTCACCAAGGCATACACAATCGGGTTGATGGCGGAATTGAACAAGACCATTATGGAATTTGCTTTCCCTGATAGAAATACACGTGAGCTGTGATAATAGCGCATGAGGTAGTTAGAAATGGAAGTCAAATAGCACACAGCAAAGATTACACTGACGATGACAGCCGTCAAGGTGACTCGTTTTGGAACTTTCACCACACCCTGCAAAAAAAAAAAAAGAATTATTACAGATAATGCTTTCTCGTGCAATTTAGAATGAATAAGCACGAGTAAATACAATCTTCTAAATTATAAATGTTTACTTATACCAAATTGCATGAGAAAAATCATGTGATCCCTTGTTGATAAAATACATGAAAAATCGAGATCTTACGAACGAAAAGCAGAAAAGCCATTCTAACTTCAGCGCGACACAGCGCGCATTTTGGATGTCCATTCAACTGATTCTGAGTTGAAATACAATGCAAACGATTGTAAACTGTAAACTCGGAAATATAAGGAATAATCAACAAAAGCCGATGTTCAATTGAATCATCCTCGATTATAAAAGCACGGCGTTACCAAGAACTGGATGTTGGATGTTACCAAAGAGAGGCGCTGTTGCTCTTGCTCGTCGGCTTCGTCTTAGTCGTCAAGGGACTTCACGCTTCTGTCGCCTGTGACTTTAACGATTTCTAAGCGTTCCATGTTTCCATTCTTCAAATCTAATATTTCACAAGTGCATTCTTATAACACCAGATCGTCAGCTCCTAATAACTTCTACATTAAAGGTGCAAAATTGAAAATTCAACGAAAGTTTTTTCTCGAGGGTAGGCGCAAAGGTCTGGAATGCGCTGCCGAACAACTTGAAAACACTCCCAAAAAAATGCATTCAAAAATAATCAACGAAAATTACTCTACAGATTTGAAAATAATGTATTGTGTAATAAAGATCCCGTGAGGTATTTTTGAGCCTTTGACGTCACTTTCTCCCATTCACAGCCAAGCCTTGGAACAAGGATGATTAATGGCGGCCATAAATTCTTGGACATGAATGTTAAAATAAAATGACTTCTGATGTTCGTAATGGATTGAAATTTGGCAAGATGAGTAAGAAAGTCTAATGGTACACGAAGATGTAAAAAAATGAAAATCAAAAATTTGATCATAGGGGCACTTTAAACTTTGTGCTTTATTTGGACATTTGCCCATACAGGATTGACGAAGCTGTCTGGCTTTTTCTTCCAAAACTTGCTTTGAAAAGTGGAACTCTCTGCCCATTATGAGCTGCTGTCTAGTGCAACCGTCGCCGATTTCCCTTTTGTAAACAAGCGATGCCATTTTTAAAGGTCGATGCCATCATTAGCATTCATTGGTAACCAGGCATTTTTGAAATGGTCGATGCCATTTCTCTCTTGTTTTTGCCTGGATTGGGAAGTAGGCTATCATTATTAGATAAAACTGGGTTTCGGTAAAGCGATTATTAGACCTAAGCTAGATTCGCGATTAAGTTAAATCTAGGGAAGGGGTTAAGGTTATAGATGTATCATTAAGAAAAGCACCTTTTATATTGAAATTTTTCTTGGGTTTGCCAGATCAACTCAGTGGTCTAGTGGTAAAAGAGGGATGTTAGCATGCAGAGGTTCCGGGTTCGATTCTAGGCAATTAATTGCATTTTGATTTTTCTGATAGAAAAAAAAAATATTCGAAAATTGGTGAAAATGTTTCTAAGTGTCGCTAAAATGGCATCGCTTGTTTATGAAAGGGAAAATTGCGCAGCCGTCATCACTGTTAAGCTGTCTGGTTCGTTGTCCGCGTCATTGAAAGCGCATTTGTAATATTAACCAAAATTTTGAAAATCTTCCAAAAGTCTCTACTCTGGGGAAGTATTTAAATCACTCTTTACGAAAAGTCATGGTAAAAAAAATCGCGAGCCTCCCAAAATCCAATCTAAAAAAAATGTGGCCCTCCGAAAAATTTTGCGTAAAATTTTGTGACCGTTCCACCGAAACGAAATAACCCTCCCCCGCTACATGATGACCAGTCCGTAATTATATCCTGCTAAATAATTTCAAATAAGAATCGACAAGGCTCGAAGCTCGAGTGTCTAAAGTTGGGCACTTTTAATTAGTTCATAGAAAAATGATTAAGAAGATTACTAACACGGCGTTTGGCATTAAATCAGGAAAAACATGGCGTCCATACTATAACAAATGTACAATGATGAAGATATATGTAGGTTTTTAAAGCCGTTTAAAGGGATTATTTCAAACCTGTCGTTGACTCAGAGGCTGTCCACGGTTGAACCACAAAGTGTAGACGACTCGGATGTATAGAACAGCCATTAAAGAGACTGGGAAAGGTGCCATCAGCAGAAACCAAATTAAACTGTCAGCCTTCCCCAACCATTTTTCTGGCCACATTTCACTGCAGTGTCCCAATTCCTTTGAATACTTCGTCACTAGGACCCTTGAAATATTCATAAATACTCCAAAGATCCAGGAACAAGGTATAATCACCTAAAAATGATAAAATGTGGGTTTCTCATTTGTTTAAAACTATGTTTTAAGTAGGAGTGGCAAATAATTATTTACATAAAACAGCCCTGCTCAATGACTTTATAAGGAATAGGGATGTAAGAGGTTACAGAATTACAGCGAAGTCAAACAGGCAGAAATATAGTTGGATGAAAGCGGCTTAATTAATGAAGCTTACGCCACAAGAATGCTAGCCTTCCAGGGATTACTGTGGTTACTGGAAAGAATGACTAATTTTTTAATCAAGATTGCATTTTTATCCTCACTCTTAAATCTATCTATCTATAGATACGCGGACGTTTTATCTCTGAAGAATGGAACAGATTTACGTGTAACCTTACGTGTAACGTAAGCGATTGTTTTAAAAAAATATAACAGACAACTTCATATACCTTTATGTTGCGCTTAGATAGCCTTCCTTTATTTCCATGGGGATGCACAATAGCATAGTACCGTTCAATTGCTATGACAACCAAAGAGAATACAGAGGCGGAGACTCCCACCCAGCCCCAGATTCCACTCGTCAGCAGTTTGCATAGCAGATTATCAGTAACTCCATCTGGGTGGGTGAAAGTGTGGATAAAAATGTAACGTGGTAATAACAATATGCCCACGGTCATGTCTGCGACAGCTAAGTTCATAAGAAGGTAGTTGATTGAGGTCCTGTGGAAAAAAAATAAGCAATCCATATGGAATATGAGTCCGCATATTATTTGTTAACTTTTTAAACCTACTTTGGAGGTAATTTCGACTTAGGGGCTGTCCAGTTTATTGGTGGTAACCTCACCCAGTGTAATTACATTTACATTTAATGAATACTTGTAAATCTTGATACAGTCGTTGATATGGGGTATTAGCTTGGGATAATGTTTCTTTACTTTTATTGTTTTATACGTGAATATTCGTGTGATATCTAATTTTGCCTCTAATATTTAATATACCTTTTAAGGAAATAAAACAAATAATATAGAAGTAAAAAACACAAACATAGAATTTACCAATGATGACAATGCATTTCATTAACAGTGAACTCTATCGGAGAGTGAAGTTGTATTGTGCCTCGTTGTGACATACCTCATCTCTTGATTCTTCACTATGATCACACAAACCAAAGAGTTCCCTACGATGTTTAAGATGACGAGTAAGGACTGCACCGTTGTGATCGCTATCTGAGCTGATTCAGACATGGCTTCCGAGTTGGTTCGGTTTTTTTCCACCAGTTATCTTTTTTTTTGTTATCTAGGATAAAAATTTCAAAACCTAGTTATAGCCCTATTCAGACCAGACATCCTCCACTTTCTATCTCGGTATTCAAAGTGGCCGCGAAAAAAAGAACCGTGGCAAAAGGAACATTGCATAATATTTAGACTACATGTACTCATTGGCGAATCTTTAGACATTTTGAATTTCTTAAAATGTCCAAGAGGTTGGAAGTTCATTACACCTATTTTATGTACGGGTTTTGTGATATCACTCTCAAAAGTCATTTTTAAATAGTCAAACGTAAACAAACAAACAAAATCAAGCAAACAAATCAGTGTCTATTTGTCTAATTTTTACTTCACATCATCAAATATAGGCACAAATAAGGGTTTGGTTGAACTTTGGTTGGCAAAATCACGCATTCTTTGGTTACACTCAGCATTGCTGCTAAACGACTTAACCTCATGCTACTTATCACGTCATATGTTGTTTCCATAGCAACCGATTCTGACCAAATGTTATCAGAATGTGTCGCCAGGACACAATCAAAGGGCTCTAGGAGCCAATCTCGTTAAAGCGAAACAAGGTAAGGTTAATTTTAAAGGTAAATTAAGGGGCCAGTGGTTATCTTGCAACAGAGACAAGGGAAGTGTAACGTTTTTGTTTGGATAACTAAACATTCTAAAGACGTAAAAGCTAATCTCTGAAGGTGTAGTATACATCACAACGAAAGCGAGAGGAGTAATTTCAGGCTTTTCATCAGTGTTAATGTAATAAGTATGTGTGGAAATGTAAACTTTCAAACTATTATTTTAATGGTTAATAAGGGTTTGATCACTTTGATTGGTTTTGTTTTGCTAGCGTGGGGCTGGTTTGTCAGATGTAATACCGAGTTTAAAGGTGTTTCGGCAAAGTGGGTAAGCTTGGCTAATTGGACTAGTTTGGTTTTTATAATGAGGTTGTAAGACATAAAACATTAAATGAAAAAAAATTAAAGTGTTGTTGTTATAACTAGTTGCTTATTATAGTAAGTTCTGTTTTTTAACGGTCGAAAAATATGTGCTGTTCTGTTTGTCTTCTGTCATATAGTTCGCCGCTATTGTTAAGGTCGCGGGGTATACCTGGTCATGAATAAATTCATAAGGCAAAATTTTGGCAGGGGTGTCACTTTTAAAAACGTAATATCGTGAAGGTTTGAAAGCCGATTTCGCTAAAATTTAACAGAGATATTGGCGAACAATGGAAGTGCATAAGGATTGTTTGTTTTTTTTATCGAAGGAATCGCGCTTTGCGCAATGCTGTAGCTACCAAAGTTATATTTTTTTAAAAACGTGGTTTTGTGTCCAAGTTTGCTCCTCGAGAAGAACACAAAGCGAGTTGATTTACTAACTCACTGATCTGTCAAAATGTCTATTGTGTCATATCTGACTCCGATGTTTTGATTTCAACTTTAATTAAAAGTTATTAGCTTTGAAAGGAGTAAAATTGTCCATGCTAGAATTTGAAGCCACATATCTTCCCTTTGAAAGCCTATTTAAAAAATTGGAGTCAGATATGACAATCTACAATACACCTAGTTCACCACCCTGCAGTGTCAACTCATAAAATTCTCTATCCGCGCTGAATTTTTGGACACAAAATTGCTTGTTTTTACGCTTCCGAAGGCTTCCCGAGCAAACGCGAATGCCAAAAATATATATATATATATTTATGGTAATTTTGTTAATTTTAATCCACGGGCTATTGTCAACACAACACAAGAACAATGCGTTGAGAAATAGTGTATTTTGCCAGACAAGGCTTTGCATGTGCAATTATTGATGCAGAAACATTACAAAGCCTGTTCGTGAATATTTCGCACATTTTCGGTATCAGCCGCCGCACTTCGTGCATACTCTTTTCATAAATGCATACTGATGAGCGGAACCTGTCCCCCGCGACCTTAACCCGCCTCAAATGTAAGGTAACGTTGCGTGATATCGCGCGTGTTCGTGTGACAAGCGGTATGTGTGAACTCGCTTCTATATTTTTATCATTGTTTTATGGTAATATTGTCGAAGAAAGGTGGTTATTAAAGGTTATAGTGAGGCGCTATTAAATCAAGTCGCCTCTCCATATAACGTGACCTTTTTTAAAGACGTTTATTTGATGTGAGTAGATAACGTTTGTAGGATAAAAAACTGAAAAGGATTTGAGTCACCATCGAGCTTAGATTTGTCAGAAAAGATGAACGTTCGAGCCCGTAAACTACCAGCGGTATCGAATATCTTTGAAACACAATGGCTACCAAGGTCACCAAGGCTCAGAAAGAAATGTATGGGCTAATAGATAAAATTGTAAAAAAAAAAATTCTGACCTCACCTGCAACATTTACCGGAATTGCTTCCACTCGAACAAAGCATAGTAAATCGACGCTGAAAACTATGGCGGCCAGGTTACGACGTTAACATGTTTTATTTGTAATTTGATTTTAGCTATTTTCTGCGCGATACAATCCTTGTAATATCTTGCAAATATCCCGAAATTAGCCGTCTCAAGTTCACTATTGAACACTATTAACTATTCACTATTCACTATTGACTATTGAACTCTTCCGAAGTCGAATCATATTTGCAGAAATGTTTCCTCAAATTAGACATTAATTATCACCAATGTTCTTGCTCTTGCTCATTTTGGCAAGAGGTTATAAAACCTTGGCGCATACTCCTGCCCTCTCCATTGTGTTTGGCTTGTTCATAGTAATGTTACCGTGGGTAATTACTTGAGCTCTGAAGATTATGTATGAAGAGGTACGCATTGAACCTCTGATGTCAGTGAACATATACAAAAGCTCACACGTTAATCCACGAGTTGCGAGTCGATACAGATGTCATGATAACTTAAAACATATTGTGAAATGATATATATGAAATAAATCATATATGAACTGCGGAAATGAAATCAAATGAAGTATGATCCTCGCAGTTGTGAACGCAATTTAAGCAATTGCGAAAAGAAGCCTGAAAAAATTCAGGACTTCAACGGGGTTCGAACCCGTGACCTCGCGATACCGGTGCGATGCTCTACCAACTGAGCTATGAAGTCACTGACGTTGGGAGCAGGTCAATTGTAGGTTCATATGTTCCCGTGAAAAGGAGTGAGTGTGAAATGATATATATGAAATAAATTATATATGAACTGCGGAAATGAAATCAAATGAAGTATGATCCTCGCAGTTGTGAACGCAATTTAAGCAATTGCGAAAAGAAGCCTGAAAAAATTCAGGACTTCAACGGGGTTCGAACCCGTGACCTCGCGATACCGGTGCGATGCTCTACCAAATATACAGTGAAAATGTGAGAAGGCTAATTTAAACTTTTCGTCAGATTTAATTTCTTATTGTTGTCAATTAGCACCAATATCGTTGCTCGTTTTGACAACTAAATACTTAATTATTACTCACGCTTGGCGCTCCTTCGCTCTATTGTGATTAGTTTATTCATAGTAATGTTAGTTTGGCTGACACGCATGCTATCAAAAGGAGATAAGCATTTGAGCTTCAGTGGTGACCTTATACGACTAATTAAGATCAAACATAAACAACCCTCGTCGGCCGAACAAAATTCACCAAATTTCATATTTATTTTATATACAAGGCCAAGAAATGCGCCTCTTATTGCGTCGACGGAGGAGACGCTTCCTAATCTTGTCGGCTAGGTGGAACGAATCGAGAAAAACTGCGCCATCTTGAAACGTCACAATAGTATCCAGCATTCCCAGTTCGTGGAAATCAAGCATCATCCTGCGGAGCTGGGGTTGTGAATAATCTATTTGTCTTGATTGAGTTTCGGATATTTTCCCGATTTTGGAATCGTACGGCTCCATATTTCAATGCTTACTACTACTGGTATGTTTTGAATGTTCTATATTAATTTTGCTGTGGTTCTCTGCCTGATTTGGGAAGCTTTCACCAAAATACCGACGTCGTTCTTCGCGATGTTCTACGGTACGGTGCAATTCGCTGTATGTCTTGTAGCAATAATTCACTGACCGGCCGCGCCAGGCGAACGCAGATTAACTTTACAGTGCTCGAAATTGCGCCTGCATCGCGCGCATTTGCGACTAAAGATTTCGCAGTTTTGTGACTAAATTTGTCTAGCTCATAAAGGAATTATATTCAACAGTCCTGTGTCTTACTTGCAACTGGTAGTTGTAATTTTATCCGAAAAATCCTGCGAAATTCACATTGAATGTTGCGTGACTTAATCGTCGATTTCATGCTCCATTAACGCGGTGTCCAAGAAGTTTATCGCGGGAGCACTTTTTCAGGCTTTCTCAGAAATTTCTCATTTCTGGTTCCGGTATTAGTACATGTACTGAGGAGTATGATTTCAGAATCGGAGAAATAACCGAAATGAAATCAAGACAAATAGACTTTTTATATGTCGGAAAAATCTGAGACCTTTCGGGGTACACAGCACGGCAGGATTTTGCCCGATCCCACGGCGATAGCGTGAATTTGTTTGATGTCGGCCCGACGTTTTTGCCTGCGTGACATCCCTCGCGACATAGCCCTTTTAAACAGTGGCTGAATTAATTCATGAAACTGAGGTACTAGGTCAAGACGAGTTGCCACGGGATAAGGAGACGCACTGTAATCTATGATTACTACTTGTTTTAACTTTTCCCTTTCTAAATTGCTCTTTTTAATTACCGGCAATTTTATTGCTTGCTTTAACGAGATATAAGAAACATGTCATGATGACATGCCATGATAGGTCAAAGCCATTCATTGTGGTAGATAAACTATGTTTTACACCGGGGTTTTTAAATAGAATATCGTAGTTTAAAATGGACAATATTCGTATTCTCGGTATTGAACTGGAACTAGCTTACAGTCGAGGCTAATGCGGGGGAATATCATCAAAAATATCTGCATGCGAAAAGATTCCCCCGCATGAGCCTCGACTGCACGCTAGTTCCAGCTCAATACCGTGAATACGAAAAAAATGTCTTTGCGGTAGGAATTATGTTATGCGAGAAATGTACAGTTTATCAATGTGTGATCCATAAATCCAGAGAGTTAGTTTATTTTAGCGAGCATTTGCCATACAAGCTATTGTAATTTTAACCACCTTCCCTTCCCCCGGAGGGCATTTGCACGATTTAATAAAGTCGTAACGCGAGATATGAAAAATTAATGAAATTATAGAGTGAATTGCACCAAATAAAAACTTGTTCATTTGCACAAAATGATAAAATTTAGTTGGCTAAGGGCCTGGTCGCACTTCAGTCAAAAACAAAAATTAGCCCGTCCAAAATGACATAGAAACAAATACATTCCACAAAAAGCGTGTCCCACCGGAGCGATTTCTTTTGTTTTTCTCGATTTTTACACGGGCTAATTTTTGTTTTTGACTGTAGTGTGACCAGGCCCTAAATCTGCAAAATTATGGCGTATCTTGTATACTATTGCATAATCAAACCGTAATGGCAATGATTCAGAATTCCAAAATAGAACAAAACTCAAAATTCATGCTATCGTGCTCTTCCATAATCTTGCATAATCAAATCGAAAGATTTCTACTTAGCTAAATCAGCAAAATCTGACCTCTCTTGCTTACTATTGCATAATCACGAGAGCTCAACATTTAGCCATTCATTTAAGAAATTGAAGTGACTAATTACTTCTTTCCTCAAAAATCACGACAAACTGTCAACACACACACAAAAAACAAAGTCCAGGAACAACGTACGACATTTTACTGGTTGACGAATGTAATACGTATATGTAACTAAACACAAAAACCTACTCTGCGCTCTGGGCGAGAATTGAACGTAACATAAGCTATTTAATATACTTTACAGTCTGTCCAATCTCTCAATAGTGTTCACTGAATTTGATATTATATTTCGCTGAATTGATTATAGCTGAATTTATTATATTATCGCTCATATGAAAACACAAACTTTCCCGTGGGATGTAACTTCCTCAAAACGTCTGCATTCATTTAAAAATACACCGTGAAATTCTCAAACTGCGTTTCGCAACAACACACAGTATATTTGATCCTTTTTACCCTACTAATGGAGCACTAATAGCTTTACGACAACTAATTGACAAGAAAAAACAAATTTCTTGAGCCTTTGAAGACCAATACCCGTCTCGGACACATCCACTTAAAAACACATTTGAAGGATTGATGGGTAACGTGTTAAAGTTAATAACATCATGACATGCCAATTCCTTAGGGACATTAACAATAGGTCCGGGGGTACTCCCCAAAAAAATTAGTGGCGGTGTGCGACGCCGTTCTTTAAATCCTAACCGGTATTACCAACCATATCCTTAATGCCCTATAAAGCTTGTATAAAGAAGTAACCCCCCCCCCCCCCCCCCCCCCCCCCGGACAAAAGTTAACAACTAAGGGACACCATTTCTACGTGTATCTATACTCATACCTATATCTCGTTTGGGCATGCGCGCATTAACGAGATAAAAACGGCCACTTAAAACAGCATCTGCTAATAATAAATATTCATAAAAAAAATGGGAGAAAAGCCCAAGGGTGCTCTCGCGAACTTTAAAACGAGAGTGTAATAATATAATGCATTAGCATTCAGAAAATCCTAGATTCGGTGAAAGAAAGAAAGTGATAAGCGTTTAAGAAAATATTTCTCAAAGAAACACACGCTCAAACCTCGAGAAGAGATAAGGAAAAAACCACAATGCACCACACAACAAATCATTTTAGAAGCTATCACTTTAGGGAAGAAACTAGGGAAGTTCTAAATCTCTCTCACAAGATTGTCACGATACGAAAATAACCCAATAACCGTAATATCAATTAAAAAAAAATGGACGCTAAAAGCGGTGAAATTTTTCACGAGGAAGCACAAAGTATATCATGGATTATGATTTTGGATAAAAGACGTTGAGAAATTCGTGTCATTCTGCGCTCAGCCTTGCCGACTCCACTTAATGCGAGGTTTAGTTTTCCTTTAATGTAAACTAGCCTTAGTTTGTTCACTCGATTAGTTTTAACCACCTTTAAATAATAAAGGTTAGCACCATAGAGTATTTACTCAGATCAACGCGCGTTTCCTTGGTAATGTCTAGAAGTACGCTGGAAATTAGTTGAACATGGACGAAGGTTCTTCTCTGGGTCAACGTATAGATGGTTTTCACTCACGTGACCTTCAGTCCTGTGGGACTCAAATGACAAAGGCCATGGCGGCCATGTTGGTGCACATAACAAAAGAAGTTCATTAAAATTCTTTTGTAGGTGTGCACCAACATGGCCGCCGTGACGTAACGTGAAAACGCTTCTTTCCGTTCTGGTTTGTTTCGTTGAGTAGGTCAGATACTTTCGAATTTATGTTTTTGTTTCGTTGAGGATGTATGTTTTTTTAAAGTATGGATGCTCGCCGTTTGAGAGAGAGAAATTAAAATTGCTGGACTTGATTCAAAATAGATCAAAACAACTGCGGTAGCTAAAATTGTTTGCGTACGTGACCTTGAGATCGCTTGCGCGTGTTACTGAATGCAGGCACATAACCGTTAGAACATTGAAAGCACACCACTGGCCGAAATTTTGGGTTGAATCCACATCAATCAGCACCTAGGTTTTACCGGAGAAGAACCTTCGTCCATGTTCAAATGATTAACGCGGTATACTGAGGCGTATGATTCCAGAATCGGGACAAAAACCGACACGAAATCAAGATAAATAGATTATTTACTTGTGGGGAAAATTTGAGACCTTTCGGAGTGAACAGCACGCAGAAATGAAGCATTTGCCTAATCCCACTGCTATGGCGAAAGTTTTCAAGATTATTAGCCTGGCGTGGCACATCTCGCAAAATAGCCTTAAGGCTTCCAAATGTGGCAGCGCTTCACTTCCAAATGGAACCACTAGTAATATGGTAATAATGTAGACCGTTTGAACAAATTTCAATCGCACGCTGTCATATTTCGTAATATCTCGAGCTTTTTCTTTTTGTAATTTTATTCAGTTCAACGCGGTTGCCGTTATATATTTAACGCTCTTATCTCTCATTCATGCACAAACTTTTATAAGAAAAACATGACTTAACTATACGCTATATGCTTCAGGGATATACATGTGTAAACTGCAATTTTCACCAGTTGTCACTTTGTACTTAGTAAAGATCACTGAAGGTGATGTATTGTTTAAACCTGTATTGGCAAATCTTTATTCATGCATCATGCAATTGGCATGGCAAACATTCTTAGAAATATTAGGCCCAGTTCAAACGTCGAACTTCACATGTGCCGAACCTAATGCAAATGAGCAAAATCTATTGTTCTTGCTAATTTGCATTAGGTTCGGCACATGTGAAGTTCGACGTTTGAACTGGGCCTATTAGAAAACCGGTTATGTTACGTCTTTCAATTGCAGCTATATACCGGCCCGTATATGAACCACAATACATTCAAGCTGGCATCAAGCGGGTTACCGAGAAAGCAAATTTAGTAGAAACGTGTTTTGTACATCCCTCGTTTCCTCGCCACTTCCATGGGATCAGTAGCGCCGCAATAATGACAAGAGGAAAGCAAGGACTCATACCTTAGAACTGTGAAGAATTGAATGCAAGTTATCTACTTTTCGGCATTTATTTCCATGTTGCTGTTGGATATTCGTTCCAGCGCTGTCGTTCCTCGCATTTGCTCCTGCCTTGCCATTTCGTTCAAATTTTTCATGACGAACTACAATTTTCATTAAAATGGCTGATTGTATATTGAAACGTCCCCTGGAAGTCCCCAAACAATTATACCTTTTAGTACATTAGTTCTATTTTATCTTAAAGTTTGTTTTATATTTTTATCTGTTCATAGAGCACAATAATATCAAAATGGGAATGTTCAAATTTTGCATTTGTTGTCTGAATTCTAGACACGTATTTCAATAAAGACATAATGTGTCTATAAAGTATAAAAGAATAAGTCCGATCACAACAAATAGCGCACAGACTCCTCTTACTAGCAAGTAAAAAAAAGAAGATTTTTAGGCAATTATGGCATTCGATTAAATATTTTCTTAAATATATATTAAACCGCATTTATTTTACTTTATTTATTCCGCGGATTATCAAAGTTAGTGCGTATTCTAAAACAATCTGTCGATCGTGTAAACCATTTCGATTATCAAACTCACTGACGTCCGATGTAAACGGAATGACCCATTGTCTGAATTGTGTCATGACTGTTGTTGCTTTGTTTAGATTTGGCTATTTAATATAAAGAGGTGATAATATAAACTCGCAGTTATAAGAATGAAGATTTGATATAAGCATTGATTATGCAAACCGACGTGGTCTACTACTAAAATCGGAATTATAAGACTTACCACAGTTTTGAAATGTTAACTTTTGGTTAGCTACAAACCTCAAGCAGACTCTAACAATAAGCATTGTTAGCACTTCGACTTCCTTTTTGAAGACACTAAGTGCTAATACCTTGGAAGGTTTAAATGCAAATTAATGGCCAAAATTCACCTGTTACGTCCACCATCAATTTCGCTTAATTTACTATATTCATTGAATGTGCTATCGAAATAAATATCATATCTTGGATAAGTTTCCTTTAGCTTATTAGCTTATAATAGTTTCTCCACGATGCTAAGTTAAAATTGAGTTTATCTGTAATGCTAAAACATATCAAAATGACCGCACAAAATCACACAAAATTTGATAATTTTTCCGTCCGATGGAAATTCATAAGTGGTTTTTAACTAAAAAGCTACCTAAATATATTATTCATAGGAACCCTTTGTAAGCTATGACAGAGAGCTCTTAAAAGCGGCACAATTTTAACGCAGTGAAAAAAGAATAAGTGCATCAATCAGCAGTACGTTCTTTTTAGACCTTGCTCGTGGTAAATGTAATACACATAATGCATATGCTCTTTGCCAACAAAACAATTCGTTCGATGGAGAAAACATCTGCTGGAAGGCCTTTAAGCCCAGTATTTACTGGTGACGATGGCACAAGCAATTTATCAGAGCCTAACATACACTCATCGGCTGATGGAAGTTTTTTTCTTTTCTTTACTACCAGCTCCTGCCGTATGAAAAAAAAAAATGCTGGCTTATTTTTGCCTGTTTTTCAAGTTGATTGGCCAAGGCGAGGTCTATTTATCGCATGGAAACAAAAGGAAAGAAAATAATATTATTCTAGTAAGGCGCGGACAAAATGGTTCACGATTTAACGAAGTGCCAAGGGACTGGGGAAATAGGTTCGTTTTATCGAGGGTTCGTTATATCGAAAACCTCGTTATAACGAATTTGCGGATAAACGACTAAAATATTCGTTATATCGAGGTATAGTTAGTGATTGAAGACATACAAAGCTCTTGTCCTGCCTACAGTTGAATACTGCTCTTCTGTATAGGATTGTTACACAGCCAAGATCATCGCGCAAGTGGAAATGATCCAGAGGAGGGCAGCTCGATGGGTCCTTTCGCGATACAATCGTCAGCACAGTGAGACTGACATACTGAATGGCCTGGGTTGGAAGATTTTGTAAACCCGTTAAACAATTGGCCGTTTGTATTTACTTTACAAATTCAGAACTAATTAAGCGCATGTAGATAATGCTGAACTTCAGCCAGTTGCATATTCTTCCACATGCTTATAACATCCCCTTTGCCTTAAAAAGGGGGCAGTACGCAGCTCTTATAAAATCTTCTCTGATTTACTGACAAAACAATAGAACAAACAACACAACAATGGCTAACAATAGACCCTAGACTTAAAAAACAATAGAGCTGCATGATATACAGGTCCAATGAAATTAGAGGTTGCAAAGAGCTGCGTGGTATCTGTTAAAAAGTGTGATTTTTATAAGTATTATTTCTTTCTGTTGGTCTGTTTCACATTCATCTTTTGCCGCGCGTTGACATTTATTCGTTATTTCGGGGTATATTTTATGTTTGGGCTGCCGGATTGTGTTCGTTATAACGAGGATTTCCTTTTATCGAGGTTCTGTTCCATACATTTTACTTGCAACTTTGCCAGGCTGGAGAGTATCGTTCGTTATACGAGGACTTCGTTATATAGACGTTCGTAAAATCGAGGTTACACTGTATTGTAAACCAGTTGGACAACCATTAAAAGGTTCCTACTATACAAACAAAAAAAAACAGTTTTTCCTTGAAAATTATTAGCTCTGAAAAACGAAATTTAGTAAAATATGTTCATGTACTGCTATCTTCTTTCTTGAAATTATAAAAAAACTCGGAAAGGCTCACTATTGTTTTTTGTTCCTATTTACGTCAGAACTCGGTCGAACCGGTACGAGGCTAGAGAGATAGAGCGCAAGTCAAGATGATGCCCATCGAGTTGATGTAAAAAATCGTAATACGCTCTCCTTTTTCAACATTTTAAAAGAATTGAAACGATCATAATTATACGATTCGCATTTGTGACATGGCAACATATGTCACCGACAAAGAGAGCATGTTTTTCATTCTCTTGAACGGGCTCAAGTTCATCGATAAATAGTTTTTTTTATTCTCTCGGTTAAAACATCGACCGAATTTAATTTGACGATTACGTCATGAAAAAAAATACCATACCAAGTAGAGCTAGATTTCGTGAAAATAAGCTAAAGTTGTTTGTTACCTTGATTGCAGTAGCAATGCAATTAAGTCAAGCGCCCCAAACAACACAGGCCAGCAATATCACTGACACGGAGAAACAACAGCCTGCCATAAGTAGGTGGTAAAAGCAACTTCTGAGACACCCTCAAATTCCCCTTGAATTTCACACAAATATTCCCTGTAGATTTCAACAATTCACAAATTATTTTTTATCAGTCCAAATCAACAGAATCCACACAATTCTGATGAGTTTGAGCAGATTTGAAAAGTTTGTGAGTTGTGTGAAAACAGGCGGAAATTGTTGGATTTTTTGAGATTTGTTGAGTTTGAAATGTTTGTGTGAAATTCAGGGGGAATTTGAGGGTGTCTCAGAAGTTGCTTTTACCACCTACTACGCTAAAATGACCACAAGAAAAAATCTTGAAATTTGCCAATTTCAAGATTTCTCCGCTGAATTTCCACACAAAATCAAATCTTGAAATTGTCCATTTTCAAGATTTCTCCGCTGTATTTCCGCACAAAAAAATTCTTTTCAAATCCCAAAATCTCTTCCGGCAAGAAAATGTCTGATTCCGAAGAAGAAGAAATCGATTTCACTCCTGAAATTATTCGAGAAACCCTCACAACATGGCATTCTCCCAAAAATGACAGGCTGGAACATTTCAAAGATATCATTCGGCAAAATCAGGGGAAACGTCAGGGGAAAAAAATGAAATTTCACTCAAAGATCTCGAATTTTATGAAAAAGAAATTCTCTCCCAAATTCCCCGTGACGAAATCACAAGAAAAAAAGTCAGGGATTTCGTCAAAGCTTCCAAGTGGAAAAAAGTCAATGGCCGCGATCATGAAATTTTCAATCATATAACAGGTCACGACGGAAATGATTATGAGCATCTGGAAAAATTTCTCATTGACGACTTTAAATATTTTTCACTTGCATATAATGACCTTCATCTCAGCAGAGACAAGTTTCTCAGCAGAGACAAGTTTCTCAATTGCAATCAAGTTCTTTTCGCCCTGTTGAAGAAGAACGGTTTCAGCCCCAATGAAGATGATTTCAAACTGCTCAAAACTCCATCCAGCCGGGCGAAACAAGAAAAAATAATCCAAACAATCTTCAAAAAATGTCATTGGAAAGAAAATGGATCTTGAAAAAGCATTTTCCAATGAAGCCGAGCGAAGCGAAGCTGAGCGAAGCGAAGCCAGTGACCATGAAAATTGTTCCACTTGCTCAGAGGAAGAAACAAGAAGCGAAGATGAAACCCCAACAACCTCTGACGAGGAATTCATTGTCTCTGATTCGGAGATGGAGGAAGCAGAACAAGAGGAGTGTGTAGAAGATCAACTCGAACTCCTTTTTGAATTTTTTGTCAATCTCCAGGAGGAACACAAGATTCTCAAAAAGGAACTCCGAAAGCAAAGTTGTCTCCTCTGGGAAATCCGCCGGGAATTGAAAGAAAGCGGTGATTTGAAATCATGAATATGAATGGCAAACATTCATATTCTAGCGCGTCTTCTGGGCATCACTTATTTTTGAGATAAGTTCTGAAATGCATCACATCTTCACATGTTTCTTTATATTTTTTGATTGTGAGAAGATTCTCGCATGTTTTTTTGATTTCTTCCAAATAAGATGTCACTGGTCGTCTTTGGAGAATTGAGTTGAAATAATTCATCGTTGTTGTTTCAATCTCTTTCGTTTTTTCATAATTCTCAGAAAGTTGGTATTCATCCCAGCGATGAATATCATAAAACTCGATAAGACCAATATTTTTTAGAAAGTAGTTTTCCTTCCAATCAAATCGGTATTCGACATTCATTATTTTAGAAGAAAACATTAAATATTTTTAATTTCAATGATTGACTTTTTCAGCCAAGTTTTTCCACATCACTCAGCGGAATCCAAGAATTGAATTTATCGGAATAGCCTTTCCATTTTACCAAGGCTTTCTTTTTCTTGTGATCGCGGCGAAGAACTTTTTCAATGCGGAAAACATCTTGCCCAGTATGCGATAATTCTGCTTCGTAAAACGATCCGGTGATTTTCTCTCCCAACAGATCAACTAATTTATACGTTACAGGGTTTGTGTTCTTTATTTCGTCAATCACAAATATCTCCTCTGTCCAGTTCGGGGTGAAACCTTTGTCAAATAATTGCCGTTTAAACTTTGAAATTCTCACCCTGTCACCAACCCTGAATTTTGCCGGGTTGTGTTTAGCATAAATTAAATCTCCGTATAAATTAGCGAAAACCTTTTTCTCATTTTCCTGTTTGCTCGCCTCTGCGGGACTCATCCGAATGCTCGAATGAAAACGATGATTATATTCATCCAGTAATTTGTCAAGTTTGTCCCAGTATATTGTATTGTTGTTAGCAGAAAACATCCGGAAGAGTTTCTCCTTAAAAGACCTGTTCCAGCGTTCAACCACAGACGATTTCTCTTCATTCTCTGTGGTATACAATTTTACCCCATTCTTATCAAGCAGATTTTTCATTGTTGCGTTGAAAAATTCAGACCCTTTGTCACTCCAAAGCATCTTCGGTTTTCGCCTCGCTTCGCTCGGCTCAGCTCCGCTTCGCCCCTTGAATATATCTCGGAAAGCATCAGCCACTGTTTGTCCTCGCTTGTCTTTCAGGGGGCGAATCCAACCGAATTTTGAGAAAACATCGATCACCATCAGGAGATATCTGATCCCTTTATTCCACCTCGAAAATTTCCCCATCTCGACCAGATCAGCCGCCCAGATGTTGTCAATCCCATATGCTATGACTCGCCTCTTTGGAAAGCGCCGCCTGATTGGCCGGTGAAGTTCATTTGCCAGATTTTGAGCCCAGCCTTCACTCAAAATCTTTTCCCGTTTTTTGGGGCACCGAGGCCAGCGGAGCGGGTCGAGGCGAAGCCGAGACCCAGTTTCTGTTTTGCTTGAATTGTGTTTCTCGCCAAAGCATGCCCCCATTGCCTTTCTTTCCAGGGAATGGCATCCAAAGCGGCAACCATTTTCCTGTCGGCTTTGTTTTTGCATTTACGTGGATTCTTTTCCTTCGCGCAGACTGAATAATCAACATCGTGTTGCATAGCAACTGCATCTGTTTTTCCTGTGGGCTGCTGCATAATTTCGAGAATTTTTCCCTTTTCATCAAATCTGACTTGTTTTTCGAGTGGGTCATAAGGGCCGGTATAATTATGGCCTGGGAGGGAGAAACCTTTCTTTGGTCTTGGCAGCTTCCCAATCAGGGAATGAACATCTAAAGCACCCCCATCCAAATCTGCTCGATCTGTCTTATATTTTCTGTTTGGCCTAATCGCCGTGGACAACTCATTCATCATATCCGCAGAGGTTTTGGCAAGAAATGGTTTCATCTTGTCCAGGGCAAAATCCAATGCTTTCTTTTGAGTGTTTTTGTTTCGCAATAATTCACTGGCTCCATAACGACCCATTTCAACTGTTTTTTTCCCGAGCCAGGGAAGAGCATGAGCCACGCCAGTCAGCGCAAGTTCACCGATGCCCTCACCTTGTGAGGGCCGACTCAGTTTCCCGACACCGCTCCGCGGCTCGCTCCGCTCGCTTTCACAAATCTTGTTTTTTTGATTCCGCAGGAAGCGCAATGGCAAAACCACATCTTTCTGCCATTTTTTGCAGTCTGGAATCCAGTTGGTTTCACGCATTCAGTTTGTTTTTTTTCCTTCACGCAATATGATTTCATTTTCAATCGAAATATTCTTTTATGAATTTCTCATTTTGCGCTGTATTAGTCAGACTGAGAGGCTGGAGAATATCATAGAAATCTTTCCCCTGTGACCATTGATGGAGGAAGAAGAGGCAATAATACCCGCAAAGAACGCTGTTGATGTTTTGATATTGACTGCTGTTCCAAATCACCGGTTTGGAACTTTTGAATTCCTGGGGAAATCCCATCCCAAAAGAGTCGAAATACCACGTGAATTTCTGTCCGGGGGCGCAGCACACCCAGTGAGTTCCTGCATTTTTAAGCGAATCAAGATTGATAATGCAGGGGCTGTGTTCTCGGGGCATGGCTTCATCCCTGGCGAAAATTCCTTTGAAATTGGGAATTTTCAGAAAATCAATCCACTGGAGAAGATCAAGGTTGCTCAGGGGTTTGTTCACGAATTTGGGTTTCGTTTCGCTCACAATATTGCCCCGAGAACTGGGATATTGTTGAATGGACTTTTCGATCCCAGCAGAAGTCCCGTTCCTTTTTTGGATTTTTTTCCCATCCCAATTTTTCGTCCCCAGGTTCCGATGAATGGAGGCGGGCGTTGGAAGGGAGTGCCCAATCTTGGAGCGCCGTTTCCTTTGGGCTGCCGGACTCTAGGAGCGCCTTTTCCTTTGGGGCGTCCAACTCTTGGAGCGCCTTCTCCTTTCAGTCGAGGTCGCGGCTGCGCCGCTCCCATCCCAAACAAATTTTTCACCATGTCCAGCGCCAGTGGAATTCCGATGGAAGCCAGCACAGTTCCCAACAATCCACCAGATTGTTTTGCTGATGGTTTTATCGTCAGTTGTCCTCCTGATTTCAGGGCAGTCAAAATATCCTGTTTCTGCTTATTTGTCAACAAATGTTTATTGTCAATCAGTTTCTGAATTTTATCTTGGGGAATGAGAAATCCACCCGTTTGTCCGCCTCCTTTCAGTCGAGGTCGCTGCGCTCCCTTCCCGCTTATCTTTTTCACAACTTGACTCGCTCCTTCACTCGCCAAACCAGCCAATGCTGACAACCCAAGTGTCTTTGCCAGGGTGGGTGCCAGGGAACGAGCCAGGGGAACAATAGCAGAGAAAAGACTTCCGCCTTGCTTCATCACTTTTCGGATTTGCGTTTTTGATATCTTGATTTCAACTCCCTTTCCCTGAGATGCGGCTTTGCCGATTCTTTTTATTTGATTGGCTGTCAGCATCAGTTCATCATTTCCGCTTGTTTGTTTGCCACCCAATCTCAGGGTGATAGGGCTTTTTGTTCGGAATGCTCTTCCAAGCTTGCTTTTTTGCCCTTTCGACAGATTTACTTTATATGGGTGATATGTTGTCATTTTAAATGACAAGATATGTTTTTCACAGATCACACGTCACACGATAACCAGCTCATTTCCAATCTTATCGATTTTCACTTCTTCTTCATAGAGAACTATCGCATGTACATTGAAGTTTGCCGCTGCATCTGCGTTCAATCGATACCTGAATATCAACTGCTTGGGATCTCTTGTTGGTTTTTCAGTTTGATAAGTCAGATTGAAATAGATCAATGGGAAAAGAGAATTGAAATTGGCCAGATTCAACTGTGTCCCTGTGTTGTAGTCATTTTTCCTCATTGCATAAGCCATGACATCCTGGAAAATCCTCACTTTGCTTTCACTGTCATACTCTGTTTCCGGGTAGAAAACTCCGTTTCCATATTCCAGCCGGCAGTTCAACAAGGATGACTCTTCATTGTCCGCATTCAGCTTGAAAGTGTCCATCAGATAGGGGTTGTCTTCTGCAGGGGCGCCAGCGGTTCTTTTCAGCCAGACAAAAATATGCCTCACATTGTCAATGCTCGCTGAGATCTGGAAGAATCCTGATGACTGCGAGGGAGCTGATTGCTGATACATTTCCCTCAGATATTTGCATTGCGTTTCTTTCAGGAATGAGCTGACAAATTTGTCATAAAGAGAATCTTTGGGAGTCAATCTTGGCACCCAAAGCAGAAATCGATTCAGCACAACTCTTCCGTCAGCAACGCCGTGTGCCATATGAATGAGTTCCTCATCATCTTGAAGTGTTATCTCGAATTGAAGCTGCATAGGCACAAGCATCTTATCTTCCAACTCCTCGAAAAAGGAAAAACGATTCAGGGGAATGATCGTATTAGCGTTTTGAAGATCTCGAGTAATCACTCGCCGAGCCTCAAATCCAAGATTCGTATTAGCGGTTGTTGCATTAGTATCCAAATACCAGAAACTGTTCTTGGCGACTGATCTGCTGAAGTCATCGGAGTATTCTAACAAATTCTTTGTGAAACAGACTTTATGCAGATTATCAGTATCATAAATAATCTTTCCTGCAGATTTAATCGTCAGGTGTTTAATCAGGGAATGAGCCCCATTGATTACGGTTATTCTTTCAGCGTCATATGCCGCTCCATCTGCTAATTTCTGGAGCTGAAACTGCACCTCGAAATACGCATTATACCAATCATAGAATGCGGATCGGTCATTAATCGTGAATTTATAACCACTTTTTTGTTGATGTTGAGCATTAGCTGGAGCTCGGATTGTGTCATCCAGCTGGAAGCGCACTAATTCATTTCTTTGAAGATATTCATTCGATCGAAAAGCCATTTTATATTATTTTTTTCTTTTTCGGACTCCCTGCCCAGAGATCAACCTGTTCAATATGGCATCAGAACTTTCTCCGGAGGTTGACGCAGGGGCTGATTGTGGTCGAGCTGAGCGAAGCGAAGCGAGCGAAGCGAGAGCTGGCGGTTTTTTGCTCCCCTTTCTCATATTTCCCAGCTTTTTCATGATCAAATCACCAGATTTTTCAACTACTTTTTTGCCGAGTTTATCCCCAGCGTGAGAAATTCCTGATTCCAATGCTTTTTTCGCAATGGGTTTTGCGAATTTATTGAAGACGACTGATGCGACCTTCCTCATTGGTTTGAAAATATTATCTACAATGACACCTGTTCCTTTGTGCCGGAAGACAAACCGCCCCAGCTGGGGGTGATAATAACAAGAGAATTCATAACTTTTCATTTTATTTGTTTTTTCAAGATAAGCGAGAACGCTGTATCGGCTCCATTCAAATCAACAACCCGCCTTTTCCCATCAGTGATATAAATCCGAATGGAGCTTATTCTGTTTTTATTCACAGGGCTGAACATCACTCTCATGGGTTCAAGAGTGAAACTATAGGAGGCCTGCAGAACAGATGTTGAAAAGGAGAAGATGATATCACTCTCTTCCCCATCCACAAGCTAATCACTTGTGAGATCGCAATGAACGTTCAACATATCAGTATCTTGACTGAGGTTTGGAACTCTGGGGCCAATGTTGACTTTATCTTTCAGAATCTTTTTCTCAAAACCAACGAGATCGCCGAAGTTGGATTTCTCGAGATCAAGTTGCCAGTTTGCTTCCAGTGTGATTGTTACTCTGAAAGTTGTGGGAGAGAAAGCAAGATTGATTGGGAATTTTTCATTCTTTCCTGGGGTGGATCCTGCGAGTGGGCCTGTTGCGTTTCGAATTGCCGCATTCAAAGTGGAATAATCCCAAACCCCAGCGGGAAAGGTGATATCGGAAAATGTTTTCCCACCGTCAGAGCTGAATCTGATCAGCTGATTTTTCAATGCCGCATTGATGTTATACCACGTAAAACTCATATTGATAATTCTGTTCAACCCAACAACATATTGGGAATTTCGATCCAAAACAATGGGCTGATTGAATTTTGTGGTGAAATTTTCTGGTTTGTTTCCCCCAGTCTTGACGGAAAAGGATGACAGGACAATTTCTCTTTCGATTTCCATTTTAGAGTTTGAAATACTTTCTGAAGAGCTTCTCATGCTGGGAACGATTGATGACTCCCTCTTTCAGGAGAAGATCAAGAATACCAACCCCGGTATTTCTGATGCCCGAATTCGTATTCCCAGCAAGGATGGAGCCAACAATGACCTCAAGTTTCTGGAGGAGATCTGCGGGGTTGGAGAAAAAACGGATGGATCCACCTTTTTTTCTCCTGATTCCCGAACCTTCCAATGTCTTTTGTTTCGCTTGAAAATGTTTGATGTATTCACTCAAAATTCGGGATGAGTGGTCTATTCTGCTATGTTGCAAATTCTTTTGCTCTTGCGTTATTGCACCTTTATGGAACTTTTTGCTCCAAGATGTTTTGTAGCCCTTCAACTGATTTCTTCTGTAGTTTGCAATGGTTACAATATTCTTGAGATAATTGATTTTCCTCGTTGATGAGATATTTGGGTCACTGAGATTTTTCTCCACAGTATCATAATTTGTGAGGTCCAAGCTATCCAATATCTTATTGGCTTCCTCTTCCTCTTCCTCTTCCCATTCCCCTTCATCTCCCGGCGCAAGAGCATAATCGGGAGATTCGTCTTCTTCATATTCAGGTGGATCTTCCCCTACCTCTTGCACAACTTCTTCATATGTTGGCGGCCCTGCTGGAATTTGCTTCTTTGTTTGGGATGGAACGGCCTCATCAAACAGGCCTTCGACATCCATCTCTTCAAATGGATCGACTTCGGGGAGATAATCAATCTCCGCTGGTTTGGCTTTTTTCTTTTTCCGGGGAAGTGGCCGAAGCGGCCCCAAATTCGACTCAATCACCTCATCCAGTTTCGCTGTGATGGGTTTGAATGTTTTTTCAAGTCCGATTTGACTTGTTTCTTCACCCAACTTTTTCTGGGTGATAGCATTGTGAACAAGGTTGATATTTTTCCCCAAAGCAGATTTGCTTTTAGCCATTTCTTGCCATTTCAATAAACTCATTTTATATCCCAGAAACACAAATTTGGGATGAAGAACAAGATAAAGAACGCCATGTTCAAATAAAATGAAGATTCCAAATTATGATTGTCAGAATCCAATCACGAATTTCAAACAACTTCACCCTTTCATGCCGGATCGAACTTTCAGAATGTTGATCTGTGGCCCTTCAGGATCGGGGAAAACAAATGTTGTCCTGGATATGATCCTCCGCCCGCTGCTCTTCTACGATAAAATTTTCCTCTATGCGAAAAATCTTGACCAAATCAAATATCAACATCTGCTGAAAACATTTCGCCCATTCAGCAAAGAAGCTGGGTATGACGTTGTGGAAGCATCCCCGGATGAAATCATCCCAGTTTCTGAATTGTCAGGGGAGAATCAAAAGCTGGTTGTTTTCGATGATTTTGTTTCCGAAAAAAACCAAAAGCCATTGATTGATTATTTCATTCAGGGCAGGCACAAGAAATGTTCTGTGATTTATCTTTCGCAAAGTTATTTCGGAACACCAAAAGATATCCGCCTGAATTGCTCGCATTTTTGCATCTTTGAATTCCCAAGCAACAAAGAAATTACGGCGATCTGCAGGGAGAACAATGTCAGCAAAGAAGATTATCGGAAAGCAACGCATGATCCGTTCTCTTTCCTGTATGTGGATAAGCCGAGGAAATTCATTGCCAAAAACTTTGATGAAAGCATTTAAAATGAGTTATTCAAATGGATTGCTTTCTGAAACAAGCACCCGCGCCCATGGCGCGAAAGATGGAAAAGATGGATTGCCAGGAGTTGGTTTCAAGCTGACGCCAGCAGGGGACTTCGACCTGCAAAGGAAACGCCTGACAAATGTCGCTGAAGGAACGGGGAATTCGGATGCAATCACAAAGCTACAAGTTGACACGCTTGCAACGCAATTGCGGGCAGATTCTCTCCAGGTGGATGGTTCCTCGCATATGACTGGGGATCTTGATCTCAGGGGACAAAAACTCATCAACCCCGGGGAAATAGAAATGAATCGCAAATTGATCGTCAATCTGGACACTGATGAAAACCAGGATTTGTCAGCGGTGAATATGGTCACTCTGAAAAAATTCCACCCTGATGCTCCGGCTCACACTCATGAAGTCACGAAGGATATTGATTTAAAAGAACTTTTCAACGTGAAAAACTCAAAACAACAAACATGGCATGATTTGGGAGCGCATTATAACAACCTGGTTTCTTATAATGACGCCAAAAATATCTTTCTCAGCCGCAAAGAGACGTTTCCAATGGAGACGGCTTTGGATATGGGAAATCACACCATTTTTAACGTGAAAGATCCCGAAGTTGCCGATCAGGGCGCAAATATGCGATATGTGGATGCCCAATCCGCGAAAAAGCTTTCGTTGGAAGGCGGGACAATGACCGGAAACCTGGATATGAACTCGCAACAAATCAACAATATTGCAACGCCAACTCTGAAGCGACAACCCACGTCAAAATCTTATGTGGATAACCAGATAGGAGGTGTGGTAGCCCACACGATGGAATTAGAAGAGAAGATCAAAAAATACGTAAATGAATCGCATATCACGTCAACCTCGCATCCAAAGGACGCATTCCGCTATCTGATGGAAGATGTGGATGAATCCAGCTCTGAACATCATATGACAGTGACTGGGATAAGTGATTTTCCAGATTCGCCGCATCATTTCAACAAGAAGGCCTATGACTTGGAAATCACAAAAAATCTTTTTAATGAATACTCTGGGAGACTTGGATTCAATATGTACAAACTCCCAGAGGGAGAATACACCGTGTGCGTGGAATTCTTCCCCGCGTCAATGGATGGCGTGAGCGTCAACGTTGTGAGCACAAGTCTGAATATCAATCAGCAATCAACTAAGAAGTTTTCGGGGTATTCCAGATCCATCATCCACATGCACAAATGGAGGATTTCCCCACCTGAATTTATTTTCCTGGATTTGAAATGGAGAGGCACTGCCGAGTCAGCTGAAAAAGGAAATGCAAATCTGATCATATATGGCATTGCTGGTTCCCAACCTGATGTTGAAAGCAGCGTTTATGATTCCCCTTTCGTTTTCCAAGCGGGGAAGATGGTCATGGAGACTGACTTGGATTTGAATTCGCACTCCTTGTTGAATTTGCCGCTTCGCCCGTCAAAACACTTCATTTTTGCAAGATTTGTGAAAGGAAAACACGGTGATTGTTTGATCTTCCCAAATGAAGCGGAAGATGAAACAAATTATTGGCAACAATTTGGATCTGACTTCCGGATTTTGAATGTCACGGTTTTCATTCTTCAACGCGGTTCCAACCCAGTGAGTGGAGCAACCATCATCATGACAAGTGTTGTTAAAGGAGATCGCATCACTCGGAAAGCAGTCAGACCTTCCACCAATTCATTTGGTTCACTGCAGTTCACCTTCAATCTCCATGTTGGGCAGGAAGAAGCTTTCTATCTGGCTCTCTCGGATGGAAATGCCATTCAAAGAGCAAAAGCGACATTTCTGATTGAAAAATGATTTTCTCCCTGAAAAATGAAGCGAGCGAAGCGAGCCGAGCGGAAACAAAGCATTTTTGCTTTCAATCACATCAACCCCGCAATTCGGGAAGAAGAACTGGAAGAGATCAAAAACCTCTTCCGATTTTATCACAAAAGATTTTGGTGTTTGAAACGAGCGCATGGCCGATTCAAGAAAATGAATCTGCTCATGAATTTGACCTCTTCCGGTCTGGTTGCAATCGGGACGATTGCTGGGGCAGCAACTCTCAATCCAATCGTGTTGGGAGTGATTTCAGGATTGGGGTTGGTCGTCAAAACCGCGAATGAAATGAAGAATCTGAAAAGCAAAATTGAGATGGCGAAGTTCGCTTTCACCACCTATGAAAAAACATTGAGTGATTTGCGCTTCGCTTTGCGGGGAGGAAAATTCGACAGGGATGAATTTTTGTTTTCAATGGAAGCGATTGATGGGATTGTGATTGATTTGGGGTTGGATTTGGAAAAGTTTGAAGCTGAATGGGAGAAAAAATTTGAGGGTTGAATTTTCATTTCCCGGAAATGAAAAATCAGGGGAAAATCACTTGAATTTCCTGATTTTATTGAATATGTCAACGTGAAATGTTCTTTCATTTTTCCTCAAAGATGTTACAAATTCAATTCGTTTCAAGGGTTGAAAATCTTTTTGCCCAATTTTTTCCTTCAAAACTGCTAGAGCTTTCTCTTTGTTCACCTGAAAAGCCACTCTGCAGATGATGGAAATGATTTTGATGAAACAAACGGCTTCATCATTGTATTTCAATTCTTTTTTCTTCCAGTCCAATTCGAGATCTTCATCCGCGAATAATTTATTGGCAATCATTCGACAAAGTTCATCAAAATCTGGAACAGCGATCTTGAATTTGTCAAACCATTCCTCATCCATTGGGAGTGGAGAAAAATCTATCTGGAGAGAAGTTGATTCTTGTGCTTTTGGTTCGCCGAGGAAGAATTTTTTCTTGTCCGACCTCCGGGTGATGGTTGAGTTTCCTTTTTTCAATGCATTTGTGATTGCGCAATTTGAGATTCCATATTCTTTTGCCGCTGAATTGATGGAAGTGAAATTTTTGGTTTTTTTCCCATCGGAGATTGAAAAATGCGTTGCTGATTTCGACATTTTTTCTCTGGTGAAAAAAGGAAATAAAAAATTAAAATCCCATTTTATCTATATAAAGCTCAATTTTAACCAATCATTTCTCCAATTTAGTCAACTGTGATTTAGATGAAATGGAGCAGAAATTTTCATGAATTGCCATTTTCCGCTGATTTTCAGCGAAAGATTTTCATCCCCGGAGAGATTTTCATCTCAAAATCCGTTTTCAGGGAGATTTTTCAAATCTCAGGAAAAAATTCAGGAATTTCTCGACGAATCTGAATTCTCCGGCGAATTCAGGGGGTCAAATTCGTTTTTCTGGAACAGATATTTTTTCCAGAATTTAAATTCATTTTTCTGGGACAGATATTTTTTCCAGAATTTAAATTCATTTTTCTGGAACAGATATTTTTTCCAGAATTTAAATTCAAATTCATTTTTCTGGAACAGATATCTGCTCCAGAATTTAAATTTAAATTCGTTTTTCTGGAGCAGATATTTTTTCCAGAATTTAAATTCGTTTTTCTGGAGCAGATATTTTTTCCAGAATTTAAATTTAAATTCGTTTTTCTGGAGCAGATATTTTTTCCAGAATTTAAATTTAAATTCGTTTTTCTGGAACAGATATTTTTTCCAGAATTCCAAATTCAAATTCGTTTTTCTGGAACAGATATTTTTTCCAGAATTTAAATTCATTTTTCTGGAACAGATATCTGCTCCAGAATTTAAATTCGTTTTTCTGGAACAGATATTTTTTCCAGAAAATCAAATTCATTTTTCTGGAACAGATATCTGCTCCAGAATTTAAATTCGTTTTTCTGGAACAGATATCTGCTCCAGAATTTAAATTCATTTTTCTGGAACAGATATTTTTTCCAGAAAATTCAAATTCGTTTTTCTGGAACAGATATTTTTTCCAGAAAATTCAAATTCGTTTTTCTGGAACAGATATTTTTTCCAGAAAATTCAAATTCGTTTTTCTGGAACAGATATCTGCTCCAGAAAAATCAAATTCATTTTTCTGGAACAGATATCTGCTCCAGAAAAATCAAATTCATTTTTCTGGAACAGATATCTGCTCCAGAAAAATCAAATTCATTTTTCTGGAACAGATATTTTTTCCAGAAAATTCAAATTCATTTTTCTGGAGCAGATATTTTTTTCCAGAATTTAAATACATTTTTCTGGAACAGATATTTTTTCCAGAATTTAAATTAAATACATTTTTCTGGAACAGATATTTTTTCCAGAATTTAAATACATTTTTCTGGAGCAGATATTTTTTCCAGAATTTAAGTGAATTTTGAGGTCAAATTCTGCTCCAATTTTGATGAATTTGAGGCCAAATTTTTGCTCCGGGGGAAGAGAAAAGTGTCTATAGAATCACCTGTCTCCATAAGATTATCTGGCCATTTTCTCCTGTTGAAGCGCCTACAAATTCATACCCGGAAGAACCCTTGAAATCTTTTAGCAGTTTTTCCCAAAGTTCGTCTGCAGTTTTTTTCTCCGGAAATGGATTTCGCTCTTCTTTTGGCTGGCGTTGGGGAACGGGTTGGGGAGGAAGAGATGGTGGCGCCGGTGTTTCTATTTTATCCACTTTGAATTTTGCTCTATCCGATTGTCTGGTGAAACTGTTCTTACCCGTCTTCAAAGCATAGCTAATCGTTCCAATAGAGACATCTAATTCCTGTGCTGCTCTTTTCAAACTGGGGAAAGTCATTGTCGTTGAAGATGAAGTAATTCGGATAGGAATGAGAGGCAATCTGTTTGGAGTTGGCGTTTCATCTACAGGACAAGGACTGGTGAAATCCCCTTCTTCAAACAGTCCTTCCACGAAGAATTTCTCCCCATCTTTTGTGACAAAACGATTTTTAACTCTCTGAAAGGCCGCGAGGGCTGCCTGACGAGTTACACCAAGCCATTCAGCCATATCAACCATTGTTTCAAAATGCGCCAGAGGAGGTCCTCCCGGAGAATCACTTACAGCAAATCGCGAGCAACTTTGTTGAGCAACTTTGACTTTTTGGCCCTTGAAATTGAAAACATTTCTTCCATTCCTGATTGCTTTGTTGAGAGTGTTGGGACAAATTCCCATAAATCGAGCCAGGGCAGGCTGGGATGGAAATCGTTCACTAACTCTCTCCTGCGTGAATGCATCTAACAAAACCCACATTTTTATATTACAAAAAAATTAGGAAAAGATTTTTGAAATCCGGAGGGAATTTCAAAATTTCCCCTGAATGGGAAAAAATAAATGGAAAGAAAATGCCTTCGAATGCGAAAAGAAAGAGAGTGAGTGAAAGTGAGTCAGACGATGAGATTGATTCCATTGACCTGCTGATGGAAAGCTATGTTAATCTGGAGAAGTGGGTTGAAGAGATTGCAGAAGATATGCGAAAACAAACAAAGTTGATTGAGAAATTGATGGCGGATTCAACACATTCTCCATTGATCTGAATTCCCCTTGAGTGGGGAGGATTTTAATTTTTTCCCTGAGTGGATTTTGAAAAATTCAGATTTGATCAGTTTGGATTTGTCAATTCAGACAAAATTCATTTTTCCAGATTTGTTTCAAGAAAAAGATTCTCCCAAATTCACTGAAAATCACAAAATTTTTCAGAATCAAATTCTGAAAAATTTGAAGTTTCCTCAAACTTCATCGTCCTCATTCTTGTCCTCAAACTCATCGAATTCCGAGGCAGCCTGCACTATTTCCTCCACCAAAACTTCGTCCACAATGCATGTGATCGCTTTCACATTTCCGCAGAAACGATGTTTGATCGAAAAAACGACTTGCCCGCGGAGAGGACAGCCAATGAGTTCTTTTTGCTTCAAGATGGGTTTCTTTTTCCCATCCGCGCACAGCTCCCAAAATCTGCAGGAGAAATCCGTTGTGGGAATTTTGGAGGGATAGATTTTTGCGTAAATCTTTTCCTGCTCGGATTTGTCAGTTTTCACGAGAATGAAATCTCCCTCCTGAAATCGAGCAAAAGACGGGGAAATCTCTTTGATTGCCTGCTTCTTTTTCATCGCAGCAGAGTTGAAATGTTTTTCCAGATTGTTGAAGAAACTAATGAACTCGCTCGGAATAGTGATGCCCATAGAAAACGATTCACCCTCATGAAGGAAAATCTTGAATTTGGTTTGGAGTTTCACTTTGAACCGTGAGTCCATGTGGAGGCAGGGGAGAAGGCAGAAATTAATTTTTCCAGAAGATTTCTTACAGGGGTCTCCGAGAGAGCAGTCGGGGATAGATATTTTCTCGGGATTCATTTTTTGGGAGGAGATAAAAAAATGAATTAAATCGCGAAAATCCATTTTTCCATGAACTTGCGATCCTCTTCCGATCGGACTGGGAGAAAACCAGTGGCCATGTCAACCGCTTTTTGGAAGTTTCTTTCTGCGTCACACGCTTTTTCACAGTCCGTTTCCTCTTTGATTTTTTCAGCCTCTTTCGGAGGAGTGGATTTGTTTTCACCTGACATTTTTTCTCCAATGAAGAAAAAATTCAAAACGCATTTTGCAAATCCACAAGGGCGTCGTTCATCTCAGCCTGGCAGAGGTTATGATGTTTATAAAGCCCTTTTTTGGGGTGCGCGTGCATCGCCGTTTCCAATGCAGCTTTCTTTTTCATGAGATAGATGAATTCTTGCAATCTGGGAGAAACCCAAGTGACTTCGTGCGATTTTTCCCCTGAATCCAGAAAATGAGTTTTTTTCTTGCAGAGTTGATTGAAAAAAACTGTGCGTGATAACCCAAATCGTTCCCGAATTTCCTCTGCGGTGAAAAAATCTTCTCCATCAATCTGGATGAACGGTGTGTCTTCTTCCTCCTGAATCCAGAACACTTTTTGATCGGTTCTTCTGGTATATTTAGTGTTGCCCGATTTGAGAACTCGCAAAATCGTTTTGGAGGGAAGCCCCGTTTTTTCGCTGGCTTCTTTGAATGTGAAAAAAGTTTGCTTTTCTTGTCCTTCCCCTCCGGGGTTCGCTTCGCTCACTTCCTGAATTGAAAACTTCATTTTAAATGGGGAAAAAAGATTTTTTTTCTCCATTAAAAATGTCTTTAGCTGCATGGCAATCATTTGCGCGATCGACAAATTTGCGAGGTTGGTCGCGATTGAAGAAAAATGACTTAATGAAATTTTTAGTTGAAAATCTTTGGCAAGGAGGGGGAAAAAATCAGCCAAAAACTCGAAAAAGACGAGCCAACCTAGATGACGAAAATCCAGAAATTGATGTGCCTTTTTTGCTTCCGGAAAGAAGAATTGTTCCCCCCAGAGTCATTCCCAGAGCGATTGAAGAAAATGTAGATACGGTTATCGATTGGACAAATTGGTTGGAAAGTGTGGATGACGCGGATGTTCGGAGAAGAGCCAATCCCGCAGTGGAAAGATTGAAAGAACAAGTCAGAAGATTGTGGGAACAGAGACTTGCCGTGGAAGAAGGGCAATCCGCTTTGCGAGGATTCGCGAGACAATTTTTTATTCAAGGAGATGATTCCATTTCTCCCCAAGAGTTTTTCCGGAGAGCAAGATGGTTGGTTCTCAGGCTCCTGCGAGAAAATCCACAAACAAGAGTGAGATGCGTTTTGAATGTGGAAATGTTCCAAACCGATTTGGTTTCTGGGGAGGAAGTGATTGAAAATCCATTTTTCCATTCCCAGCAGAAAATAAATTTGGGAAACAACCCAGAGATTTTGGATGAAATGGAAAGAGAAATGATTGAAAATTTGGAAAATTTCAATCGCAGAGGATCAAATTGGGTTTTTGAAAGAGTTTTGCGTTTGGAAATTCATTTTGTGCGCTGGAACCCCCTGCGAGGATCTGGATGGATTGAACTGCCTGCTGATTTGGCAAACAAAAAAGCCGTGATCAACACGCAAAATGAAGATGAAATGTGTTTCAAATGGTGCTTGGGCAGAGCCGCAAATATGGTCAAGGTTCATCCGGAAAGAATCACACCGGATTTGCGAGAACAAACGGAAGAAATGAATTGGGACGGTTGTGAATTTCCCATGGCCGTGGAAAAAATCAAGTTTTTTGAGACCAAAAATCCTGACATTTCAGTGAATGTTTTTGGCTGGAATGGATTTGTTTTTCCCCTGAGAATCACCAAGGAAGAAAAGAAACTTCATGTGGATTTGATTCTGCTAACAAAAGAATTCAAAACGCACTTCTGTCTGGTGAAAAATTTCTCCCGCCTTGCATCTTCTCAAGTTTCGCGAAATGGGCATGAAAGATTTTTCTGCAAAAGATGCCTCAATTCATTTCCCAGAGTAGAAAGTCTGGAGAAACACAAAACCATTTGCGGAGACTTTGAGGCCGCGAGAATTGAACTTCCAGGAGGAACTTGTTCCTTCAAAAACTTTGAAAAAATGATGCATCTTCCTGTTGTTGGATATACAGATTTTGAGTCAATTTTGAAACCGCTGGGAGGAACTCAAAAAACGCATGAACATATTCCCTGCGGATTTGCGTTTCATCTCGTTTCCCCGTTTTTGCAAATGGAACCTGTGTTGAAGAGAGCAAAAGATGAAAGTGAAAAACTTCCCAGAGAGTTCATTCGGGAATTGATTTCCAGGGTGAGAGAAGCTCACTTGAATTTACCGAAAAAGGAAATGATTCCCCTGACAAACCAAGAATGGAAATCATTTCGAGAAGCGGAGGTGTGTTGGTTGTGTCGAGAAGAATTCGGGGAAAAAAGTCTGTCCAAGGTGAGGGATCACTGCCACTTCTCAGGAAAATTCAGGGGAGCAGCGCATCAATCTTGCAATCTGAAGTTTCAAAGGCCAAAATTTACCCCTGTGTTTTTTCACAATCTGCAAAATTATGACGCTCATCTTTTTGTGCGAGCTTTGGGGACAATGGATGAAGTTTTGGGCGTGACATGTATTCCCAACAATGAGGAGAAATATATTTCCTTTTCCCTGAAATTTGAGTTGAAAAAAGAATGGAATGAGGAGAAAGGGAAAGAATTTTCAGTGAAACATGAAATTCGATTTTTGGATTCCTTCAAATTCACGCTGGCAGGATTGGATTCGCTGGCAAAAAATCTCCCCAAAGAAGAATTGAAAGAAATCACCAGATTTTTTGGTGAGAAAAGCGATTTGATGCGGCGAAAAGGAGTCTTCCCCTATGATTTCATGACAGGATTTGGCAAATTTGGGCAAAAATTACCGAAAAAGACCGCATTTTTTTCCAGATTAAATCAGGAAAAATCTCAGATGAAGATTTTGCCCATGCCAAAAAAGTTTGGGAAGAATTTGAATTGGAAAATATGGGCGAATTTCACGATCTTTATTTGAAAACGGATGTGCTACTGCTTGCAGATGTCATGGAAAGTTTCAGAAAACTTTGCGAAGAAAATTATGAACTGGATCCCGCGCACTATTTCACCACCCCTGGGTTAGCTTGGGATGCAATGCTGAAAGTGACAGGAGTGAAGTTGGAACTTTTGTATGATGTGGAACAGTTGTTGATGATTGAAAAAGGAGTCAGGGGAGGAAACGCAAATGCATTCAAACGATTTGCAAAAGCAAACAATTCATATATGGAGAATTTCAATCCAAATGAGCCATCTCGTTTCCTGGTTTATTTAGACGCCAACAATCTTTATGGATGGGCCATGTCGCAGCCTCTTCCAGTTGGGAAATTCCAGTGGATGAATGAGGAAGATTTGGAAAACTGGGAAAAGTTTGTGAAAACAGAAGGTCAAGGTTGCATTCTTGAAGTTGATCTCGTTTATCCCCCAGAATTGCATGATGATCACAATGATTTTCCCCTGGCTCCGGAAAAACTGTCGCTGGGTGGGATTGAAAAACTCACGCAAAATCTGGAGGACAAAGAAGGCATGGTTTTACATGGGCGCAATTTGGCGTTTTATCTTTCCCAGGGAATGAAGTTGAAAAAGATCAGGAGAGGAATCAAATTTGAAGAAGCAGCATTTATGAAATGTTATATTGATAAAAACACTGCCCTGAAATCCAAGGCAAAAACAAAATTTGAAAAAGATTTCTTCAAGCTAATGAACAACTCAGTCTTTGGGAAAACCATGGAAAACCTGAGAAATCGAGTCACGATTGAACTGGTGAAAGATGCGGAAAGAGCAGAAAAGCTGGTGAGCAAATGCAACTTCGCCGATGTGAAAATTTTCGATGAATTTCTGATTGCAGTCAAGATGAGGAAAACTCGAGTGGTTATGTCAAAACCCATCTTTGTTGGGATGACAATCTTGGATTTGTCCAAACTGTTGATGTATGAATTTCACTATGAATATGTGAAGAAAAAGTGGGAAAATGTTTCTCTCCTGTATACCGACACAGATTCTTTGGTGCTGGAGATTGAAACGGAAGATTTCTTTGCGGACATTGCGGGGGATGTGGCAGAATGGTTTGACACAAATGATTTTTCCCCAGAGCATCCGGCAGTGTTGAATGGAATGCCAATCGTGCCGGGGAACAAGAAAAAGATTGGGTTGATGAAAAATGAATGTGGAGGTGCCATTTTGACAGAATTTGTCGCCCTGAGGCCGAAACTGTATTCTCTCCTGATTGAGGAGAATGCAGAAACCAGGGGGGAACAAAAGGCAAAAGGAGTGAAAAAATGCATGATCAGGAAAAGTTTGAGGCATGAAAATTTTGTGAAATGTTTGAGGACAAAACAAAAGCAACTCAGGAGGCAAACTATTTTTCGCAGCAGAGGGCATCATTTGTTTACGGAAAATATGACCAAAATTGCGTTGAGTGCAGAAGATGACAAAAGAGTGATTTTGGGCAATGGAATTGATACGCTGGCGTTGGGGCATTGGAGACTGTGGGAAATATTCTCCCTGAATGAACGTGAAATTTTGGAAAAGGATTGATTTTTGTGCGGAAATACAGCGGAGAAATCTTGAAAATGGACAATTTCAAGATTTGATTTTGTGTGGAAATTCAGCGGGGAAATCTTGAAATTGGCAAATTTCAAGATTTTTTCTTGTGGTCATTTTAGCGTAGTAGGTGGTAAAAGCAACTTCTGAGACACCCTCAAATTCCCCCTGAATTTCACACAAATATTCCCTGTAGATTTCAACAATTCACAAATTATTTTTTATCAGTCCAAATCAACAGAATCCACACAATTCTGATGAGTTTGAGCAGATTTGAAAAGTTTGTGAGTTGTGTGAAAACAGGCGGAAATTGTTGGATTTTTTGAGATTTGTTGAGTTTGAAATGTTTGTGTGAAATTCAGGGGGAATTTGAGGGTGTCTCAGAAGTTGCTTTTACCACCTACTGCCATACTTGGAGCCGTGAACTGAACCGTTCCAAATTAGACTTGGTTAATTTACAATAAAGCGGAAGATATAACATATTGACGTTTCGTGGACATTTTATTCACCATAATAATTTTTCGAACAAAACATAAATTTGTTGGACGTCTGAGACTGATATTAGATACCTCGAAACAAAAGTCATTATTATATAATTGCAAGGCTTTTTTCCCACTTTCAGTTTTTATCTGTTTGGCTTTTATGTTATTCTAGTTATAATGCTAAGTCACGATAATGACATTTAGTTCGAGTGCCAACGGAAAAGCAATTTCGCAGGAAAAGGGTTCTACTTTACAAAATTGGTTTTCTTTTTAACATATGATTTCAGATCCATAAACACGATTCATCGAGATCAGTTCTTAATCGGTATATCTTTTACAGTTGGCCTCAGTTAACGCAGAGATATGTAAATCCTCAAATCACAAATATTAACGATATTAAAAATTGAACAAAATCCTGAGAGATATATACACAGATGTTATCGACTAATTTGTTCAGTGCAAGAGACGGGGACTAAAGCGACTGTCAGCAAAAAAAGACAATAACAAGACTAATATTTTTACTAACACGGACCGAGCAAGCTATAGTTCAATAAAATGTTTATTAACGTGCACGTAATACAGGTTAAGTTACATGTAACTTCAGTCAAAGTTGTCATGCCATTTTCGCTCGAGTTTTGCGAGGATTTTAGAATTGTCAGTATGCAGCCAGAAAAAGGTCTTTTTTCCCCTTTACTCAAAACGTATTAGCTAAATGTTGGTACTAAACAAAACAAGACGCTACAGATACTACAGACACTCCCTTCCGAATTTGTTGGCAAAAGAAAAATATAGTAAACTTTGCATTTATAATGAGCACTCATGGCATGGCTCATAATGGGGGTGATCTGAATTGTAGGTAATCTGAACTGCTGTAATCTGAACCCTCGTAATAAGCCTAACTTAATTATACCCACCCGCCTCGACTAGTTTTTCAACTATTTGTGGGTAGGTACTATTTAAATCGACAATATTTGTTTAATAAAGTGTGTTGTTGTTGTTTACTTTAATGCCGATAATATTTAATAGACGGTTTTTGGAGCCATGTCGGTTGGGGGGCAAAAATAGCTACAATTACAGTAAATGTGTGGGATTTTGGCCGAATTTGAACCTCCGTAACTCCACAACACATCGACGGACTTCCAAAATTTAAAGTTATTTTTGTGCATCTTATCTATGTTATTAAACGGATCGAAAATTAGATCATTACAAACGCTACAACGTTTGTAAAAACTGAAATAGAAATCTTCCCATGTCACTTGTAATTTCGCGGCAAATTTGTAGTTTTGATTACAAGGGTTTATGTGAAGTTTTGAAATTTTGTTTGTGGCTGTAATAATTTGGTTTTGTTCACTGTATTTCACGAAAAGAATCTCATGAAAAATACTTTTTAATGGATGTATTCTTAGTCAAGATCCGAAAAATTTGAACGGAGTTTCAGAGTCTCGAAGTCCGCCAAAATGGCGCCAAAAACCGTGATGGTCTATTAGTTTTAACACGACCCGGTTTACAGCTGACTCTTTCTCCGTTTATGTCCAGTTACAATACTGTTCAGCCAAAACCTCTGTCAAAATTACACATCCCAGCATGCAGCAGAAGAGAAGCAACAGAGAAGCAACGGCCTGTCACATTTGAAGCCGTCAAACTAACCGTTCCCGATACAAGGTTTGGTCAGAGTGGAATATATTGGCTGGTCACCCGCTGACATCATGACATCTCAAACTTTTATTTTAATTCTTCAAGTTACAAATGTAGAATACCCCACAGCAGTCATAACTGTAGAGCTTTCTATTTTATTCTTTCAGTTTCATTATATTTAATTTATAGCTTTACGGCTCGAGGAAGGTGTTACAACCGCGAGAGTAGTATTTTTAACAAGGCCGATAACTGGTCAACTCGCGTATTTGAATCGTTTGTATAAAGATGTGAAAATTGTTTTATCCGAAACCCATACAACCCTTTCCTATGTATCTGCAGTTTAAATAAAGCTGGCTCAATGATCTTATCTGGCACGGAACCAACCTTTTCACACTTGGCCAAATTTGTAGAGGAAAAAGCTCTGTTATGAAACACGATGAAGGGAGAAGTAGTTGGCTCGAAACCAGAGAAAGAACGAAATACCAAACCGCAACCGAGACCGAAACTAAGGATTCCCCTCGCCACTGGTCGAGAGAAAACTTATGCCCTGGCTACGAAGTATTGGAAAGGTCTTAAGTGGATCTATTCAGACGTCTACAAACGGTGCACACGATCTAACATGACGTTTGTGTTCAGTCTGGTGAACATAAAATTTCAATGGCGAACACATGAGGTCAAAGAAGAAAGAAAGAAAGAACTTTGTCATTCAAGCAAGGTAGGACAAGGGAGGATTGCTGAAATAACCCTAGGTACTTGGTGTATCCCTGATCATAATGTATCGTACTTCATGTATCCCTTATTGTAATGTATTTAGATATACTGCAGTGTAATTTAGGGTCGGATTACATTATCTAGGGTTGAAGCACCGATTTTAGTATTTAGGTTTAAGCACTGATTCCAGTATTTCCTGTGTACCGAAAGGGTTAGTTCTTATATATGGTCTGGGCTAGCAGCATATTATCTTATATCTCATAAAAATTACAGATTCCGGCAGCTAGTCCTCGGTGGTGTAGTGGATAGTGTGCATAGAGCAGATCATACGGCCCGGGTTCGATTCTCCATTCTGCTGTTTTTATCTTCTTTTACTACTGAAATAAAAACTAAGTGTTTAAATACAAAATAATAAGGGATACACCAAGTTCATACCGAAATAACATGAAATGCGAAGTCAGAGGTTGTGGTTGGAAACATCACTGACTGCCCTAGCCGTATGTTTCTCATTACTCGATTTTTGTCAATGAAATTTTAGGTGGCATATTGCTTTTAGATGGGAGATAGTCTGGCTGCACTCTTTCGCTTTTAGTGCGATAACTAACACAAATGCGTTAGCACAGCATTATCAGACTACATTCTACCAGCATTTTGTGGAGCGAGTTGCATGGTAATGATTGTCATGAAATTTGTAGATACAAAACCTGAGATCTCATAGGACTATTTTATCGAAATAAAGAGAACAAGCTGTCCTCGCATGCTAAAATTACGGTCATTTTGGTTAAAAATGAGGTTTTAAGAATAGAATGATATATTGTTTTAAATTCAAATATTATACAAATCGGTTAAAATATTTACTACCAAAAGGCTCGATTAAAAAATAAAAATCGTTAACCAGTGCGCCAATAAATAGGTCCCTAAACAGCCCAATTTAAACTATACAACAACAGTCATGACACAGTTCAGCAATAGGTTATTCTTTAAATCGAGTAACAACGAATTTGAGTACCGGAATCGGTGAATACGATCAAAATGTTGTCTTAGTAAACGCAATACCGAAACGATTAACGTATGCATCTACATGGCTTTTATGGATGGCGACGCCACACCGCTCAGTTTTCTAATAAAATATATGATGTTGTTTTTACAAAATTATGGCATTTCGAGTCTTCACTGTTAATCGCTAAAACATAATTACAATCCTGAAGACAATGACAACGAAACGTTCATATATTTAAATATGAATGTAGTCATCGCTTTCACCAAACAGTTAATTTACTGTTCAATAGAACGTTTGCCCGTAAACCGATTTTAATATCATTTAGGGAAGAAGAAACAGTTGAATTAAAACTCGCTGGAATCGCTTCGAGACGACCCCAAGAACCACTCAAGACACAAGTAAACACACAAAGAAAATCGAAGTTCAGGTGAGCCAGTTTTATTCCAATATCTTCCTAATTTTACGCTCAAATTCGAAGTGAATTTTCCCCATACAAATCCTTATAATTTCGCTATTACGCAACAGTTACCACGATGTTCAAATTACAACGTAAAAACATCACTTGAGCTTGGGGTACCTGTGGTTTCTCGAGCAATTTTTGGCAAACAACAACTGTATTTTATTCGGAAAGTAGTCGTACTAGTTATTCTAGACAGAAAAAGGTTGTTTTTGTGAACTTTTGTACGGTCTAAATGTACTGTGCAGACTGTCGGGTAATAAGCCTTAAGCTTACTGTTTTTGAGAATTGTTAAAACTGAAAAAAAATAGCCCGGTCGTCAATTTTAATTATTGTGCTTTCGACCTTTCAACTTAGTTAAGTTTTACCTTAGTTAAGTTTGTTCAAAGTGCTACGCTGTTAGGCTCAGCCTATCTATCTATCTATATATATATATATATATATATATATATATATATATATATATATATATATATATATATATATATATATATAATGTTTCAAAAACATCCTTTGTCTGGATCTTTCTTCCAAAATGTTAATTAATATTCTTCAAAATATGGAAATAAAGACAATAAACTCCTTGCCGATATTTCGTCTTTATTATAAAAGACTTCGTCAGGGCCCTGAAGTTGCCCTGACGAAGTCTTTTATAATAAAGACGAAATATCGGCAAGGAGTTTATTGTCTTCATTTCCATATTTTGAAGAATATATATATATATATATATATATATATATATATATATATATATATATATATATATATATATATATATATATAGATAAGTATAATAAAAAAAAAACGATGGGGCGAACTTCTTACTGGTCCTGACTGGTTTTAACGTTTCTGCCTTCGGCCTTCTTCAGAAATTACAAAGAATTAAAAACTAAAAACTAAAAACTATGTACAATGATTAAGGTGTTTCCCTCCAGTTTCCATGTAGCCGCACCGACCATTTTTAAGCGGCCGTTTAACTAACTTTCCTTTATTGAATTAGTATGAAACTTACACAAAATATTGTGCTTAGTTTAAAGTTAGTTTATATGATTGTAACAATTTTGTAAATCAGATTTAAAATTGCGGAGATAAACGGGAAACATTGAAATCACTTGAGTCTAAATTCCGAGCGATTGCGATGGCATCTAGAAAAATGAAAACTATTACGATAAACTATGACATATGGCAAACAAAATATCTAAAAATTAGAAACTTTTGTCAAGCCGATTTTGAGTAAATCAGAAAAACATTTCGAACTTGTGATTTTGCATGTGTATGAGCACATCTACAAAATCCTCAATTAAGCTTATAAAAGTTTAATTTCTCAATCTCAAATTTACGCCAAAATGTGTGTTTATAGTATGAAATGAAACTATGAAAGTTTGAAAGCGTTTCTCGTTTTATTTTTGGAGATTCGATTTTCTATAGGAAACCATAGTTTTTTGACTGAGTCCTTGATATTGTAGTTTTGGCGCTTTTCTATATATTTCAACAACCGCGAGGTAGATTTTTTTCAAACTTTTATAGTCGTTTCTTTATAATATGAACAGCATTTTCTCGAAGTTTCATCTTGATTGAAACATTGCAACATGGTCAAATAAAATAATAAAGTTCACCCAAAACGCGATTGAGACTTTGTGTTTTGATTGCACGGTTGAAGGCGCGCAAAGACGCTTTAATTAATTAATTCAGGTGAAGCGCAACGCATTTCTGCGTGACTGTCATGTTTTGCGGAGTAATGTTTAGGGACTGTGTTCCACGTTATTTTTATCATTCCCACGAATTTCAGTGGGACGTTTATTTGAAAGCAGTTTTTTCATTCGCCTTTGACGTGCACTGGACACTCTCGACATTTTGAATTGTAGGGAAAAGAAAGAAGTCAACTCGATTTGCATAATTCTCAACACGCAGAAATGCGTTACACTTCATCTGAATTAATTAAAGCGTCTTTGCGACGTGCGCCTTCAACCGTGCAATCAAAGCACAACTTCTCAATCGCGTTTTAGGTGAACTTTATTATTTTATTTGACCATGTTGCAATGTTTCAATCAAGATGAAACTTCGAGACAATGTTCTTCATATTATAAAGAAACGACTATAAAAGTTTTAAAAAAATCTATCTCGCGGTTTTTGAAATATGTAGAAATGTGCTAAAACTACAATATCAAGAACTCAGTCAAAAAACTACGGTTTCCTATAGAAAATCGAATCTCCAAAACTAAAACGAGAAACGCTTTCAAACTTTCACAGTTTCATCTCATACTATAAACACACATTTTGACGTAAATTTGAGATTGAGAAATTAAACTTTTATAAGCTTAATTGAGGATTTTGTAGATGTGCTCATACACATGCAAAATCACAAGTTCGAAATGTTTTTCTGATTTACTCAAAATCGGCTTGACAAAAGTTTCTAATTTTTAGATATTTTGTTTGCCATATGTCATAGTTTATCGTAATAGTTTTCATTTTTCTAGATGCCATCGCAATCGCTGGGAATTTAGACTCAAGTGATTTCGATGTTTCTCGTTTATCTCCGCAATTTTAAATCCGATTTACAAAATTGTTACACTATTATAAACTTCAAACTTTGTACAATACTTTGTGTAAGTTTCATACTAATTCAATAAAGGAAAGTTAGTTAAACGGCCGATTAAAAATGGTCGGTGCGGCTGCACAGAAACTGGAGGGAAACACCTTAAGTTATACAAGTTGTGACTTATATACATTAAGCTACAAAAACAAAGGAAAACGAGGTTACGTAACATAACAAAAGAACTAAATAACAAGGAAAAATTTAACGCTAAAAATAACATACATGATGTGATAAAAACCTTAATTAAGATTGAAACAAAGAAAACTCCCTATCGAGGGCCCCCGAATAATCATATAGGTCACTGTCGGAATGACAGGACCAGCACGTCTTACCAAGTGCCCCCGACAAAACGTTCAAACACAAAACAACTACAAACAAAGAATAAAACAAGGAAAAGAAAAAGACAATCCTATTATTGCAAGATACGTGCGTTAATTATTGTAGTTAATGCGGTTTTTTGATCTAAATTCACGTCTCTTGTTAAGGCCATGCGGATTGAGCGTAAACAATTGGGTTGTCCAATAAGCCTCCCTAGTGAGCAACAATTGGTCAAGGTGAAATGTATTTTGAAATGATCTAATTTGTTCGATAAGAATAAAGCTAATTTGTGAAATATCATGTTCAGAGCTATTAAAATGTACCGCCAATTCACATGTTCTCCTATTATTGAGCATGCTAGATTTGTGGTTTCTGAAACGGACTTTAAATACTTATCTACAAATTCACGTGGTGGCGTCGTATCCTTGGATCCTTCTGCTGAAGAGTTCACCGTTTGTGTAAACCTTTTTATTCAGCCTATATATATATATATATATATATATATATATATATATATATAGTGTTGTGACAGGTCTCTCAAACAATGCTGTATGCCTTGTCGAAGACAGAGGATCACTCTAGTAAAGTGCGATCTTGTAGCTTGAAAAGGTTAATGTAGAATGAGTTGTAATTATCAAGCTTCCAACTCCATGTTTTGACTTGATTTTGCTTTATTGACCCTACGTTTCGGCCATCACGGCCTTCTTCAGGGGAGTTACAAGTGTGTTAAGGCTTGCGTAAACCGTTGGCTATTCAAAACTATAACGTGACATGCATGGCGTCTATGATTGGTAGATAAACTAACAAAGTTATGCGCGCGCTAGAAAGTGCGCGCACTAATGTGGGTTAAATAAGCGTGCACTGAAACGCGCGCGTCTTAATGTGGCGTAGTAGGAGAAAACTATAATAGTGTAAAATATAGATAGATTACCAATCATAGTAACTATGAAATGTATACCTAATATAAAAAGTATAAGTGTATCATAATGCGGCACCTAAATGCAGTATGGCTCCGAGAGAAGGAAAGGATAATGAGTGAGTTCAGTCAAAAATAATAAGCTTGTGTAGACAGCAAATAAATTCAATGAAATGAAGGTATAAATGAAATAAAATGAAATGAAATGAAACCAGAAACTAGATCAAGTTATTGATTACTGGTTTCAGTCTGTTAATCCAGTAACAGATCTAGTTTCTGGTTTCATTTCATTTCATTTTATTTCATTTATACCTTCATTTCATTGAATTTATTTGCTGTCTACACAAGCTTATTATTTTTGACTGAACTCACTCATTATCCTTTCCTTCTCTCGGAGCCATACTGCATTTAGGTGCCGCATTATGATACACTTATACTTTTTATATTAGGTATACATTTCATAGTTACTATGATTGGTAATCTATCTATATTTTACACTATTATATTTTTCTCCTACTACGCCACATTAAGACGCGCGCGTTTCAGTGCACGCTTATTTAACCCACATTAGTGCGCGCACTTTCTAGCGCGCGCATAACTTTGTTAGTTTATCTACCAATCATAGACGCCATGCATGTCACGTTATAGTTTTGAATAGCCAACGGTTTACGCAAGCCTTAACACACTTGTAACTCCCCTGAAGAAGGCCGTGATGGCCGAAACGTAGGGTCAATAAAGCAAAATCAAGTCAAAACATGGAGTTGGAAGCTTGATAATTACAACTCATTCTATATATATATATATATATCACTAGTCTTCTATTAATCATCTTTATTAAGAGTATACATGTAGGTGTGGAATGTGATAAATATGTGACGAAAGCCAAAACATAGACATCACTCCTGCAGCTTTTATCTCTCTACTGGGTCGGGTAAGTGGCGTCAATAGCAAGTTCCATCATCTGGTCATCAGGTTCCCTGGCATGATGCGCCATGTTAGTTGCTGGGTGGCAAGTGCAGCTCATCATCCCCTTGAACTTCTCCCTAAATCGCTGGTTGACCAAGGCATACACAATCGGGTTGATGGCGGAATTGAACAAGAGCATTATGGAACTTGCGTTCCATGATAGAAATGCACGAGAAGGGTGATAAATGTACATGATGTAGTTAGCTGAGTAAGGCAGATAACACACTCCAAAGATGACACTGACGACGGCAACCATCAAGGTCGCTCGCTTTCGCACTTGTATGACAGCCTGTAAATTAAACCAGAATTAGTATGGATATGCTGTTAAATCATTGTCGGCCAGAGTGCTCCATGCCACAGTGACCAACACAGAAAAGAAGAAGCGCACAGTGATGCGACTTGATAACGAAACTACCTTCCACTATATTTCCGAGCTCTTCTAAATATTCCTTGGTGCCAAATTCTGTCAGCCACCCTACATTGTTTCGTAGCCGCGGAAGCGCTGTCCTGAGCTTTAGTAATTTCATATGAAAGAAAACTCTCATATGAAAGTGTTAAGGTTAAACTGCATAATTTCTTTCGTTTCTTTATGTGAATTTTTCTCAGTAAAACGTCGCAAATTTTGAGATACTATATTCATATTAGTATCACCCAACTAGTGGACTAATGCAAATCCTGCATTTTGATTGGCTACGCTACTGGGGGTCTAATAGTAATAGTCATCGAGTAGCGAAATTCTCCGGTTTTATTTTTCGTTTTATTCCCAAATAAATATTTCTTCAACTTGCAATTGCTTTTTTTTATTATTGCCTTTTTCTGTCCGACTAGTTGGGTGATACTAAAACAATTAGACCCTTCGCCCTCAAGGGCCACGGGTCATTATTCACTTTAGATAAAATATGTCGAACAATCCATTTAAAGGCCCATAGTCACATACCGTGACTATGGGCCACGGGTCATTATTCACTTTAGATAAAATATGTCGAACAATCCATTTAAAGGCCCATAGTCACATACCGTGATGCATTGCGGGCGTTCTAGAATTTTTGGGGCCAAAAAATCAATTTTGTGGCGAGAAAGTTTGATTCCTAAAATAATCCGTTTACATCGGGTAATCTGTATCGTCTATTAACTTAACCCTCGAACGTACAAGGAGGGGGGGGGGGGGGGGGGTGGTTGCGATGGCGACCGTCTTGGCAGCCATTTTGGATGACGTCACGGACCCCCAGCAGCGTCACAACCTATAATATTTACCTTATCTTGTAGAACACATCGCGGGCTATATATTAGATGGAAAATATTTCCGAAATATTGCAAACCCCCCCCCCCCACCCCCTTGTACCACGGTGGGGGGGGGGGGGGGGGGGGGGGGCTATAAGTTTGCATGTACGTCCGAGGGTTAATGATGATTTGGTTTAAATATTTAGTTCATATTCAAGGCATTGCATCTTGTTTTTGTATGTTTTCTTTTATTTTCCATCGTTAGTGATATGTTTTCTAAGCAACGCCGCCGAAGGCTTGAGGCGGCTATCAAGAAACGAGATCCTTCAGAAGGTTTGGCTCAGAAATTCAGTCATCCATGGAAAAGAAATAGGTATATTAGATTGCCTACTAGTTAAGGTTTATCTTCGAATCTTTTCATTGTAATTTTTTACAACATTCGTTTTCCACATACAGATACTGTCAGTTGACGTTTGAATATTATTACCGTTGATGCATGACCGGTCGACCGTAACGAATAATGCTCCCTGGAAATGTAAACAACAGAAAAAGCTCAAAACTTCTCGACACGCCGGCGGAGTCGTTTTTGCCAGCGTCTACGTGAAATATTCCTTGCCCGTCCCTAGCCGTCGAATTTTTTTTTTTTTTATGGAAACTTCTGAAGCCGAGAAAACGTCCTGCGCCAGCAGAGCTCATTAAGGTTACAGTGTACCTTCAGATCGAAAATTTATCGATTTTTTTTATTTTTTTTGGCGTCAAAATAAAGTTTACAGAACGAACTTTCATTCAAAAAAAAATTATCGAAAAATTGTGAAAATTGACGGAGAAATGACAATATAACTTTTGTGGGCGGAGTATAATCAACAAAAACGTGTCGGCGAATTTCTTATTTCCGAAAACTTTTTCGTCAAGAGCCATTTCCGTGCGATCATTCCAATTTTTTTCTCCCTTTTTCGAAAATATTCTGTAATTTTTCATTGCAATTGAAGATGGGAAATCGCCGACACGTTTTTTTAGCGCTTCGTGTCCGGAAACCCGAGAACAAATCAAATTAGCAAAACACAATAATCGCTTTGAGTTATAGCGTTTTAAAGCTGATTCGGACGTTCGAATTTAGACGTCGTAAAAAATTCGACAATTCACTTTATTACCAAATGGTTTCCAAATTTAGATAGCCAGCTCAATAAGCTTTAATTTGATATCTGGGTTTAGGTATGTTAAGTGTAATCTTAAGACACTAGAGCTGTTATACTGGAGACACCCCCGAAGGTACACTGTAACCTTAAAGGAACCTCCATTGTCAGTACAAATTGACGTTAAATTGTTGGAAATAAAGTCAAAATTTTAAATTTTAAAAAACAGGTGCAAATATAATTTTACAAATTGATATAAATATCGCCTAGTTTCGCATTTAAATTTCCCGCGCGCCGCCATTTTGAAAATTAATGACGTGTTACGGTTGCCGCTATTGTTAAGAATCGACGTTCTTTTGTATGCAACAATTGGACAACCGTAACACGTCATAAATATTCAAAATGGCGGCGCGCGGGAAATTTAAAAGCGAAAATAGGCGATATTGATATTCATTTTTTTTTGTACACTAAAATTATATTTGCAACTGTTTTTTAAAAATTTCTAATTTAGACTTTATTTCCAACAATTTGACGTCAATTTGTTATAACAATGGAGGTTCCAATGCAAACCAGATAGCCGACAGAACAGCCCACAAAATACAAACACTTCTCGGCTCGCTGGAGGTTTCGTTTTAAGGGGCATCGACCTTAAACTTTCGGTAAAAATAGCAGGAGGTTTTCCGCGTTCTCGATGTGAAAATGTTTTCGATGCGAACTTTCGAAGCGTAGGAAACTACCTCGACGACTGGAGCTACACAAAGGCGGGTTGAGCGGCCCCAGACAAAATGCGAGACATGTTATACGGACTTTTAATATCTAACAGGACCGCTTCTTTGGACTAATAAATTTTAAAATCAATGTCGAAGGAAATTGTCTAACTCAGTGTTCATTTCTTCCTGGAGATGAAGGGACAAAATTTCACTTCGCGAGAGATCGCATTTATCTGGGTCCAAATCAAAATAAACAATGCGCGGTGCATGACGGTAAGTGACGATGGGCCTTTAAATAGTAGCATACACCAAATTGAAGAAACGTTGTCCTGTGAAAAGCATAAACCATGAACGATGCGACCCAAAGGCTTACTGGGAAGTTGGAAAATTTAATCTTCGTCTGTGACAGAATATATATTATATTAACACAGGATTCATAAATCATGATCCAAAATGTATCAAACAAACAAAACGTCTTGATTATCAAGAAATAGAATATTACAAGCTTGCCAATGTTGCCTACCCAGAATCCCATTCGGTCTCATCGTTCATGGTTTATGCTTTTCATGAGTCAACGTTTCTTCAATTTGGTGTATACAAAATTACGTGATATTGGTAGCTCTAAAGAGTTATCTAAAAATGATATTGGACATGCACTTACATAGCAAAAATGGCTAACAAGGTTACTAAAACGGCGTCGACAACTAACTGGATGTTATTATTGTCAATTTATGGCAACAAATGAAGCAAAATATATTGTCCATAGCATAACAAATGTAAAAACGTTAACAGAAATGTAGTTAGTAAAGTCGTTTTAAGAGCAGTTCTCTGTAAGAATCGAGAAAAGTGGAAAATGAAAATTTTTGAACTCCCTTCATATTTTGCATGCAGGTCGGTATTCAGGGGGATGTTCAAAAATGACCTTTGTTAAGGTCGTTTCTTCTTTGTTGTCATGGTAACACTGGATGTTTATTGCTGCCACTAAACCCAATTTTGACCTCAGAAACTTCCTTAAAAAGTGCAAAATATAAGACATCGTTTCTTCAGCCCATTAACCCTCGGACGTACACGCAAACGTATACCCCAACCGTGGTACATGGGGGGGGGGGGGGGGGTTGCGATGTTGCAATAATTCGGAAATATTTTACATCCAATAGATAGCCCGCGATGTGCTGTACAAGATAAGGTAAATATTATGGGTTAGGGCGCTGCTGGGATCCGTGACGTCATCCAAAATGGCCGCCAAGGTGGCCGCCATCTTGGATTTTACTAAAAATTCAAATTTATCAGAAAAATGCGGAAATTGCAAATATTGTCTGCTAGATAGAGTTGCAAAATAACGTACAATCAAACATTTTGATGCTTTTGGTAGCATTTTATATGTTTTTTCGCTGAAAAAATGTGAAAAACACGCTTTTTTCTTCAAAAATGGGTTGACCACATGTTACTTATGACGTCTTACCTCGTTACCATAGCAACCGGTTGTCGCCAAACTTTACCAAAATGTGTCTCAACTATAAATGAACAGCTACTGAAAACGGCATATGCTAATCTTAAATGGTCTTGAAAATATCGGAGAAAAACCTTAAGGGAGGGTGTGGTTGACACCCATGATTACACATGATTAACAAATAACTTGTCTTCACAATTTGACATTCCAAAAATGATTTCTCTGTTATTAAGATTATATATATTGACTTTTAAATTGCAGAGTCATTTTATAACCTCTTTCCAGAATTATTTGGTACAATTGCAAGAGATTAAAATGTGTTCGGCGGATTCGTTTTCTTTTCCACAAAGAGAACATACTGGGGAAGGCAAAACACTGATTTCATTTAAAAAGTCATTTGTCGCAAGGTACCTGTTTAATAGTTTGAATTGAAATTCACGCAATTTTGTATCGGAGGTGACACGATGTGGTAAACTATATATTTCTCTCCAATCAAGGGCATCATTTATAGAATAACTATTTGTATTTCTTTTGAGCAGCAGAGGGGGTAGTAATAACTCTATTTCGGAGTTCTTCGTAAATAGTTTTTGACACAGCTTTATTGATAGGAGTCTTTTGCCCGTTTAAACTTAAAACAATTTGCTCCTGTAAATTAAATACTTTTTTGTCAGAGTAAGAGGACTTTAACAGCAAATCTCTACACTCATTTGGCAAGGCGTTTAATTGTCACAGATACGAGTCTAAAAAGATCCAAAGGAGTAAGGTTCAACTTTCTCACATTACATTTGGTTATAAACTCATGATTTTCTGAGATTAGGTCAGCTATTGTTATGTATGTACGTGGTGTATCCCTTATTATTTTCCACCTAGCTCGGTTTTCTTTGTTCTTTTCAGGGGAATATATCACATAACCCCGTTCATTACAGTGTCTGAAAAGCTGGGTGCGGCTTTGATTGTAACAGGGGAGAGGCGGGGCTGAAAACAATAGCTGATAACAATAGCAAAACAAAGGATTATATATTCCCCGCAACATATTTCCCTCAACATATTCCCCTCAACATATTCCCCTCAACATATTCCCCCCAACATATTCCCCTCGACATATTCCCCTCGCCTTAGTCCCCTCGACTTATTTCCCTCATAATAGAATAACACAAACAGGAAGACAAAATAGGGCGTAACAAGGAAAACGCTCTAGCATCGGTCATTTTTTTTTTTTTTTTGCTAAAAAAGACAGCTTCATCAATCATATTCCTACGTAATCAACTTGCCAGTCGCGACCAAAAAGCGAAATGTTAATAACATTATTCGATGGTATCGTACCTCAATTCAGGTTTCGGGTCTTTAATAATGTATGACGCCTCGTTTTACGCTTGAACCTGAATATGTTTCTGCCGCTTTCCCTTTGAAAACACACCGCAACCACTCCATTGATCTTCGAAAGATGAAGGCGGGCAGTTGGGCCTTGGCGAGACCACGAGTACTGTTCATACATTTTCTTCTCTCTCTCTCTCTCCTTCTACTCATAACGAAGCAACGTGCTCAATGCAAATTTGACAAAAGCAAAACATGTTTACCGTCTCGCTTCGTAATGTGCCGTGATCCCAATGCGGCCTTGCGGAATCATGCTTTTTTGCATTTGAATTGAACGGAGTGTTACTCTCCGAAAAATTTATAGTTTCTTTGTTTTAGAAAACCTCACAAGGTGGAAAATAAGCATGTTATTGACCAGTCCCTCGGGGATATGTGATATATTCCCCTCGTGGCGTTCCCTCGGGCTACGCCCTCGGGTACGCCACGAGGGGAATATATCACATATCCCCTCGCTCCTGGTCAATAACCCTTACTTATTTTGTATTTAAACACTTAGTTTTTTATTCCAGTAGAAAAAGAAGATAAAAACAGCAGAATAGGGAATCGAACCTGGGCCGTATGATCTGCTCCAAGCAAATTATCTACTACACCACCGAGCACTAGCTGCCGGAAACTGTAATTTTTAAGGGATATAAGATAATATGCTGCTAGCCCAGACCATATATAAGAACTAACCCTTTCGATACACTGGAAATACTGGAATCAGTGCTTAAACCTAAATACTAAAATCAGTGCTTCAACCCTAGATACTGTAATCCAACCCTATATTACACTGCAATATATCTAGTAAATACATTACAATAAGGGATACATGAAGTACCATTCATTATGATCAGGGATACACCAAGTACCCAGGAGGGCGGCGGGCACACGACGCGCCCGCGAAACATTCCGCTACCCATGACCATGAAAAATGACGGGCATAGGTTCTATGAGTATGAAACTCCGCGTGGGCCATCCGCCCGCAGTGATCCGCTATTAATCAGAAAACCGTTTTCTCTTCTTTTGGAGCGAATGATGAAAGAAATAGAAATATGCGGTAGATCTAGAGCAGAACTGTGAGTGGACGAACAAAGTTTCCAACGATGGCTTGCTTCGGTGACCTTCCGGGTACTACAAAAGCTCTTGTTATTTGCACTGTGATGGGTTAATGGACCTCTACTAAAAATAAACAACATGATCAGCCACAAAAGATGGCTTAGATATCCGAATTTGGTGCAGAAAATGTATGCTGTGCAGAAAGGACGGACACGTTCCTCGCAAGTTAAGAACTGCAGAAAACAGTAAAGTGAGCATTAAATTTATTTGGATTGAGATGGTTCAGTGAACAGTAGATTTGGCCATACATTGATAGAGTACATGCTATTCTTTAAGCCTAAAGGCCGATTGAGTTTTCTTAAAGGATTTCTGTCGAATTAACGTAATGCTAATTTCACCAAAGTTTACAACAAAAGATTTTTGAAGGTTTTTCCTCAGTGAACCAAAGTCCAAAATTAACCCGCCCCGCAGAGATATTTATAGATTTAGTAACTAGAGTATTTATTTATACTGGTCACGTACAATCTTGGTCAGAAGTTTTGGGACACTTAACCTTTTTCCCCAGAAATTGTCTTTGTCGTTACCTCCCCCTCCCCGCCCACAATACGATGTTGAGTTTTATCCATAAAACCAAGCCACAATGTCTCAACATTGTATTGGGGGGGGGGGGGGGGGGGGGGGGAGAAAGGAAATGGCACGATAGTTTCTCTCTTCGAAAATAATTGTCATTGTGTAGTATTTTCATAAGTGTCCCAAGCTATTTTGTCTACGGTTGTCCGAAAGAGGATTTTGAAAGAGGCAGGTCCGTCGCTTGAAAAAAAGCCTTTATTAGCATAAATAGAGAGCCGGTGGTGGCAGCAGCTGCCGCAAGTGATCGTGAAGGTAAGAACTATATTTTGGGGTCACATTAAGCACAGTTTTTTTTTTAATTCAAATTTCAAGCATCGCATTCCGTGAACTTTGTTTACTTTCTTTTTGAGTCATAAGAAGCGCAAATATGGAACTGCTCCTATTACCGATAAAAAAAAAAAAAAACACGTTGTCTATATGATGAAAGAAGTGTCTTTTTTCCACTTGCAGTGCGATTTAAAAGAAAAAAAGACGCCTAAATGTTGAAAACATACACATTTGTGTTAGCACCGGAAGTGCCATGTGAACAGTTCTCGGCTGAAATTCGACAGTACTCACACAAATTTTCAAACCTAACAACGGAAAATGCGCGCGTTTACTGACGTTTTCTATTGCAATATATGAGAAATAGTCTATTCAATGTAATTACATTCAAAACTCCCGAAGAGTTGTTGAATTTGTAATTTTATCAACAGTACTCACTCATAACCAAGATGAGAAATATTTGATTTCTTGTTTATTTTAACGCTAATATGCTGAGTACTGTTGAAAATCGAATAAAACGTGCAGAACTGATACAGACTACCTCCGTAAACAATTCTTCTAACAAGGTTGAAACATTTTAACTGCTTTCGTGGCTATCTTTCGGTGCCCGAGCAAGAGAAAAGAAGAAAATGCTAGTGAGTACTGTTGCCAAGTACTGTTGTCGTTACTCGTTAATAATGACACATGATGTGCGTGACTTTAAATCCGGTTTCAAATTTCCGGTAAGCTAGCATGTTAAATTGTGTTTCAAAGAAAACGAAAGTCTTTCAATTGAAGCGTGAATTTAGGCTCATAGAGACCAAAAATATTGGCCGTGTTTTCACGAGCGATTTTTCAAGTCGCTGAGCGAGTGACAGTCGGAAATCTCGTGAAAACAGTTGCTTGTCCAACTCGCTTAAAGTTAAGCGAGTCGGCGAACTACAATAGAATTCTCATTAAATTTAAGCCACCAAACCAGGTCGCTTAAGCTTGTCGGCAATTAAACAACAAAGAAGGGCATTGTATTGACGTTCTTTTGTGTTCTAATTTTCTATTGTTTTAACAAAAGAAAATATATCGCGCATGGTATAAGAAAAATGAATAAAGTTCTGTCCGTGAAAACGCATAAATTTTTTAAGCTGCTTAACGCGGTCAGTAAACAAATTACCTACAGGAATGTTAAGCGAGAAAAACCGCCTCGTGAAAACACAGCCATTGAGTCTTTTTCTTTTTTGAGGGTTCTTGCAATAAAAATACGTTTACAAGCTTACCCATGTAGAGCGTTTGCTTGGTCAAATAGGAATAACTTTTATCGCAAATTGATCATTTCTCTTCTTAGAGTGATATGGTCATCATTGGCCATAAGGTCGACTTTAAAAAAATAAAAGACCGATTGCATTATATCAAACCAAGAGCTGTTTCTCTTACAATGTGACTTACATATAACTTACCCACCCCTCCCCCCATATTTTGTTATATCACGTTTATTTTTCTAATGCTAAACACCCTAATGCACAGTTAAACCATTAGATCTGCACTTCAGTCCCAATATTTGGTTATTTTCTAGCGAAAATGAGCAATTTAAACAGAAACACATTCCGACTGTAGTTTGAGTTCTAGAATCGACGTACTTTTGGAAAAATTCAACAAAAGGTATTGCTAGTCTTACTTGTCAACTAAAATGGCTAAAACACCATCAAGTTGTTTGACAGTTAAGTTCATGTACAGTTGATATAACAAAATGCCACATGCATAAATATAAACTCGAATAAAGGTTTTACATCTGGTGAAAGTCTTGATTTGGTACACAACAGTATTAATGGGCTGGAGAAGGAAGTTTGTGAGGTCAAAATTGGGTTTAGTGGCAGCAACAAACATCTAGTGTTACCATGGCAACAAAGAAGAAACGACCTTGACAAAGGTCTTTTTTGAATATCCCCCCTGCAGACCTATCTGCATGCAAAATATAAAGGTGGGTCAAATTTTTCGTTTCCCACTGTTCTCGATTCTTACAGAGAACTACTCTTAAGATCTTATTTCAAACCTGTTGTTGTCTAGGCTCTCCACGTTTGAACCACAACGTGTAGACGACACGGATATATAGAGCAGCCATCAAAGAAACTGGGAAAAGTCCCATCAGCAGAAACCAAGTCATGCTATCAGCCTTGCTCAACCAATTTGCTGGCCACATGTCAACGCACTCTCCCAATTCCTTCGAATACTTCCAAACCAGGGCCGTTGGGATATTCATAAATACTCCAAAGATCCAGGAACAAGATATAATCACCTAAAATTATATCAAGTAAAATGTATCATGTGGTTTCCCATTTTTTTTTTAAACCACTGTATGTCCAAAGTAGGAGGTGGCAGAGAATTATTTACATTAAACAGCCCTGCTCAATGAATTTATAAGGAATAAGGATAGAGGTTTCATAATAACAGCAAAGTCAAACACGCGAAAGATAGTTGGATGAAAGCGGTTAACGGATAAAGCTTACACCACAAGAATGCTATCTTACTGTGCATAGTAGATGTAGCTTCTAGGGGTTACAGTGGTTAATGGCAAGAATGACTAATTAATCAAGTTTGGATTTTTTCCCTACTCTTAAATTTAAATCGGGAACAAATAACCAACATTTTTATTTTCTTTCGAGACTGAGGCTGTCAGTGAGATTAAAAATGTTCGTTCGTTTAGTCTGGCTAGTGACATTCTATGGGATAACATCTGCTATTAAAAACCTTGGAGAAAAAAAAAATACAAACAATATGGAAGCTCGTGATTTTAATTGATTTCATCAAAAATGCAACAAAATCACTAAATGAATCGAATTTAAAATTAAATTTTCTTCGCTAAATTTTGATAACACGTGTATCTTTAACACTCGGATCGGACGTACACGCAAACTTATACACCAACCCTGGTACGGGGGGGAGGGGGGATTTTTGCAATGTTGCAATATTTCGGAAATATTTTACATCTAATAGATAGCCCGCGGTGTGTTCTACAAGATATGGTAAATATTATGGGTTGTGGCACCGCTGGGGGTCCGTGACGTCATCCAAAATAGCCGCCATCTTGGATTTTACAAAAACTTTATCGGAAAAATGCGGAGATTGCAAATATTGTTTGCTAGAGTTGCAAAATAACATACAATTAAACATTTTGATGTTTTTGGTAGCTGAAAAAAAGGTGAAAAACACGCTTTTTTGTTTAAAAATGGCTTGACCACCTGTTACTTATGACGTCATATCTCGTTACCACAGCAAACGGTTGTCGACAAACTTTACCAAAATGTGTCTCAGGGATAAACGAACAGCTACTGGAAACGGCATGTGTTAATCTTAAAAGGTCTTGAAAATATGGGCCGAGAAAACCTTAATGGGGTGGCAACCACACTCCCCCCCCCCTCCCCTTGTACGTCCGAGGGTTAAGAAAATAAAAGATCCGTAACCTGGATTCATAATACTTAAAAAGTGAAAATAACGTTCTCTGCTGAAAAAATTAAAACTATGAGCTTTCGATAACCGTCCTGTTGTCTTCAACGGATATAAAACCTGGAGAAAGCGAAGGTGCATACATAATTAAAAGTTAAAATATGACAAAAGCGAAAGAATGTTAAAACTACAAAACGATTTAAAACGTGTGAAAGTCAATGTAAAAAACTGTTGACGCTGACAATGGCCGTGTTTTCACGAGCGATTTTTCAAGTCGCTGAGCGAGTGACAGTCGGAAATCTCGTGAAAACAGTTGCTTGTCCAACTCGCTTAAAGTTAAGCGAGTTGGCGAACTACAATAGAATTCTCATTAAATTTAAGCCACCAAACCAGGTCGCTTAAGCTTGTCGGCAATTAAACAACAAAGAAGGGCATTGTATTGTCGTTCTTTTGTGTTCTAATTTTCTATTGTTTTAACAAAAGAAAATATATCGCGCATGGTATAAGAAAAATGAATAAAGTTCTGTCCGTGAAAACGCATAAATTTTTTAAGCTGCTTAACGCGGTCAGTAAGCAAATTACCTACAGGAATGTTAAGCGAGAAAAACCGCCTCGTGAAAACACAGCCAATAACTCAGACCTGCTTCCCATTCAATATCGCTTTATTTTAAATAAACATTGACATTCCCACGTTTTAATTTTTTTTTAGTTTTTACATTCTTTCACTTTTGTATTTTTTTTTTACTTTTGAAATTATTTATGCACATTCGCTTTCTTCAGTTTTTCTATCCGTTGAAGACATCAGGACAGTTGTCTAAAGCTCACAGTTTTTAAATTTTTAAGCAGAGAACATTTTTCGTGATACAACTGAAGAACCTGAGAACATAGCTCAACTCATAGCACGGAAACAAAAACACTTTCCTGCTTTTTAAACCGTGGAAATATATTGTCCATTTTCACACTGTTAATAAATCTAATGTCTTGGGTCTCAGGCCTGATTATTCCAAACACAATACCACGATTAATTCTGTTATCGTGTTGCTTGGAAGATTTTATCTGTCTGGCTTTGCGAAGGCAAAGAAAATATTCCAACTTTTGACATAAGCCCTCGGACGGACAAGCAGTTGGGGATGAATACACCTTATTCCAAAATGGTGGTCTATTTATTGTTCTTTTATATGTATGTTAATTAGCCCTTGTTGTCTCGTCCGCGTGTGCAAAATACAACAAAATTTTCACTCGAAAATGAGGCAAAGAGGGCTAATTGAAATGCATACAAAAGAATAATAAATTGCCCACCATTTTGGAATAAGGTGTATGAGGCCACCCCACTTAAAGTTATTCTCCGATTTCGTCAGGACCATTTATTGTAAGCATAGGTAACAATCAGGTTATCGTTGAGACACATTTTTGTTAACTTATGCGAGAATCGGTTGATGCGGTGACGAGATATGACGTCATAAGTAGTATGATGTTAAGGTATTTTTGAACGAAATTGAGTGTTTTTCACCTTATTTCGTTTGAGGCGATTGCACAGAAATAGAACTTAAATAGATTCTTGTTCAAACTTTGTCTACGAGATATTCATTATACGAGAACTTCAACTTTAACCCTATCCAGACCGGGCTTTTTTTGACCGTCTGGGACCGGAGGGGGGGGGGGGGAAGCTCCAGAAGCCCCAACCCCCCATGTAACTATGAAACCGCTTACGCTATGGCCACCAAATTTACACAGAATAATGTTGTCGTGAATTCTAGTAACTACAGGTACTTTGGTGTCATAATTACGTAACGTGACGTCATTATGACGTCATATAGTCGATGTTATTGGCTAAAACAGTCTTTCATCAATATTTTCTCAATTTTGAACATATAACAACGATACTTTAACAGCTACCTATTTGATAAAAGTCTTATGTTTACTAACACTGTTTTTGTTGTTAACAATAACAGTAACGTCATTATGACGTCATATACAATGAAATAACCAACTGAAACGTTCTATAAGGCATATCTCTGAAACAAACGGTAGTGTTCATGCCAAACTTTCACATATTGATGCATGAGTGAAAATTAATGAATTCGTACGCTTTATTGCCATGGTAACAGCATGTGACGTCATAGAAGTGATGTGTACATTTTCTTAAAAACTGGAACAGATAACTTTGCAAATTATGGCTTTTCATGTACCTAATGAATTCAAAAAAGCTTTCTCAAGTGAAAAGGACATTTTTATGATATTTTGACAATAAATGTTTAGAGATAATTGAATTACACAGACAGGTAAATGAATTTCCCATTTTATTGTCCGCCATCTTGGATCCGCCATCTTGGATCCGCCATCTTGAATTAGTCCAAACGTGTTTATTTCGGTAAAAACACCGAAAAATGAAGCAAATGGACTGCTAAAGCTTAGTTTATTGTGGGCAAATGTTTTACAATCCAAAATATGAACCAATAATAAAATTATAGAGAGAAAAGACCTTTAGTGAAACTTCGATCCGCCATCCTGGATTTTGACATTTCATATTCCACGTTTTCCAAAAATTACAGTTATTTAACCTTAATTAATAAACAATTATACATAATTTGATCAATTATCGCTAAATTAAGTGGAAAATATTAATTCAATAAGAAAACTTTGAAATAATCTTGATTAAAGGGAAAAATGCTAATTTTGTAAAACATAGGTGTCAAAAAGCGGTTGCTATGGAAACGTCAATGTCGGTGGACAAAGGACGCTAACGGGAAAATGTTTCCAGATACAGTTTAGGAAAAGTCACCAAATTTGGTGGTCATTGCATCGACCGTTTTGAAACGAAACAACTTCAAAGTTCGAGCGGGCTCCAAAAGCCCTTCCCCCCCCCCCCCCCCCCCCACGGTCTGGCTAGGGTTAAAATAAAAAAAAAAATGTGGGTGCCAGTGGTGTTTAATGAGCTGTCAGGCATCGAATATGCCCTATTTTGGCCTTTTAGCACTGTTGTTATAGAAGTGCATTGCCATCATTTGAACATGCGAAAGAAGACATCGCATACATTGCGTTGGACATAGGTAAACTTTTACATTCGTTTTAGACAGGGGAGGCTCAGCGTTAGGCGCATATCAGACAAATCCGCTTTCCTGATTATTAAAATGCAAAACAGAGAAACTGCAGTTCAGATCTATTTCTCTCATTTTTGGCTACTTGATTAGAAAGGGCGGAGAAAAAGGTGGGGTGCGCGTGCTCGTTTACGAGAAAACAGCCACTTATTTTTTTTAGCGAGCTTAGTATCAAAGGAACCTCCATGTTCTAAATGTGCGCGTGCTCGTGCACGCGCTAATGACGTACGAAGTTATGCGCAGTAAGTGATGCGCAATTCAAAACAGTGGAATCACCTTAATAAAGCATATAGAACGGTGCAAAAAGCAGCAAAATGTTTAACCATATCATAGTTTACAACTTTAGCAGAAAATATTCTCCTATTTTTCATGTGTCATAATAATTTAGATTTTTTATAAAACCCAATTACAATTTACAATTACCCGTATAAACATTCGGTCATGCAAGCTAACTAAAGGCTTCTTACAGCAAGCGTCGTTAATTAACCCTCGGACGTACACGTAAACTTATACCCCAAACGTGGTGCAAGGGGGGGGGGGGTTGCAACTCCCTACCCCCTTGGGTAGGGAGTTGCAACCCCCCGCGATGTGCTCTACCAGTCAAGGTAAATATTATGGCTTGGGGCGCTGTTGGGGTCTGTGACGTCATCCAAAATGGCCGCCAAGATGGCCGCCATCTTGGATTTTACTAAAAATTCAAATTTATGGGGAAAATGCGGAAATTGCAAATATTGTTTGCTAGAGTTGCAATATAACATACAATTAAACATGTTGGTGCTTTTGGTAGCATTTCATATGTGTTTTCGCTGAAAAAGGTGAAAAAAACGCATTTTTCTTCACAGAAAATTCAAAATACCTTTAATTTGCGCTTAGTTAGCCTTCCTTTATTTCCATGGGGATGAACAACAGCATAGTACCGTTCAATTGCTATGGCAACCAAAGAGAATACAGACGCGCAAGATCCAACCCAGGCCCAGGTTCCAGCCGTCAGCAGTTTGCATAGCACATTACCACCCACCCCAACTGGGTGGGAGAAAGTTTCCATAAAAATGAAAGTCGGTGAAAACAATATGCCCACGGTCATGTCTGCAACGGCTAAGTTCATCAAAAGGTAGTTGATCATTGATGTCCTGCGCAAAATGAGCAATCCATATAGAATGTTAGTCTGCATATTAATTGTTAACTTTTTAAACCTACTTTAGAGGTAATTTCGACTTAGAAGCTACCCATTCTGAAATGTATTTAACCCTATTCGGCCTGGGGGGGGGGGGGGGGGGAGGGGGGCACAAAGTGCCCGCGCTAACTTTCAACATTCATAACTTCCTTAATATGTATGCAAACGCCATCAAACTTTGTGACTTTTCCTAAAATTTATCTGGCAACAATTTCATATGACAATTTTTTGATCACGTGACTTGATGTTTCCATGGCAACAAGATTTTGACAGCCATGTTTTTTGAAAATTGCATATTTATACCTTTGAATGAAGAAAAACAATGTTTATTGGTGTAACTTTTATATTTTTACGTCATTTAGCGTTTATTTATTGGTTTTGATTAATTTTGGGTGAATTTGGACGGTTTTTAAGAGGTTTTGAAAAAATTCAGAAATCCAAGATGGCGGATCCAAGATGGCGGCCGCATAACTAATTACCTAATTACTACGTCATATGACGTCATCGTTCCATTATGCGGACCGCAAATGAGACAATTTTGGACGTACTATGTACCCTCTAGGTTTCATTGTCATAGCCTTAATGTTCTTGAAGTTACGAAGGGGGGGCACAATGTGCCCCCCCCCCCCCCCCCCCCCCCCCAGGCTCAGAAACTCAAAAAAAGCCCAGGCCGAATAGGGTTAAAATTCATAGGGAAAATACAAGAGAAAAGAACATTCAATGAATGTCTGCAAATCTTGATGCAATCGTTGATATAATATGTACTTATTAGCTTGGGATAATGCTTCTTTGAATATTTATGTCAGATCTGATGACAATGCATTTCATTAACAGTGAAATATATCAGAGAGTGAAATTGTATTGTTTGTTTTTTCTGAATTTTGTGGAATGGAATCTACGATTTTTCTTGAATTTTGAATTCAGCTGCTATTGTACCACCAGGGCATTACATTATTTGTCTACAAACGTTGTGCCTCGACGTTTGTGCCTTGTTGTGACATACCTCATCTCTTGATTCTTCACTATGATGACACAAACCAAAGAGTTCCCTGTGATGTTTAAGATGATGAGTAAGGACTGTACCGTTGTTGTCGCTATGTGAGCTGATTCCGACATGGCTTCTGGAGTTTATTCGATTTGTTTCCACTTGTTGTTTTTATTGATACCTAGGCATAAATATTTCAAAACCTAGTTATTGTTGATAACCATTTGATGCAACCTTCTCCCTGTTAAAAGTAACATTGGACAACTTTTAGAATACTCGTTAGTTAGCCATCTGACATTTTGATAGAGATATATTTTACAATGACTGTTTACTTTTCTTTCAGTTTTTTGGCATCTTGGATTTTAATCAAAATTTAGAAATTGAATTATTTTTTCTGCTAGATATAAAAAAAACGATATAATTAAACATTTTGCCGCTTTTTTTGGTAGTATTTAAACTTCAGCAAAAAAATGAGAAGGTAAAAAGCACGCATTTTATCAATGATGGCTGAACGCGATATGTAGACGTCATATCTCGTTACAATACCTTAGCAACCTAATCTCACTGGAAGCTTTGTCAACGCGAATAGCTACAAAAGACGGCATATTCTGACAAAGAATGTTCTTGAAAAATGGAAGAGGTGGTATCCACCCCCTTTTGTACGTCCGAAGGTTAAGATGCCTGAGAAAAGAAATCATCATAGACAGATTTCACCTCGAGATGAAAGGACGTTCCACTTTGCACGTTACATGCAGTATGTTTGTAAGCGGTTGCTCAGCTCATCAAAACGTTTCTTGGATATTAAGGTGACGAGGTACCGTTTTCCATGTCTATCAAGTCGTCGTAAATTCAGATATTGTGGAAAAGGGTAATTTTTTATCTAGGATATAACTTACATACATTTTTTTTTTAATTTTAATCAATTTTCATCAATAACTTACAACACTGCTTACAAATATTGCACTACTACTATTTTACTTGCAACACTATTCACTTACATACATAATGTACTTTGGAGCCTTTTTTAAAATGTTGTGATACCGACAATATGTGGCAAAAAAAAAATGTACATAGTACATTTAGGCCTTTGAGCGTTCGGTTGCTTAGTGCAAGTGGAGATGAAATTGATAGTTTATTCCTACTTTGCCTGGGGGGGGGGGGGGGGGGGGGATAAAGTGCTCGCGCTAACTTTCAACATTCATAACATTTTTTGTAATACGAAATCAAACGCCATCAAACTTCGTGAATGCTCCTAAAATGTATCTGGCAACAATTTGTTATGACATTTTATTGGTCACTTGACTTGTTGTTTGCATGGCAACAAGATTTTGACAGCCACTTTTTTTTTAATTTGCATATTATTAGATTATAATAACGGCAAAAGGTAAAGAAAGGATCGCTGGATCTAAAGTAGGGAAATAGTGACCCATCCTCTTTTAAATTTTGCACACGAGGCCAACTAACTGAAAGGGCATTTTTCGCCGCTGGCAGGGGTAAATATTAAAATATTATCCTGTTTGGAATATATAAATCCAAAAGAGCTGAAACCTATATTTTCTAAAATAGTTTCCTAAAGTCTTTGTTGTGGCAAAGGTTTGGACGGTTTCGATTTTTCTATCTTGCACGGCTATAGTTGGTATTTAGGGAAAGTCACTCTTAAAATGTAACGATTCCCAAGTGTTTGGAGTGCTTTTACGGAGAACAATAAGCTTAAAATATTTCTAAAAAGTTACGACTACACATTGACTACATCCAATAGCCGGCACTTTAAAACTCGATCGCTAATCAAACTGCAAGTTATAGCGGAGCACTCGCCGGGCCGAAGGCCCGGATGCGCAGCCTCGTACTCATAGAACCTATGCCCGTCATTTTTCATGGTCATGACTAGCGGAATGTTTCGCGGGCGCGTCGGTGCGTGTGCACGTCCGTCCATCCAGGATCTTATTTATTGTGAACCTCGTACGTGCCGCCATTGTCAAAACAAACAGGGCACTTGCACAAACGCTTGCCACAACATTATTTGTTTTAACTGCGAACAAACCGGACACCTAGCTTCTGATTGTCCAGAACCTGTTATGATTATGTGACATTTGTAAGGACGAAGAACCAACACAACCCGTCCTCGTCACTGGAAAAACTACACCGAGAAAGACAAACAAGACACGCCAACGGCGAACAACCTTTGCCGAAGAGGAAAAACACTGAACATCGGACAAACAAACACAATCAGAAAAGCAAATAACTGTCTAAATTTGCAAATTTTTACCGCGCCATTAATAATAATATTAATTTTAATAATAATATGTAGTTTTACAAGAAGAATTTTCTCCAAGCTTTTGCATTCAGAGCTAAATTTACAACTTTGAATACCCGTGGTTTTGGCAATGAAACCAAAAAACCCTCTGTTTTTGATTTTGCGAAAAATTCCCGTTCTGATTTTATTTGTTTACAAGAAACTTAAGCGAGAAGACAGAATGCGATAAATTCTCTCACAACTAAATGGCGCGGTAAAAGTTTCTGGTCGCCCGCTCTTGGTAAACAAGGCGGCGTTGCCATTCTTGTCGCTGAAAATACTGATTTCAAATGTTTACAATGGAAAAAAAGATTCTTCTGGTAGAATTGTTAGCGTTTTAACTGAACTCGACGACACGAAAACTAATTTGGTTAATAATTAAGAAGCTTACTTATGCACCCACGAATCCAAGTGAACTTAAGCTTAAGGTTAAATACTTTTATGATACAATACATGAATATTTTTTCCGAACTCTTTTAAAATTATTGCTAGCGATTTTAACTGCATTGAAAACGTTTCTGATAAGTTTGGAGGAAATCCTACAATTTCCACGGATTTGAAAGATTTGCACAGTGTTCATCGCTTATTGATTTATCTGGCGCAAAAAAAAAAAAAAAAAAAAAAAACACGGCCGACTGACAAATACAATGCACATGGTTTAATGCGGATAAAACAATCGGTACACGTTTCGATAATTTTTTTATTGCTTTGGACTTGTATGACTCCTTTCTAAAATGGGAAATTTTGCCTTGTTTTTTTTTTCGATCATGATTCTGTTGATTTAAGCTCAATTTGCATAATGCATTTTCCGGTGGACCAGGACTTTGGAGGCTAAATTTAGAATTTAATATTTGCGATATGATCTCAGAAATTATTAAGAAACATGTATTGTACCAGAAAGCATTTACTTCCATTCAAGCTTGGTGGGATTTTCTTAAACAATCTATAAAATTAGTTGCTATAGATTTTGGTCGAAGTAAACAACGCATATTAAATTGCGATAAGGCCACGCAACTATAATTTCTTTGATCGAAGCAAAACGGGCTCTTATTTGAAGGAGATTACTCAGCGAAAACCACCATAGAAACGCTTGAAAGAGAAATTCGGGCCATTAATTTATCCCAAACAAGAAGCTGTACACAGCTTGAACTCGTGGCGCCTTTAACTCATTGCAGCATTGATTCCCAAGTGATTTGAGTGCATTTACAGAGAAACATAAGCTTAAAATTATATCTAATCAAAGGCTCCTAAGAGCCAACCCGAGAAGAAGAAATGCTAACGCGTAACGCGTAACACAATATTGCCGTAAGCTTTAATACGTAATATATATACGTATTAACGTATATACGTAAATATATATATATATATATATATATATATATATATATATATATATATATATATTTAAATTAAACGTAAGGATTTTTGACGAACGAAAAAAAAAGTACATCACTTTCATAATGTCCAGTTCGAAAAAAGAAAAAAAAGGAAAAAAAAAGAGGACTTGATGGAGATTCGAACTCGGGCCGTCCGGGACTAAGCCAAACTCAATCACTGCGCTGTCCAAGAGCACATACTGCCTACGAACTAAATTTTATTATTTTAAGCTAGATACGCATCAGAACGCGTGTTTAGGTTGCAAAATCCTTTTAGATCGATTTTAATGTTGCACTAAAAACTCCAAATGCGAAACATCTGTAAGCTTATTGTTGTCTATATTCGTTTACATCAAATTAATTATTGTTATCGTTGGATTCACGTTGAATTCCTGTTACGAAACGTGTTCGTAACAAAGCATTTGCTCACTAAGTTTACAGCTGATGGAAGGAGCGAGTGAGTGAGTGAGTGAGTGAGTGAGAGAATGCATTTTATTTAAACACCCTTGCCGATAACCCGTTCATCATGCTTTCACGTATACACGGGTTTAAAAGTAAGACTACACTGCATTCACTAGATTCAGTAGCTGACACTTAAGCTCGACCCGGAGCTCGATCGCTAAGCAAATGGCAAGTTTAATATATAAAACACAAAACTTGCCAGAGCAAAAATCCCACAGGAATAAGCGGCGAACACAATATCAAACGGTCCTATCCATCCATGCACGCCTTGAATTGTCTTGAAAGTGTGCAGTTGTACGCAGTAGTTCTTTATCTTGCTTCTCGAGTACACAAACGGAGAGATTTTACGGTATGTATTTCATGGCCGAAAGCCATATAGTCGTCTATATAGACTTAAATATGCGTGCATAAATTTGCATGCGCTAAGGTGACACGAAAAAAAAAACAAGAAAAGTCAACGCCGGATTTATAACTCGTGTGCTTCGCCACGAGTAATGAGAGGAAGCCAAATTCGTAGCAGAGTCAAATGGCTTGAAGGTGAAAAACCTACCAAATTCATTTTTACGCTCGAAGCAACACGTTCTCAGAAACAATACTGTTAAATCTATTTATAACTCCGCCGGTGTTGAAGTCTTTTCACAAGACTCCGGCGCATTTCGATTTTTACCGTTATTTGTACTCGCAAGAACCTGTTAATTTAACAGTCCAAACCGAATTTGTGAACAAACTTGAAAACAGATTAAGGTGTTTCCCTCCAGTTTCCGTGTAGCCGGACCGAACATTTTTGCGCGGCCGTTTAACTAACACTCCTTTATTGAATTAGTATGAAAATTGCATAAAATATTATACATAGTTTGAAGATCATAAGAGTGTAGCAATTTTGTAAATCACATTTAAAATTGCGGAGATAAACTAGAAACATTGAAATCACTTGAGTCTAAATTCCGAGCGATTGCGATGGCAATTGCCGGGCCCGGCAATTGCCCCGCTATTAATTGAAGACTTCCAAACAACAATCGTCAAATTTTAAGAAAAAAATATGGAATTTTGGCCGAGAGAATACCTTAATATCCACCCTGTGTACCAAGCGTGACTGTCACGAACGCTCGCTCAGCCTGATATGCAAATTTGAGACGTAATTTGCATAAAGTATCAAAATGGTTCACGATAACGCAAGGATGGAAACCTGGGAACACATGCTTGAGCTAGTTCGCTTTATCATCAGCACGTTTACAGTTTCCGCCAGAAATCTGGGGAACAAATTGTATCAACAGTATAAAGAGTACGAAAGTGCAAAGTGAGCAACGAAGAATTCAGCGAAAAGTAAAGCGTTTTTTATCGTGGCTACGGGCTTCACTGATCTCCACTGTTCATGATAAACTTCACGAATGAAATTGAACCGACGGAAAAACGAAACACTTTGGACATTTAAGAATGTCATATCCAAGTTAAGCTTTGTAGATTTATATTGTTTTTTGGTGTCAGAGCTGCCAAGATTTCTCAAGGAAAAACGTTTTTGTTTTTGTTGTTAGTCACGCACACACAAGATGGCGAGATTTTATGTCTTTCGTTCGCGATTTTCAACAAATTCTTAAAAAACCTAAATTAATTTCCCCAAACTAAACTTTACATATTTTTAATGATCGTGAAGTCTTGTATTGTCATTCCTAATATTACGAAATTCTGAACAAAGGCACATGCTCAATGGAGTGGCCACTCCCATTTGTGTCAAGGGACTCGCTTCGGTGCCCCGACCCCATGAGGACTTGAGGGCGGTTTTTTCTACACGTAGGCATGAAAGAAAGAAAACGTTGAGTTTACACTGTATTTGTCAAAGTTTCTTATTTGGTCGATTCAAAATTGGTCATTTCGAGCCGGACACGGAAAATCAACCGATTAAGGATGGAGACATGGCGTTTGCTTGGATGAAGGCGTCATATCACCGCTTCGCTTTAGCCCCGAAGTGACTCCTGAAGAGTCGCAAGTCAGATTGATTCTGTCAGGACGAAGTCGTCGTCAACCTCGTCAAAGAGGATAAGGGAAGCACGGATAAAAGCTACTGTCGCAAAACTTCAAGCAAAACAATTAGCCGAACAAGCGAAGAGAGACAATGAAGTACGTGAAGAACAATTTCGAGAAGAAATGGCTCAAAGGGAATCAGAACTGAAACTGGAATGTCGAAGATGCGAACTAAAACTGCTGCGAAAGAAAAGAGAGAACGAATGGACTGTCATCTCTGCACAAAATCAAGCAGAAATAGCTCAGCTCGAAAACGAAATATTGGTACAAGAATCTATCGACGACAAGCGAAACGAAGACCAAATCAGCGAAACCGGCAAGGTCAGTAAAACTACGCCATATTGTTTAGTTCCCAGTCCTAATGAGAATGCTGAGACCGGAAGTAAAGATAAAATTTCAAGTTCCCATGCTGATGTACATGTAAGCTCTGGAATGTCACTGGAATATGTTTCCCAACAGCGAAAAGACGAAAATATTCTTGTACATGCTGGTGTAAACACTGAATTGACAACGGGATATGTTTCCCAAGAACATAAAAACACTCCAGTAAATGCAACTTCCAAGTCGTTTCCTGCAAAGGTCTTACAGTTCCTTGCATCTTATAGCGACAGCTTGTTCAGTACCAGTACCAGTTGTTCAGCACAGTTCAGGTACCAGCTGGTGAACCTACACTCACGCCTGTCAGTTCATCTTGTTACATGTTTGCTATGGAATCCCAGCCTACACTTCAGTCGTTTCACAGTGGTAGTGCATCAAGACCTTTGACAACTTCAGTTATCTGGTCCACAACTCCTGGACCTGAGCGTTCAGAAAACCCGGGTCAAATAATTCCCCAAGCTACGAATGTAAGTTCAGCATCAACTGCGAGTCATGCTTATTATGGTTACCAGGCTCGGCCATCTCGCGAGTCAAAATTTGTACCTCCGTTAAGTCAACCTCGACCAAGCACCATACCTCTGTGGGGTCCAGGAACCCGAAGCACTTCAACACCTTACTTCTATCAAGCTGATCCAACATCGTATCGTACACCAGCCCAAGCGTTCTCGGCCGAGGAACCTGTGGATGCATTTATTGACAGGCTGAGAGGCGGACATGAAACTGTTTTCGAGACAAGCTTCAATAGTTCACAAGAAGATCCAGGTTTAGCCCACTGAGGGCACAATGGCAGCAGCGATTGCCGCCACTTGAACTGTTCAAGTTCATAGGCAGGCCCATTGAGTGGCCCAAGTTTATTGAAAGATTTCGTGATCAAATACACAACAAGACAACACTCACTGATTCAGATCGAATGTCCTATCTCTTTCAAAACCTGGATGGTGATTCGAAGAAAGCAGTGGAGAGCTTGGGTGTTACAGGCTATAGTTACCCAGCCGCACTCAAGACAGGGAAACGCCTGTTTGTAAACCCCAGCAGTGTGGCATCAGCTTACCTGACGAGCATGCTTGACAGTGCTTTCGTACCCCCAAATGATATCGAGTGAAAGCCTGTACAACATGGTGTGTCAAGATGGGACAGTCTGCTACACTCCAAACTCCAGAGTATCTCAGCAGAGCTACCATGCGATTACCCATGAGCCTCAGATTGAAATGGTACGAGTACATAGATGGTCGCAGTGATAGAGCTACCCTTGTGGAATTTGAGAAATGGCTGTGCAAACGTGTAGACACATTGTTTAACCCTCTTGAAGATTTCATATGTGAAGAATGGAACAAAAGGCAAAGGTTCACAAGACCAAAGTCGAGTCCAAGGTTGCATCCTTTTGCCATGACAACCGATCCTTTCTTTTAGGTTTCACAAAAGAGCAGCAACAAGCCAGGCCAAGGTCCATTCCGTATGGGAGGTGGTCGGAAGTGTGTTGTTTGTCCTGACAAACACCGTGCTGCCCTTTGGCCTGTCTTTAAGTCCAAACCTGTGAAGGAACCGAGAAAAATTGCATGGGATCATGAACTTTGCTTTAATTGCCTGAAAGCAAATCATGAAGCCAAAGATTGTCCGAGCATGAACCGTTGTCTTGACGGGCGCTGTGGCCAACATCACCACACCCTATTACACGAAGATCGTCAGGTAGATTCACATGCTGACAATTTCAACAACACCATAAGCGGCAACATTCAGCCATTTGCCTTTCCAAAGGCAACGTCGCAACATTTGCAACCCAGTACGACTCCGCCCCCTGCTGCAACATCAGATATGCAGAGAAGCATAAACCAAGTTAGCGTTCAGCTTCAAAGAAAGGTCCTCCTTCAAGTTCTGCCTGTACAAATCCATAGCCAAAGAGGTTTAGTCAACACGCATGCTGTCCTCGATCCCGGAAGCGACTCAACGCTGATTAGAAAGGACTTAGCAGACCATTTCGACTTGAAGGCCAAACGCACCACCTTAGCTTGAATACAGTTGGCTCTGATGCAAAGGCCGAGAACCTGAGCAGAGTGAGCTTCCGTTTGTCTTCTAACGATCATCCAGAACCGGTGTCTGTGCATGGAGCGTGGGTCATCAACAAGCTCAATATCCCATCTGCCAAGATGCCAAAGAAGGAAGCAGTTGAACGATGGAGTAATTTGTCGGGCGTTGACATTCCTGAACTGAAAGGCTGTGAGGTGACACTCCTCATTGAATCCGACATGGCCCACTTATTGATTCACCTCGAAGTCCGGCAAGGACGATGGGGATGAGCCCATCGCCATCAAGACCCCCCCCCCCCCCCCCCCCCCCCAAGGTTGGACACTATTTGGAAACATAGACGATGGACACTGTGACATGGAGGAATCCGTCTGCAGCACCAGATCGAACGATTTTGGGAGATTGACTCTTATGCGACCACACAAGCACCCTCCGAACTTGGCATTGTCAGCCAAAGATAAAAGAGCGTTAGCAATCCTGCAAAGCAGTACAGTGAAAGAAGAAAACCATTACAAAACAGCATTGTTATGGGACGGCGAGCCAAACCTGCCCAATAACCGCGCTATGGCAGTTTCAAGACTCCATTGCACTGAGAAGAAACTTAAGAAGAACCCAGAGCTAGCCAAGAAATACCAGGATGTCATAAGTGATTATGTTACTAAGGGACATGCCAGATAGATGATACCTGAAGAGGCTAACATAACGGCACCAAGAACATGGTACCTACCACATCATGCAGTATTGAACCCAAACAAACCAGGAAAGGTTCGAATAGTTTTCGACGCCGCGTCCAAGTTCGATGGTATTTCACTTAATGACAAGCTGCTCACTGGCCCTGACCTGTTAAATAATTTGGTGGGAATCCTTATTAGATTTCGCACCGGAAAGATTGGGGTGATGGTAGACGTGGAACAAATGTTTCATCAAGTCGGAGTGTGTGGAGAAGACAGAGACTCTTTACGTTTCATGTGGAGAGACTTAGATGAAACCAGACGGCCAGATGAATATCAAATGACAGTGCATGTGTTTGGTTCTGTCGACTCGCCCTGTTTTGCTAACTATGCACTGCAGAGAACTGCTCTCGACCAGCAAGTGAAATTCAGCGAAGATGCTATTCATGCATTGATTGGGATGAAGAGTTGCCTGATGAAATTCTTCAGAACTGGCAAAGTTGGAAGAACGGTTTGAAGACGTCTCGAGCTATCACAGTGCACAGGTGGTACGGCTTCCATCGCGAAGAATCTGAGAATGTGCAGCTACATGTGTTCTGCGATACTTCGGAAATCGCTCACGTAGCTGTTGCTTTTCTCCGAACAGTTACGCATAGGCGTGTCAATGTGAGCTTCGTCATGAGCAAGACAAGGCTGGCTCCGATCAAGACTTTGACCATACTCCGTCTAGAGCTCCAGGCCGCAGTTACAGCGGTTAGACTGAAGTCCAAGATATTAGAGGAAATTGATTTTGAAGTTTACCAAACACTATTCTGGAGTGATTCCAAGATCGTGCTGCACTACATTAACAACACTCAACGGAGATTCAGTGTTTATGTGTGACACAGAGTTGCTGAAATCGACTCTGACTCCCGAGTCTCGGTGGATCATAGTCCCCAATTTCTGATGCTGCCTGAAAAACAGTGGCCGAGTAGTGAAGGTGTCGTAAGCGTCGACGAAAGCGAGCTAGAAGTAAAGGCCTCAGTCCTCACAACCCTAACCACTCCTCGTGGGAGCCTAGTTGATTGGCAGAAGTACTCCTCTTGGAGAAGACTAGCTCGTTTGTATGCCTGGTGAATGAGGTACAAATTCAAACTAAGGTGTAAGGTCAAGAAGGAAAGTCCTCCGCTCGAGCGACAGAGCAAGATGTTGGGTGCTGCTGATCTTGAGGAAGCCTCCTTAGCCCTGTGCAAGCTAGCCCAGTTCGAGTCATTCAAAGACGACCATGAAGATCTTCAGGCCAAACGGCCACTCCCGCGAAACAGCTCACTGCTCCCACTGCAACCCATTCTTGTGAATGGAATTGTCAGAGTCGGGGGTCGACTGAACAAATCTCCGATACCATTTGAAGCAAATCACCAAGTGATCCTTCCACCAGCGCATCGTCTGTCAAGGCTCCTAATTCAATAATTTCATGAGGATCATCTCCACGTGGGAAGGGGACACACTCTGGCTCTTGTACGTCAGAAGTTTTGGGTCCCACATGGAAAATCACTTACCAGGAAGATCGTCAACGATTGTCTATACTGTAGAAGAAGGAGCGTGAAGCCTAATGTACCGTTAATGGCATCCTTGCCCAAAGAGCGCCTCGCACTTTGCAAGCCACCATTCACAAACACTGGTGTGGACTACTTCTACTTCGGTCCTGTAAACGTTAAGAGAGGAAGAGGTACTGAGAAAAGGTGGGGCTGTATCTTTACATGTCTCACCACCCGCCGGGTTCACCTGGAAATAGCGGGTGATTGGAGCACCGATTCATTTTTCATGGCCTTGAGAAGATTTCGCGGAAGAAGAGGTAATCCTAAGACAATACGTTCAGACAACGGAACCAATTTCGTTGGGGCCAACTGAGGGATGACAGAAGCATTGAAGTCGTTAAATCAAGAGACAATCACTAGTGAGCTGGCCGACCAAGGAATCTCTTGGTACTTTAACCCGCCATCATCCCTGCACATGGGAGGAATTTTCGAGTCGATGGTAAAGCAAGTGAAAAGAGCGATGAAGACCGTCATCAATGACCAAGTTCTACCTGAGTAGACACTTCATACAGTTCTTGTCGAGACAGAGGCTATACTCAATAGTCGACCTCTCACTGCCGTCAGTGATGACCTGAACGATTACGAAGCGCTAATGCCTAACCACTTCCTGATTGGAAGAGCGTCACCTAACAGCCCACCTGGTCAGTTCGAGGAGCGTGAAGTTAATAGCCGCAAGAGATGGAGAATGGCACAGGCTCTCACCGACATGCTGTGGCGACGGTGGCGTAAAGAAAACTTACCCAGCCTGACTGTCCGTACAAAGTTGAATCGAGAGCAACGGAATTTGCGAGAAGGCGATCTGATCCTTCTGAAGAATGATGTGCTCCCCGTTCGCATTGGCCTCTAGGCCGAGTTGTTAAAACATTCACTGGAAATGATAGCAGAGTGCGCATAGCTGAAGTTAAGACCCTGAACGGAACTTTGATGCGTCCTGCTGCCAAGTTGTGCTTGCTGGAGGAATCTGCTTAAATGAACAATGCCCTCTCAAAGGATAATCATGGACACTAAGAACTCTTGTTGCTTACAAACTGTTGTTGATTTGTGACCTAGAATTAGTAGTTCGTTTGTATGTCGTTCGCCTTCGTAACTCACTTGAGGGGGTGCGGGGGGGGGGGGGGATGGATGGAGTGGCCACTCCCATTTGTGTCACGAGACTCGCTTCAGTGCCTCGACCCCATGAGGACTTGCGGGCGGTGTTTTCTACACGTAGGCATGAAAGAAAGAAAACGTTGAGTTTGGACTGTATTTGTCAAAGTTTCTTATTTGGTCGATCCACTCAAAATCATCGTAAGTTGTTTTTCGCCTACCGTTTTACGGAGCACGGGAGAGCATAGCCTCTTCCAGGCGTTCAGTTAGTGGGGCGCGAAAGAAAAATCGGGCGCAGGAGAAAAAAACCGAGGGGAGGCTGGGGAGAGGGGGCGAAAGAACGCCTGTGAAATTATTTTTAAAAAGCTCATGCCGCCCACTTTTGACCACCGACAGCGGCAAAGAAACATGAATCCATTTTTCGCTAGTTGTGGTTTTCTGCTGTCAATCAAAATCGTTGTAGATTTCCCGGGAAATATGATCCCAGATGGTGTTATAAAAAAGGACAGGCTAAACACGACTTCCACTCGTCGCAAAAAGTATTTTAAAGGCCTTAAGTGTAAAGCTTTCCTGGTAAGACTTCAGAGAGGATCGCGCCTTTAGATCACAGTTAAGAACTTGTTCTCTTCGATGTTATAAACCTTTTGATCTCGGCGGATTATCTCTCAGATTGATAGGAGGATTCATGCTGTCCAGAGCCGTTAGAATTATTTTATTTCTTTATGCCGTTATTCGGTGCTAGCTCCATTGGCATACATTGTGGTCTCTTTGGCTCACTTTTATCGCAAGATAAATACTTATCGGCTAAAGTTTGTTATCGCTTTGAAAGTGCTAGGATCGTTTAATTTCTCAGGCCGTGATTAAAGTCTAAAGTCTGCGGCGTGCAAGACTTGAGAGAAAGTGTTTCCGGCATCACGGATATGGGCGTCTTAGATCCGACTCTCAAAAAGCCGTAGTCTATAATTCCACTGCAGTGAAATCATGAATTCTTGCAATAATTCTTAACTTTTTAAGTTAGTTCTGTAATTGAGTAGTGTGTCTCAGTGGAGCTAGGATGAACCTCCGTTGCTTTGTAATAGCGTTTGATTTGGCATCCAGCAGATAATCTGCAACATAGTTGCTGTTTTGTAAATCTCACAGATGCTAGTAAATTCTTCAGTCCTTTCCTTAAGTAAGGAATGAACATAATTTAATGCCTTGTCCACATGCGGGAAATCTTTAAGCGCTTGCTGTAACACAGATTCAAACCGTGCGTGACTCGATGGAGGATTACCTTCGCACGCCATATCGTATTCCGTGTCTGCGTCAACAACGCTGCAGTGTTGACAACATGTGTCAAATTGGGCCAATCAGACGGTATACCAGACTCTGGTATACCGACATGAGCTTTTTAAAAATAATTTCACAGGCGTTCTTTCGCCCCCTTTCCCCAGCCTCCCCTTGGTTTTTTTCTCCTGCGCCCGATTTTTCTTTCGCGCCCCACTAACTGAACGCCTGGAAGAGGCTAGGGAGAGCATAAGCTTTTGACTTCCCTTGAATACTTAGATTAATCTAATTTTTCTGAACTCATGGTGTTTAGACTATGACAAGTTGTACAACAAATTGGAACTATGACAGCTTTTTCTAGCGCAGTAGTTTTGATACGCGAGTTGTGCCCTGAGTTGATATCGACTTTCTTCGTTTTTTCTCGGAAACAAATTGATATTTCAAGGAAAAAACTACATGGCATTCATATACTTAGTTTGGACTATCTATATGCAAAAGAGGAGCGAATTTGATTTTTTCAGATTTGCGATTTTGTTTGACTCTTGCATGGATCTGCTCTTAATAGCTATTTGGCGAAACAATTCGTTGAATTCCCCTGACAAATGAAGATGATGTTAGCAGGTGATATAACATAAAACATATAGCAAGTGATATAACATAAAACTTGAACTAAGATAACACCAGCAATTAACACAGACGGAAGAATATTTCGAACTCTTCTTTTGTTTTCGAAATATTTAATTATTTAAACAACTGGAATGTGGAAACCATTTTCTCGTTTTTTTTTTTTTCCACAGAGAATCCATGATATAAAACTTACAAATTTTCATCATTGTAGGATAACATGCTACGATTTAAATGTTTTGGTCAGAAAAATACCTATGTTTACAATGGAGAAAAATTGAAAAGCTAGTCAGATCTGATCAATTGAAAATATATCACAGCGGTTAAATAAAGTGGACCAAACGATAATGGCAGCGTCGGATTATCTATCCTAAAGCAAAATACAGTATCTACTAGAAATACGTGTCTCGCAGAACCTCGCGAAGCTCGGGGGAGGATGCACTGCAAAATTTTAGCGATGTGGGAGGGAGAGATGGAATTTCTGATTTGACTGGAGAGATTGGGTTGCTTGCTGGCAATGACCTCATTTAAAGTTGAGACAATTTCGTTCTCAGTCTCTTCAATTTAACTTGTACTTTGTGCCCTGTCTTCCTGGAGAGCTGGTGTTGGTCAGTGTTGGGTTTTGAGCTGTGGGTCACTGTAACTGCCATGGGACTGCCCCCCCCCCCCCCCCCCCCATCTTCGGTCCAGGACAATATGCAGTGGTGTTCTGTTTATTTTGATTGTCTTAATTAAATTCCATTTTTGAAACTTGTGAGCTAGTGCTATCTCCTGTGCCCTTTACATACTGCTATAGTTTTTGTTCTATGTACTGGGAATCAAACAATTGGTAATGCAATTTTCTATTCGTTTGAATGGTTGAGATCACAGGAGGTTACTGCTGCTGAAAAGTGATGTTTTCCAAAAAATAACAACTCAATGGTGAAAGTGGCATGAGATTCTCCCAGCAGTAACAATACTATATTTTGGATACAGGTCATGGGAATTACAAAAATTGATTACAAAACATCAATATTCAAGATGAAGCAACAGATTCTCTGCAAATACCATAAGCAATGTATAGAGACCTGGATGGAGAATTTGTAGGTTAAGACCAGGACTTAGGCCTTCATGACCAGTTAGCGCCTTTAAAAATCTTGAAATCAAAAATTAATTTGTTGATGTACATTCTCCTTACTGGTGTCAATGCAGTTCACATAGCCATATATAACTACAGTGAATTTGTATTCAATTTCCACAGACAACTTATGTTGAAGGTGATCAGGTTCTCAATTTGTATACTCTATGTACTTGCTCGTACACTGATATTGTGAGGAGATTTAAGATACTGATCACCATTCCAATAATAAATGTGAAGCAGTAATGTTGATGTGTCATGTGTTTAGCTACATGTATACGGTTGCTACACATTGACATTAGCTGGTCATGATTGCTAACAGAAAATTTTTTTCCTAACAAAATGTTTTTATCCAAATTGTAAACAGAAATTCTCCTTACTTATTTCTTATTGAACTATTTTATGAATGCTGTAAACTCAAGATACTGTATAAGTATACAACTCGATCACTGTTTCATTCACAAACAATGCTACATCATGTAAATGTTGTATATTTGGGAAATAATTTCCACCTGTGTGATCTGTAGTTTTGATCATTTATCTGTAGTTTTGATCATTTAAAAAGTTCCTTAGTGACGTTAGTGAGAATATCAATAAACATCAAATTACAGTGTGTAGTAAGAGAATTATTTTTCAGTGTTTGATTATCCTCTCAGTAGTTTAGCCGGTGATTTGAGCTACATTTCTTAATCGCTCTTCTTCTCTGAGCCTTTCCTGTAATCAATGTTTTCTTTTCCCTACGTACCGTATCAGGCATGAAAGATATTCGTCACGAGTATTTAGCTGATCGTGTAACTCTTGCCGCCTCTCGTTGCGTCTACAAACAGAATCATTTTGTCCAACACTTCCAGTCGGTGTCGCCTCTCCTGATCGGTTTCGTTCAGAATTCTAATGGCAGCATTTTGTCAAGGCGTTTGAACCTAGTCAAACGGTGTGCCTAGGCTGTTCGAAGTCTTTGTAATGTATGCTCTCGTTGTCCGTCTTCGTTGCTCGATCACGATGGCGCTGAATTTCAAGTCACCGTTCAGCGGAGTTTCGGTAGTTATTTTTCACGGACAAGGATTTCCAGCCACTTCTGGAATCCAGCGTTGTTGTCTTTGTTGTTCTTTCTCATTTGCATCAGAAATTGGTTGTGTTTCATCTAGAGTAAACATTTTTTGACAGACTATGGTTAAACGGCCGCCGGCACGGCCGCCATGAATAAACATAATACGCTATTGTCAGCGGTCGCGATTTTTGTTGCCAGGCAACTGCCGGACACCTTCAAGTATATATATATATATATATATATATATATATATATATATATATATATATATATATATATATATATATATATATATATATATATATATATATATATATATATACTTATATATATATATATATATATACACTGGTTTTCAAAAACATAGCTACTTGAGAAATATATATCTATATATATATACCTTTTGTATTCCTATCAAAAACGTCACCTATTTGATGGGAATACAAAAGGTATATATATATATATATATAGATATATATTTCTCAAGTAGCAATGTTTTTGAAAACCAGTGTATATATATATATATATATATATATATATATATATATATATATATATATATATATATATATTTATTTTTTTTTTTCGCTCGAATTCACGCGGCTCAGCTCCCGAGGGACGACAAATTTATTAACCTCGCTACGCTCGGGCCTTTGCAACCTCGTCCCCAGGGTCTCTCATCTTCCCGCCCCCTGGAGCGAGAGAAGAGAGACCCTGGTTAACTCTGGTCACGTGCGTCCCAAAATCTGGGATGTAACAAGTAAAAGATTTGAGGGAGGGGCGGCAAAGTGTGATATTTGTTCGCTCTAGCAGAGCATTGCAAATGAAAACAAATCCGAAAAACGTTTGGCGGCTTCCGATAAATGTGAAGCGGCGGTCATCCGCAGACTTCAAAACATATCCACATCGACTGGTTTTGAGAGTGGGCTAAACTTTACAATACCCGGCCACTTATTTGCATCTCATTGAATAAGAATGGATTCTTTTGTTTTCGTATGGCTAGTTCTAACAAAGATTTAGGGATATGTAAATAAGTGGCCGGGTATTGTAAAGACGCTCCTGAGAGTGCAAGTTGCTTCAGGATCTGTAAATTAACAGTTGGGGAATTGTCACGGCGCTTGAAGATTTGTCGGCAGTATTAAAAGCTAATTTTGGACTCGCTACACAATTATACAGTCCAATTTTATTACTGGATGCCGCCGCTAAGCTCGGTCTCGGCAGAAAATACCCGGGTTTTATAACAGGAAACGAGGTAGAGAAGATAATGATAGCTTTTATTCTTCGTAGGTGAGGCATGTTGTTTTGTTCAACATTTACCAGTTCCAGTCGTTTGAATGTCTATACAAGATCTTTACATTTTATTGTTTCATTATACGCTTGTAAAATTATTGAACGATAACCATTTTAATCTTGCGCATAATTCATTTGCTTTTATTTGAATCGTTTCATTGAACCGTTTCCGGACATCAACGGACTCGCGCACAGCACGAGCCACTGTGAAGAAAACGAGACAAAGTTACAAACACCGACCCCTCCTTAGGAATATAATTGTCCAAGAGGCACGTGACCAGAGTTGACCAGGGTCTCTCTTCTCTCGCTCCAGGGGGCGGGAAGATGAGAGACCCTGGGAACGAGGTTGGGGCCTTCGGCCCTCGCTTCGCGAGGAATGAGATGGATATCTGAGCAAAGAATATTTTATCGCGTTCGAAGAACGCAATTCTAATTTGGTTCGTGTTGGTTGTCCTGTGGTTTACATGCAGTTAAATTTGAGATTTTTTGGTAGACGGTCTTCCAAATGGCCGCCCCTATTGCTTTTTTCAGGGGCTCATTTCCGCCGAAAGTTCCTTCGAACGCGCCTCCATAATCTCCGATAACTGCTAGTTTTTAAATGTATTAACACTAAACATGCAAATTTTATATATTATGCAAAAAAGCGGAAATGATAAATAAAACAGTTTTACTTTACATCGTGATCAGAATTTGAGCCGATATTTTGTATACCATGTTACACATTTAACTTTCTTTATCACGAGATCTAGAATTAAATAAACAACTATATACGAGAAAACAATTTTAGAATAAAGTTTAGTAATAATAAATTGTGTGCAGTTTATTCATTTTAATGCGTTTCACTTTCAATCCGTTTTTGCTTAAAATCCTTTTTATAACTACATCATCCAGTGCTAAAAAGATGCATGTTTTTTCAATTTCTTTAAGGTAGGCGTCAGGTCCATACAAAGGGTTATTTGTCATCGATGTGAGAATGCGAGAGAGGCTATAATACCTGCTTATTGACTTCTAGTTTCTTCCTTTTTAAAAGTGTTAAAGTGACAGAATGGCTCAACAAAATTAAGGGAGAGTATAACGCCTTATAAGCTGCGGCAATTGATAACTTACCACTTTGATGATCGATTCGCCATGCTAAAGTGAGAATGCTCGATTTTCTCTGTTGATGAAGGTTGCCAGCATGAACATAGGCGAACGCACGCACGCACAAGAAGTAAAGCCTTGTACAGCTGTTGTTAAGAGCATCGCACGTAACAGTAGGTGTTCGATTATCCTTGAGACACATTTTGGTAAAGTTTGGCGAAAATCAATTCCTATGATGACGAGATATGACGTCAAAAGTGTTGTGAGGTCAAGTCATTTGTGAATAAAACTGCGTGTTTTATTACCTTTTTTCGATGAAAAAAAAAAAACCTGAAAAAGACATATGAAATGCTATTAAATGTCACGGTGGCGGGTATAAGTTTACATCTACGTCCGAGAGAAACGGCACACCAAAAAAATCATGAATAAATCCCACGCAATGTTCAGTCGACTTTAAAAGAAAAATGTTATATGTTCACACGGTGACTATAGTACTGTTTTATAAAATTCAAAAATGGAAAAAAACGAAGAAACACGATTTTACTTTTTGCATCTCCAGACAAAAAGCAGCTGCTATCGAGTTGGTATATTTTATCCTAATCAACGACAGTTCGTATCGTTCTACATTGATATGACATATGACTGAAGAAAACGTTTCATTAATGATGGACGTTTTATTCACAAGTTTGCTTTATCATGTAATGGACTAACAGACATGGTAAAAAAAAAACTTTGCATGCAGCCCTTAACGATAAAAATACAGACGTTCCTTCCTGAACACCCTAAGTGATATCAAAATCCGTAATTAACACCTCTTAACGAGATGACAAGCATTTTTGGGCCTCTCACTTAGGAGTCCACCCCACTCCTCGAGTGCACAAGCAGGTTCGCGTGACTAGTCGTCTCGCGTATGCCGACCATTAATTTTAACATTTGAACGCGGCGCTTTCGAAATATAATTTCTCTTTATAAGTTATCGTATATTTGTTTTACTGCACCTTTTGAGAAATTGTTTATACATCAAGGCGAAACAAATGTTCTATTATTCATTATTTTCACAACATTTTCCAATTTAATATTTCGTGTGCCATATTGGTTTTCAACGCAACAGGAAAACAGCTTGTGGCGTTGCTAAATATCTTATTTTAATAAACCGTTTTTGTTTTTTTTTTTTGTTATACAGTTATTTTATCAGAGAACTAAAATTCGATTTAAGTTGTAAAATTTTCTTAAAGTAGTTGAGCAAAAAACAATTTATATATTTTCTTAACCCTATTCGGCCTGGGGGGGGGGGGGGGTCCAAAGTGCCCGCGCTAACTTTAAACATTCATAACTACTTTAATATGTATTCAAACGCCATCAAACTTTGTGACTTTTTCTAAAATTTATCAATTTCATATGACAATTTTTTTGATCACGTGACTTGATGTTTCCATGGCAACAAGATTTTGACAGCCTTTTTTTTTAAATTTGCATATTTATACCTTTGAATGAAGGAAAACAATGTTTATTGGTATAACTTTTGTATTTTTACGTCATTTAGCGTTTATTTATTGGTTTTTATTAATTTAGTGTCAATTTGGACGGTTTTTAAGAGGTTTTAAAAAAATCAGAAATCCAAGATGGCGGATCCAAGATGGCGGATCCAAGATGGCGGCCGTATAACTAATTAACTAATAACTACGTCATATGACGTCATCGTTCCATTGTGCTGACCGCAAAGGAGACAGTTTTGGACGTACTATGTACCCTCTAGGTTTCTTTGTCATATCCTAAATGTTCTTGAAGTTACTAAGGGGTGAACAGGCTCAGGAACTAAAAAAAAACCAGGCTGAATAGGGTTAATTTCTGGCGTGTAATTTGAATATTCAGAACGGCCTGCATCTCTGTTAGTCACTCTTTCTTTGAGTATTTGACGCAGGAATGTCTGCACATTGTTTTTTTGTACGTCATTTAATTAAATTTGAAAAAAAGTAAAATATATAATTTCCTATGAAATGGCCACACATTCTTTATAAAATGTAGTTTTCAGACTTTTCTAGTCTTCATAGGCTGTGTTATAATAACACCATTCTACTTGTGTATAGATGGTGAAATGAGAAAATAGATGTTCATGGAAGTGTTTGTTATACCATATGGCATTTGGATAGCAAAATGAACTTTATTTATATGATGCTTTTGCATACTGTGGGATGCAGTTGCATACTGTCAGATATGAGCGTGGTTGTATAAAAATGGCTGTTTTTGTATAATTATGCTAGAGACCTTCATATCGTCCGAAACGTAAAGTTGTTGACGGATTTAATGTCTGACGAATGAATTTAACGTCACTCTTCTTTGATGTGCGTCGTTCAGACGCACTTAACAGACAACTTTAAAGTCTCTTTAACGTCATTCGTTAAATACGTCTAATATAAAACTGGACAGCCTTTAGGACGGTTCCTCCTAATAGCAAGGTATTTTGCTCGGTTTTCGACTATGCGGGAAAAGCAGATCTTAGCAGGAGCTAGTGGAATAAAAAGAGAAAATAAAGGCTTTACGCGCATTTTTCAGAGATAATTTAGCTTTAATATGGAACAAGAACGCTAAGAGTAGTGAGATCGGGCTTTAAACGTACATAAGAAATTAAGAATTTTAAGTATAGCTAGTAGTGTTACTACTCTACAATCGAAGATTCACAATGTAGAATACATTGAATTTCTTATTTTTTTTTTTTCAAAATAAGATTTTGTCTAGCATTAAGCATGGGAAAAAGGCCAACTGTAGGAAATAATTGAAAGAAAACTAACAGCAATCTGAATTATTTTTCTTAGCATAAGTGGACTAATTAAAGAATACAGATCACAAATCACGTTGCCGAACAACTGAGTAGAACAGTAATGTCAGGTTTAACACAAGATATTCCGTAGTGTAATAGGAGGCTGTTACAAATAGCTGTGAAAAGCGAGAAACGGCGAGAAAATCATTATCACGTGCTACCTTCTAGAGTTTCGTACATACGATCTATGCTCCTCGTAATACGTTACTCAATAGTAAACAGGAGGTTAGAGCACATGAAACATGAGTCGAAGAAGATAGTGTATAATGCTACCTAAAGGTTTATATGCAAATTTTTGGCCAAAGTTCACCTGTTACGTCCACCGCCAATTTAGTTTAATTTACTATATTCATGCTACCCAGATATTAAGCCGAAACAACTACAACCAAAGACAAAAGTGTTGGGAAGGTTCCTTGTTTACCTCACCCCTCCCCCACTCATCCCCCCTCTTTCAAAGTTGCTGTTAATGCAAATACTTAATTTACACTGTCTTTTGTATAGACGTTTTCAACATTGGATTTGGGGGAGAGGGGGGCTATAAAAAGCGTTGCGCGCGCCTTTAACTGAGCTGAAACCCAAAGGTAGTGTCTTTTTTTTTAGCGTTTTACAAACCTTCCCAACTAATTTTGTCTTAGGTTGTAGCTACTGAGATATGCAATTGATTCGAACATTGACGTTTTAATAACAAGGAGCTCTGACAAGCGTTTTAGAAAGCTTTTCAGACCATTTTTAACGTCACTATTTTAACGGTAATGAAAAAAAGAACGTGAGCAGAATCTATTGTTCCTGCCATGCAACATGGCTGCCGTGCAAAACCTCTATTCGTCGCACTTATTTGCGTTTCTAAATGTTTGTTCTTCTGCTCGAGCTCTTGAACTCTCGTTTGAGTTACGGATAGAGTTTCCTTTAAATTCTTGTTGTCTTCTATTAATTCTAGAGTATTTTTCTCAATTCTGGATAGCATCTTCCACATGTCCACCACCGAAGGCCTTCTTCCTTCTGCGCGGGTTTCGCTCGGACTGCCATCTTCAAGACAATTTGACCTTTTAGGCTACATGAATTATAGGTGAAGTTTCTTCTGTTGAGTCACTGCTTACTTGGTCTCTTTTCCTTCGGGACACACGATCTTTTTCCTCCTGCATTTTACAAAATTGCTTGATTTTGGCCTCGGGTTCCGCGGAGCTTACTCCACCATGACCGCCATGGTCAGCCACTCGTCCAAGTCCTTAGATAAGGCGTAGATAATACTGACCCCTTTCTATGGCAGAATGTACCAATACTCATTAACGCCTTTGATCAAGGATCAGTTTTTTTTTAAATTTTAATGACGAAATAAATAGAAAAAGAGAGTTAATCACTCTTTGGGTAGAAAGAGGCTCTGGATGGGTTGTTGACGGGGTTTCGACCGTTTTTCTCGACGTTTCGAGAAACGTGTCAATAAGAGGCGGTTCGTATATCCCTCTTCCTCCAAAGCTTAAAGCAAAACAAGCCATTATAAACATTAAAAACAGAGATCATGAATGTTTACGATGGGCTTTGAGAGCTTCGCGTTTCCCAGTTGCGGCAAACTCGGATAGACCAAACCAATATCCAACAAACGATGGCTTTGACTTTACAGGCATTTCCTTCCCAACGCCTTTGCATGAAATACCAAAGGTTGAGAAGCTGAATAACATTGCAATCAATGTTCTCGGCTGGAAAGATAGAAAAGTAGTGGTTTATCATGTTAGCGACAGTGAAGACCAGGAAATCTCATGTGCTAATGTAATGCTTATTACTACCAAAAATAGAGAGCACTACTGTTATATCAAGAATTTAAGCAGACGTCTTCGCGAACAACACGCCACAGACCACCAGGTTCATTTTTGTATGAGATGCTTGCAAGGCTTTTCATCAGATGAAGTTCTCAAGGAGCATCTCATCTATTGCAGAGGAGCCGTGGGACGTCCAGTTCCGAGTCAAGATGCCAAAGAAAGGCGAACGCTTTCTTCGCCTTGAAAACTTTCAAAAACAGATGAAGGCACCGTTTGTAATATACGCTGACTGTGAGAGCCTTATTAAGAGAATATATACATGCATTCCACCTATGGAACAAAGCAGCACCACTAATACCGAGGTTCACAAGCCTTCTGGCTTCTCCTTTGTTGTTGTCAGGTCGGATGGTGCGACAGGTGAGCAATATCTCTATAGAGGCGATAACTCTGTAAGAGAGTTTTTGACCGCTCTTATTGGAGTGGAAAGGAAAATAAGGGAATCCTTCAAGAATAAGGCCCCATTAGAAATGACAAAGAAAGACTTGGGGGACTTCCACACAGCCACTGAATGCAACATCTGCCACAAAGACTTAATCCGTCACAACGTCTGAGATGAGATAGAGTTCTGCGACACAGCCACAGGAGAGTACTGCGGTAAGGTACACAGAAGTACAAACGGATGTTACTCTAAACTCCTAAAACTCACTACACAAGAGGATACGGGCAACTATATCATCGACAAGTGGCAATAAAGAAAGCCAAAGCCTGAGGCATCATCGAAGACGACTGTTTCTTCTGCGGCGAGCCTCTATTACGCGAAAGTTTTAGAGACGCAGTAAGAGACCACTGCCACATTTCAGGTAAATTCCGCGGCGCGGCCCACAACACTTGCAACATAAGCTACTTCAGAATTAACCCCAAGAAAACAATCATACCAGTTGTCTTTCATAACCTGAAAGGATACGACGCTCACCACTTGATGCAGCAAATCGCAGAGGTTGGTTCTGATCTGAAATGCATCCCCAATAACATGGAGAAGTACATCTCTTTCTCCCTAGACAAGCTGAGGTTCATAGACAGTTGCCAGTTCTTACAATCAAGTTTAGATAGTCTTGTTGCATCAAACAAGCCAGGGGACTTCGAGATCACAAAACAACACGAAGTGGATCCAGCAAAAAGAAGCCTCTTCTTCGAAAGGGCGTCTATCCATATGAGTATATGGACTCTTTCGAGCGTTTCGAAGAAGAGTTTTTACCACCGAAAGAGGCTTTCAACAGCAAGCTAAAAAAGGAGCACATCACGGATGAAGATTACGAGCACGCCAAACGAGTGTGGGATGCCTTCGGATGCAGAAATCTCGGAGAGTATCACGATCTTTATCTGCTAACAAACGTTTTGCTCCTTGCGGACGTGTTTGAGGACTTTAGGAAAACATGCCTTAAAAACTACGGTCTAGACCCAGCACATTACTATACAAGTCCAGGCTTGAGTTGGGATGCATTATTGAAACATACATCCGTAGAGTTAGAGCTTCTGTTTGACTATAACATGCATCTCTTTGTCGAAAAGGGAATGAGGGGCGGTATTTCCACAGAGATGAAGCGACACAACAAGGCAAACAACCTATACCTCAGTGACTACAACCCGAACAAAGAGAGAGTCTACATCATTTTTCTCGATGCAAATAATCTCTACGGTTGGGCCATGAGCCAGCCGCTTCCCGTTGGTAATTTCAGTTGGACTCGAACCATGCCAACCGAAGAGCAGATAATGAAGTTGGAACCAAACAGAAAGAGAGGCTATATTCTCGAGGTATCAAAGATCCCTTGCGAGAGGGTTGAATCTAGGGAAGGACAGGACCGAAAAGCTACTCCTCACTCTGAAAGACAAGCACAATTATGTCCTTCACTGCCGTAATCTTCAGCTATATCTGAAGCTTGGGATGAAGCTGAAGAAAGTTCACAAGGTGTTGGCTTTCAACCAGAAGGATTGGATGGAATCTTATATCAGACTGAACACCGAGCTCAGAAAGAAGGCTACATCAGACTTTGAAAAGAACTTCTTCAAACTCATGAACAACTCAGTCTTTGGCAAGACGATTGAAAACCTCAGAAATCGTGTTAACATAAAGCTTGTTCGAGTGTACGAGATAGACAAGCTCCGGAAGTTAATCGCCAACCCTCTCTTCGCAAGAGCAACAATGTTCGGAGAGAGTCTTGCTGGCATTCAAATGCATAAAGACAAGATCACAATGAATAGACCGGTCTATACAGCATGTGTGTGCTGGATCTCTCCAAGACTTTGATGTACGAATTCTATTACTTCCACCTGAATCTGAGATACGGTTCGGAATGCCAGCTTCTCTATACCGACACAGATTCCCTGCTTCTAGAGATCAAGGCAGAAGATGTCTACAAAGACATGGAGAAAGATATCTTCGTTTACGACACGAGCGACTTCCCAAAGGACCATTTCCTTCACAGCCAAGAGAACAAGAAAGTCATCGGGAAAATGAAGGACGAGTGCGTCGGCGTGCCTATCTCGGAGTTCTTGTGCTTGCGCTCGAAGATCTACTCAATCTTGTTGGGAAATGAGAAAAACATCAAAAAAGCAAAGGACACGACGAAGGTGGTTACAAAGAAGGAAATTATACACCAGAACTACAAATACGCTCTCTTCAAAAAGGAAACCTTCAAACACAGGATGGACATGCTTCGAAGCAAAGACCACCAGATCTACGGCGTGCATGTAAACAAGACAACGCTCTCGCCCTTTGACTCAAAGCGTTGGATTAAAGATGACGGCATTCACACGCTGGCATATGGTCACAAAGATATCGGAGTCAACTGAGTGCCATCCGGCACAAAAATCAGCTCCTCACGGACGAAGCCCCGCTTGGACCCATCGTAAAGGTTATACACAACCGGCTCGTTTGGTTTGGTAACAACCCTTTCAATGTTGTAGACATTCAAGACCAGATTGGAGATCAGTCGCCCGCCTACTCCCACCCCTAGCTCGCCAGGCTGGTACAAATATCTCACATTTATCCGGGAAGGAAGCTTTTGCTCGTTCTCTCCCACTGGTCCTGAATAGGGGGTAGAGGGCTTGGATGAAACGGCTTTCTCTATGATTGCTTGTGCAGGCTTCTTGCCAGTTCATCTGGTGACTTCATTGTTTAAAGCTGATACAACGTCTGGCAGCCTTTTAACCAATTCAGTCGATCCCTGTCCGGAGGGAAGGCGCATTTTAACCGCATACTGGTGTCCAAACAAGCGTTCAGCCAGGGTTCGGTTGAATCTTTCAACTATTGCTTGGTCTCTGTGGATATCAACACGCCCACGACGAATAGCAGTTTGCAATCTCCCATAGCCTTAGTCATAGCACCCATAAACTCACGTCCAGTCGAAAAAGCAACCTGAAAAAAATAAGGCTAACCCTAACCCACTATCCCACCCCTTTATCTTGCAAAAACATAAGACCCGAGTGGTTACAGATCAGACATGTGGCTAAGGTTCAAACCACCAGTAAATGGAAATTGAGCAGGTAAACAAATCCTGTGCAATACTGACAAAAGAGTAATATTTTGTTGGATTCTTCGTCTCCACTCATCTGTAACAATGCTTTCTCCATGCACTTCTTTCGGAGAACAGTTCAAAGGAACGTCCAATTTACAATTTTGTGTATTACTAGATTATTTGTGGAAATGCACCTGATTTTTATGACAACAGTTGGAAGTTTGCGCATTCGGAAAAGGGTCAACCTGAACGTAACAAAGTAAGTTTACGGCGAGAAGCCTTATGTAAAGTTTTGTTTAATTCTGAAACCAAAATAAGCTTACACTGAATCACATGGGACACTCTGTAAATGACAACCAAAAGAAAATTACAAGCAATCACAGAAATTTAAAAAAAAAAAAAACTCAGCTTACCAAGTATCGACGAGTGCACAGAAATGTTAGTCAGATGGGCTCAAAAATGCGCTCACTATAAATGAACCTAGCGACATGAAGCACGTCTGTTTTTTTCCTAGCGCGTGACAAAAGTCCCGGATGATCATGGAAAACCGCTAGTATGTACTAGGGAGTCACTAGGGTGTTGAGCGTGGACTTCAACGTGGCCCCCTTTTGAACATGCCTGGTAGCATTCGTTTAACAAAGGGAACTTAGATTAACACGGTTCAAAGTTCAGTTCAAAGTCAATCAGATTACTCCAACAAACACAGCTTCGTGATTAGGCGGACCAGAGTTCTTGGTCTTTACATCAGCCGTTCGGACCAAAACATCAGGGCCCAGGAACACCTTCACATTCGGCCTAGTGGCCATTGGCCACGAGGAACGTTGTCTGTTTCCACAAAGACTACAATATCGGTCACATTTGTTGGAACGGTCGGTCCAATTTCTTCCCTTCTTTACTTTCCAATGTTTATCTTCAAGCTGCTAGAGTCCAAAAAAATAATGCGAACGCAACATCGGGGAGAAAGGAGCAACGTTGGGGAACAGAGAAGATGGCCCGCGCATGTGCTTTTCATTTCCGAACTGACAAATCTGGAATTTTCATGAAGCGTTTCAAGTAATTATGTCTTGTATTGCAATGTTGGTCATATTTGTGTGTCCGCTTTCTTCCTTTCTTTCGTTTTCAATGTTGATGTTCAAGATGCTAGAGTAAAAACAAAATGCGAGCGCAACAATTGTGAGAAAGGAGCAACATTTGGGGAGAGGAGATGGCCCGCACGTGCTCTACATTTCTGAACTGACAAATCTAACGCCGCTTTGACCCCTTTGCCACTGCTTTCTCGGGAGTGCAGGTCTTCATCTTGGAAGTAAGCGGGTGGCAGGAACACACCTAGTCGCTGCTGGAGCAGGTGACTGGTTTCCAGTCAATCGAGTCGTCGCTGCTTGGTCACAAGTGTCGGCCGTTCAGCATTCCCACTTTCTCAGCGAATACAGTTCTGAGGGTTTCCCTCGTTTTGAAGGCATGCAAATGTCCAAGGATTAATCTCATCGTGCGGCGGACGCTCCTGATAAGACGCTCCCATACTCCAGACATGTGACTGGCAGTAGGGGGTTGGAAGTGCCACTTCTGCGGTTGCCGGCAATACCACTCGAATACCTTCTCGTGCACGGATTGCTGGATGGTCTTGTGGTCCAACTGTTGAATGACCAGTATGATTTCCTTCCCTCTCCAATTAAAGTTTGTTCCGTTATCGCCGCATGATGAAAGCAATCCTTGGGCGCTTTTGCACTGACGAAAACACGACATATCAAACAGGACACTGTCACTTTAAGTGACTATGCTTTCTGCTAAATCACCTACAGTTGAGCCATTAGTAAGCAACCCACCACCATGCAAAACGTAGGTTGATAAGCAGAAGGAAATCTAGGGGTTTGTTTTGACGTACCGATTAGCTGGTGTCTAATTAAAATATTATATATTGTTTTTTACCAACATTTTCGTTATTGGCTAGCTAGGGACTTGTGTGTTTAAGGCGCAAGTTCATAGTAAGCGTTCCTTTTCCAAACATTTTGGACCCACCTCTGAAAAGAACTTTAATTTACCGTTCGTTTGTGTTGCTGATTTTAACTTAGATTGGAGACTTATTAAGGAACAACAACTCGATTTTTTTTTCTTTCAAGAAAACACGTTTCGACAGAAGTTTTTATTACCACACTTATTAAATTTTATTTCAATTATAACTATTGGATACTTTATGAAACACTCGCTCTCTTGTTTTGGAAACATTGGTCTTAACTTGTTTCTTCACGGCTAATATTTGCTTGCGCCTTTTTTATGCTTTTCTACTGCAAGACTACTGTTATTCTGTCTTGAATTGTACAATGGTTTTATGAAAGCTATCATGGTTAACACCTGTTAAGTATTAATAACAAAATGCGAATCAAAACTCTAATTACTCATGATGAGTAAAATGGGCCACATTCACGATTACCACCAGTACCATGATGGTTTTCGAAGCCGTACTGGTTCGTATATCCAGCGGCAGATCGAGGGGACGGCTCCACCTCCCTCTTGTCGCTGACATTTTTTTGACCCCTTTGCCACCGCTTTCTCGGGAGTGCAGGTCTTCTTCTTGGAAGTATGCGGGTGGCAGGAACACACCTAGTCGCTGCTGGAGCAGGTGACTGGTTTCCAGTCAATCGAGTCGTCGCTGCTTGGTCACAAGTGTCGGCTGTTCAGCATTCCCACTTTCTCAGCGAATACAGTTCTGAGGGTTTCCCTCGTTCTGAAGGCATGCGAATGTCCAAGGATTGCTCTCATCGTGCGGCGGACGCTCCTGATAAGACGCTCCCATACTCCAGACATGTGACTGGCAGTAGGGGGTTGGAAGTGCCACTTCTGCGGTTGCCGGCAATACCACTCGAATACCTTCTCGTGCACGGATTGCTGGATGGTCTTGTGGTCCAACTGTTGAATGACCAGTATGATTTCCTTCCCTCTCCAATTAAAGTTTGTTCCGTTATCACCGCACGATGAAAGCAATCCTTGGGCGCTTTTGCACTGACGAAAACACGACATATCAGACAGGACACTGTCACTTTAAGTGACTATGTTTTCTGCTAAATCACCTACAGTTGAGCCATTAGTAAGCAACCCACCATGCAAAACGTAAGTTGATAAGCAGAAGGAAATCTAGGGGTTTGTTTTGACGTACCGATTAGCTGGTGTCTAATTAAAATATTATATATTGTTTTTTACCTACATTTTTGTTATTGGCTAGCTAGGGACTTGTGTGTTTAAGGCGCAAGTTCATAGTAAGTGTTCCTTTTCCAAACATTTTGGACCCACCTCTGAAAAGAACTTTAATTTACTGTTCGTTTGTGTTACTGATTTTAACTTAGATTGGAGACTCATTAAGGGACAACAACTCGAATTTTTTTTTTCAAGAACACACGTTTCGACAGAAGTTTTTATTACCACACTTATTAAATTTTATTTCAATTACAATTTTTGGATACTTTATAAAACACTCGCTCTCTTGTTTTGGAAACATTGGTCTTAACTTGTTTCTTCAAGGCTAATATTTGCTTGCGCCTTTTTTATGCTTTTCTACTGCAAGACTACTGTTATTCTGTCTTGAATTGTACAATGGTTTTATGGAAGCTATCATGGTTAACACCTGTTAAGTATTAATAACAAAATGCGAATCAAAACTCTAATTACTCATGATGAGTAAAATGGGCCACATTCACGATTACCACCATGATGGTTTTCGAAGCCGTACTGGTTCGTATATCCAGCGGCAGATGGAGGGGACGGCTCGACCTCCCTCTTGTCGCTGACATTTTTTTACAATTTTTCGTTTCATCTGTAACAAGGTGAAATTTTAGCTTGAACGAGAGTTCACGAACCGCGAGTGCATGCATGTCCCAAACTCGTGATATGAAAGCGAGCCGTCCGTTTTCGTGTTGGCCCACCAGAATTGTTTTAAATGTGGGGAATATGAAAGAAATGGCAACTCATTTAAAATGTTAGTGAGTAATTCACGAGTGACGTAACAAACATGTGCAGTGCGTAACTCATCTATCTTAATCCGCAATTAGCTAGGATTATTTAAAGTCTCGTAGGCCTAGAGTTTAGAGGTCTCCACAATGTCACGCACTGTAAAATGCCCTCTTTGTTGAACGTAATCCCATGGTAAACTGCATGTGACAAAGTAGCATAAAGTCCACAAACGTACTTTTTTAAGTACAGCAACAGGGGGTAAGCTTTCATATACTTACGCGAAGACCATGGCTTGTCTGCGTAGCCACCGAAGACGTTCTCACCGCTTTTAATCACAACAAGAGTTGGTGACTTTCCGTCGCACTTCTTGTGGAATATGGCTGGGTCCCTCCCATCTTTGGTTGCCTTGTACAACAAACTCCATTTGGCATCACGTGGTTGATCCCAAATCCAGGACAGCAAAATGTTTTCGTCATCACGGCTGGTTGTTATCGATGGCTCACTGAACACTTTTGGCAATCGATAAAACTTGGCTTCAGCGAGTAGTTGGCGTCGCAGTGTTGACAGCATCTCCTTCGAACAGAGTAACTCACCATTGCGGAGATAATTGAGTATATATCTATTGGAAAACGTAAAGGACTCATCAAAACAAAAAGTAGATGTATGTATGAAAGTACGCGCCGTATGTAACGCGCGTGCTTGATCGAGTTTTATCAAATACACCCAGCTAACGACACCACTATGCACGCGTTGATAATGGGTCATTTTAGGAATGAACTGGAGGCGTTTTCCTTTTGCATTGTTGAGTTATAAAACCACTTAAAAATTATGAACACTAAACACTCGAGAAGTGCGAAAGGCACTCGCCTGCGGCTCCTACTTCTCTAAGTATCGGCTTCTCTCGCGTCATTTTCTTTTTGTAATTCCCGCGTCCTTTTATAACTCAACAATGTACTTGTTCGCGTTTAATCAAAACAATAACAAAATTCTCGAATCTGATTGGTTATCAGCGCGCCCGATTAGAGCATCAATATGACAGTTTACGCGTCATGCTTGTAATTGGACGATGTAATGGGACAGTATGCGTCATTTGCGCGCGCTATCCTTTTTCCATGCATGCATCTCGGTCAAAAACACTCAATTGTTATGTTTTTAATCACCAAAACGTGTAACCATTTAACGCTTTATCCTCGAATTTTGTTATAGTTTTGATTAATTGGTAACAGGACTTCGTGCCGTCCAATTATGCCTGTAATCATACGCGTGATTAAACAAATCGGACGACCGCGATTTTGTTAATCACTCCTATGATTACAGACCGAATTGGACTCCACTCAGTCCTATTACCATTATTAATATTGCCTTTATTGCACACTTCACAAAATTACTCGCTTCTTTTTGGAAGAGAGTAGTTTAAATTAATTCCAAATTGTACTCCGTGTAAACTTTTAATTCGCCTGGCCCCAGTTGTGCAAAGAGTGGATAGCGCTATCCACCAGATAGATTACTATCCAGTGGATAAACGTTAACAAAACCCATTGCGCTATCCACAGGATAGTGGTTTATCCGATGGATAGCGCTTTCCACGTTTTGAACAACTGGGCCCTGATGTTTACATTGTATTTAAGGGTGAGGTACATCTTGCAACCTACTGTAGGTTTCCGTAAATTTCTGAAGTTACCCCAAGACTTGCAAGGACGATACATACGAAGTGAACCTTATAAAATTAAATAAAAGGCTGGTTGTATACTACTGCTGCTACTGCTACTGCTACTGCTACTGCTACTGCTACTGCTACTGCTACTGCTACTGCTACTGCTACTGCTACTGCTACTACTTTATTTCATCACGGTGTCACATTCACTATTAGTGGTATACAGCTTTGGAGATATGCCTACTTTTATAAATGATGATTTTTCCTGACGAGATCTTTTAATGTCCGCCACAATATGGAATTGTTGAAGGTGATGAATATTTCAGTGTTAGCCATTTTATTTTGGAGGAGGAAGTTGGGTAATACCCTTAAGGGGGACCAGAGGTTAAGCAATTCCAAAAACAAAAATAAAAACATTTCTGCGCAACTTTGTCAATAGAAAAACTATCGCGCACAGTGAAGGGAATTAAAAAATAATCTTTAAAACTATTAAAACAAATCGTGCGGACAGAAAATTGCCATTTAGTCGTTGGTGAAAGACAATAGGAAGCGGAAATAAGAATTAGAAATTGGAACTGAAAAGTTTGGTGGCTACCTGACACTTGGATGGATACATGAAAAAATATAAATTGTTGAAATCAAGGTGCCAAACTTATGCCATATATTTTAGCACTTTGATTTCAGCGACTTTTACTTTTTCATGTAAAATAAGACTTGAAATTGAATACTCGTGGATTATAAAATAGACTGCAATACACCTGGCCTATTCTTTCGCGATCGTGTGATGACAGTGTCGTACATATGAATCTTACTTACTTACTTTACTTTGGCCCTTTGCTCCTCCCGGAACATAGGCCACCAACAATAACTCGCCAGTCTCCTCTGTCCTGTGCTATCCCTTCAAGTTGTTTCCATGTGTGTCAAGTCCTCTCAATGTCCTTTTCAAGCTCTCGCCGCCAGGTGTTTCGTGGTCTCCCTCTCTTTCGTTGACCTTGGGGTTTCCAATTCAGGGCTTGACGGCTGATGCTACTAGGTGGTTTGCGTAGCGTATGGCCAAGCCATCTCCATCTCCTTTGTCGGATGTCCTCTTCCACTGGAGTCTGCTGCGTCCTTGCCCATAGGTTCTCATTACTGGTGGTTTCTGGCCAGTGGATTCTTAGGATTCTACGTAAGCATTGATTTATAAGGGTCTGGATCTTCTTCATAGATGCTTTGGTTGTCCGCCATGTTTCTGCTCCATACAAACGTACCTTGGTAGATGTGCCGATTTCTCTGGAGTACCATACCTTTCTTAACATGTTGAATGCTGATCGTGCCTTGCCGATCTTAGTTTTTACATCTGCGTATGTTCCCCCACTTTTGTCCATTACACTGCCCAAATAGGTAAAAGACTCAGCTTCCCCCAGTTCCTTCCCTTCAATTGTGACTGGTTCATCAGTGCCTGCATTGATCCTCAGGATCTTTGTCTTCTGTTTATTGATCTTCAGTCCTATTTGCACTAAGGTGTGATACAGGTCAGATGTTTTTGCCTGCATCTGCTGGTGGTTATGCGACAGAAGCGCTACATCGTCCGCAAAGTCCAGGTCGTCCAACTGTGTCCACAAGGTCCACTGGATCCCATTTCTTTTCTGGTTTGTGACAAGTGTCATGATCCAGTCTATAGCCAAGATAAACAGAAAAGGTGACAGAAGGCATCCCAGCCTTACCCCGGTCTTAACCTCAAACTTCTCTGTCAATTTCCCATCATGAACCACTCTGCACGACAGACCCTCATAAGAGTTTCGAATCAGGTTGACAAACTTCACGGGTACACCATAATGTCGAAGCAGCTTCCATAATGTCTCCATGTCTAGGCTGTCAAAAGCCTTCTCATAGTCAACAAAATTTACATAAAGGGGGGAGTTCCATTCAATTGATTGTTCCACTATAATTCGCAGTGCTGTGATCCGATCGGTACATGACCTGCCTGGCCTGAAGCCCGCTTGCTGATCCCGGAGGGTGTGATCTATTGGTCCTTTCAACCTTTCCAAGATGATTCTGTTCAGTATTTTCCCCGGGACAGACAGGAGTGTGATTCCTCTATAATGTGAACATAGACCGAGGTCTCCTTTCTTGGGGATCTTGATCAGGAGTCCTTCCTTCCATTCTAAAGGGATCTCTTCTTCTTCCCAGATTTTCTCAAACAATCCATAGAGTATCTCAGCTAGCATCTCTGGGTCTACCTTGAGTGCTTCCGCTGGAATCTCGTCTGCCCCTGCTGCTTTGCCATTCTTCAGCTGCTTGATGGCCTTCCTGATTTCTTCCCTGGTGGGCTTACCACAATCAATTGGTAGATCTTCTTCAGCTGCGGGGATGTCTGGTGCATTGGCTGGAGCTGGCCTGTTGAGACGCTCCTCAAAGTGCTCTGCCCATCTGCTTAGCTGTTTATCCGCACCTACCAACGCACTTCCGTTCTTATCTTTCACTGGGCGTTCTGTTCGTACAAACTTGCCCGTAAGCTTCTTGGTTATGTCATAAAGCTGTTTCATGTTCCCATTTGCTGCCGCCTCCTCTGCTTCCTGTGCCATACATATGAATCTTGGTGAACATTAATACTTCTCAAACCTCAGGCTATTAGTTATTGATCAAGTTTGAACAAAACAAAATCATAAGCGTAACGGTATCTTGGAAACCCGATCTTAATTAGTGTAGATTTTGGCTATTATATGTTACAGTAAAATTCCAAGGACTCTGGGTATATACCAAACAGTTTTAATTTTCGTATTATATAACCGCATTTTCTTTCATCTGCATATAATTTCCCGTCAGAATATAGCGGATATGTACCGTATTGTCGCCGATTGGTGAGAGTAAAATAACGGGAAAGGAAAATAATGCTTCACAACCCCTCTACTGATAATTATCGTATATCTTGATATTGCGGCATGGCAATGTTATTCGCAGTTCCCTTTTGGGAATTCGAGCGATTTATATTGCTCGTTTCCACGCGGTTCACCCATTGACGTCACCAGTTGCACGTTCACTTCCCACCCGCCCTACGCCTGCTATTATTATCTCTTCATTAACCTCAAGTGAACTCAATTTGGAGAACATGTTAAGTTCCGGGCATCGTCCATGCAGTTTTTCGCGTCCGGTATGTACTCGCATTGTTTTTATATTATGAACATTCCATAGCTCGTTAATATAGTTATTGTTTTGTACGGTGGTTGTTATACTTATTGTAAAATGAAAATATGTATTATATGCGGCTGAACACAGTAAAAGGGAATAGAATGGCCGATTACCAAATTCCGTTTTGCATAATTTCTGAATAGAGTGGTTCTCATCTGAGTGTCGTAAAACCAAAAGTAATAGGCCATTTCCGAGTTGCTTTTTGTCTCATTACCAAAGCGAGGCTTGGTGCACAACCTTTCAAATGAAAATTAGTTTTCATTCACATGTAAATAAGACTAATTTTCACATGAAAGGTTGTACACCAAGCCTCACTCTGATAACGAGACAAAAAGCAACTCGGAAATGGTCTATCACTCTGGCCAATCACAACAGCAGACGCAGACAATCCAATGAACCAATCAGAAATCAATGCAAATACATGTAGCCGGCACCAAGCGCGGGAAAACGCGTGCGAGTAAATTACGATTGGTTTAAGTTTTAATTGAAAATCGCTCTAACGACACTGTCCCGGTGATTTTGCTGGTTTATGGCCCAAAGTACTACATCTTCGAATAAATGGGGCAATATATACGCAGCTCTTACAAGGTCTTCTCTGATTTGCTGAGAAAACAATAGAAAAATCAACACAACAATGGACCCTAGCTTTGAAAACAATAGAGCTGCATGATACCCAGGTCCAATGAAATTAGTGGTTGTTAAGAGCTGCGTGGTATCTAGAATAAATGCCCTTGGCGCATACATAAAATGCCCCTTGAGCACCGAGAGGAAATATCAAGTGTTTCTCGAAGGGAGAACGGACTATAATCAGTTTTTGAGCTATTTTACTGAGATACACGAGAAGAAATTTACAAAAGTAGCTAATTTTTTTAATCCATTTCCATCCCGGTCATCCGAAGCTATAGAGAGATTTATTTATAGCTTTAGTGCCGATCCATTATGTTTAGGATTCCGTTGATACAAATATATCTGTTGATGGCTTGTCAAAAGATGCTAGAATATGTGACATAAATGGGGTATTCCTATCACAAGACCTTTTAAACAGGGAGGGAACCTTAACACCTCTTTTGAAGTACATTTTTGTCCCATAACGGCTTATGCTGAAATAATTGCCCTGCAAGAGTAGCACTCAACAGATATTTTACTTTGGATTATCGGAACAAAGCTAAGTTATAATATATATAGATAGGTCCAGCCTATCAGCGTCGCACTTTGAACAAGCTTAAGTAAGGTGAAACTTAACTAAGGTGAAAGGTTGGAAGCACAAGAATTAAGATTGAAGAACGGGCTATTTTCAGTTTTATCAATTTTCAAAAACAGTATTACCCGACCGTCTGCACAGTACATTTAGACAGTACAAAACTTCACAAAAACAACTTTTCTCTTCCCAGAATAACTAGTACGACTACTTTCCGAATAAAATACAGTTTTTGTTTGTCAAATATTGCCCGAGAAACTGATTTGGAAATTAAAATTGCAAAAATACACAAACATAAGCTTATTTGCATAAGTAAGGCGACGCGAGTGAAGACAGAAAATCTAAGTCTTGTTTTGTTTACATAAAATTGCTTTTTAATCTATGTAATGAATGAACAAAGACGGACAACACAATCATCTTTCGAAAAATTTTATTCAATCTCCATTAATTTATGTTTAAAAGCCAAATACGTACTATTTCTAGGGCATCAAGACAGAGCTGTCCTCGATGAAATTCGATGAAATTCGACTTAATTTGAACACGTTTCATAAACATGTCTCCAAAACTTAAGAGAACTCAAAGGAAAAGTCAATCAAAAATTGATATCAACATAAATTCCCATCGAAAAATGTGATTTATTTTACCTTTAAAGCACTGGACTGCTTGGAAATTCGTTAAAACTCCGCTTCTTCGGTTCTGATATCCGTAATAAAACAAGGCATCTCCCTGCATTGATAATATGAAGTTCCTCGAAGCAAGATTTTATTCCTGAAAGCTCTTCTTTTTCCACTAAAGCAGCTTCTGAGTATTCCATTAATTAGTATCCCTGTCTTGAGTAGCAAACCGCGAAAAACTGCAGGGAAATAACGACTTTAATTCTCCGCTAAACACAACAATCCAACTAAAGTGTTTACCGAGCTGACGGCTGTGTGGCCGCGCGAAAAACAAAGCCTCAAAGATGCCGGATGTTGATGACGTCGAACGCGCATGTTTTGCGAAGTCATACGAGCCCGCGAGCTAACCCAAAGCGTACGGCGGGCGTTCGGCGGGCGTTCGGCGGGCACACAACGCGCCCGCGAAACACTCCGCTAGCCATGGCCATGAAAATGATGGGCTGAGTTCTATGAGTATGGAGCTGCGCAGCCAGGCCTTTGGCCTGGCAAGTGCTCCGCTAAAATATCCCGTGGAAAATTTAAACACTTCTTGTTATCGAAAACGATTATGTTTTTTTCGCCTAATTACATTCGTTCCCTCCAGAATATTTATATCAGTCTCTGCGGCATTAAATTGTTCGAAGTGAACTCAAACTCAAGCCTGCAATAATAAAGCTAGTTGTGTTCCGCCTTCATCTTAGTGTACCGAGTCTCGTAAAACATTATCTGACGGAGTTTGTATAATCATCCAGATTTACTAACACTGTCGACGCGAAATCAATGCTTAGGCCCAGTTCAAACGTCGAACTTCACATGTGCCGAACCTAATGCAAATGAGCAAGAACAATAGATTTTGCACATTTGCATTAGGTTCGGCACATGTGAAGTTCGACGTTTGAACCGGGTCTTAGTTATCATTTTTCTTCATCAAACGTTTCTATCCAGAAATAAAACAGTTCGGATAAACAGGCTTAAAACCTCAGCTTTCGATTAAAGGGCCCATACACTATATCTGTCCTACCTGAACAGCTCTCCATCCCTGTCAATGAAAAACGATCCATCTTCATCTTTTTTCAACTTCGACGTGGCTGCCAGCATCGATTTTGGATATTTTGTCAAAGTTACAAGACATGTCTTGTAATTAATGCCTCCAACATTAAGTTTTACAATTTGGTCTACAGCCATTGTTCTATGGTGAATCTTGCACGACAGGACAAATCAACAAGACCAAGTAGGATCGCGATTTTCGGAAGTTTGCTTATATACATGTATTATCTTAAGACACCAATATAACAAAGGATAAGTTCCTCAAAATATACGCCTATGATTGGTTTACAAATTTGCTCTGTCATGAACATTGAGACGTTCTGTGGGTTTAATTAATTTTCGGTTATTTTTAAATACTGAAATTGTTGTTTTGAGTATTTGATTGTGTTCCATTACCGAACCCAATTAAAAATTACAGGACTGGGTGATTTTGATAAATTTGAACACGATCGGTTCGAGCCCTTTTCTTTGCGTTGATCCTGACATTGCAGCAGTTTTTATTTGTTTCATGTTTGTTCTGTTCGTCTAGATTTTGTCTTTGTTTTTGTTCTTTCTTTTAATTTTTATTTCGCCAAGTTTAAAACAATCCAAATCTATACGTTTGCGAAGCCCATACGATGATAAAGAAAACGCTTTAAGGAGAATTGAGAGAAATTAATATACGTTATTCTACTGACTGAAACAATAAGTAGTATTTCATACGGCTCGGGTTGTATTTTAAAGCTTGAGTTGATTTTCGTCTTTTGTGACTGCATTTCCTATCAACTATATATGACTGGGACTGACAGCTAGGAATGCGGTTGTCTACTGTATTGACTTATTATCATGTAGCTCATGAAAGTAAAATAACGGGAAAGGAAGAAAACATTTCAAAACGCTTCTACCAGCAATTATGGCCGATGATATGGTTAAGCACTCGAGAGATTGGGCTACCACTTCCACACTATCGGAAGATATATAAATTCACTTACTGATCTATTTGACGACGCACGTAAATCCTTTCGTTCGCAGTTTTGGTTAATAATTCAAGTTTAAGTTGTACAAAAATTCAAATTCCCTTTTGTGAAATTGCTGAATAATTAAATTGAAGTTTATTCTCAATAAAGTAGCAAAAGAAAATTATGGCACAGTTTGAAGAGCCGTTAATAATTAATAATAATAATAATAATAATAATAATAATAATAATAATAGTAATAATAATAATAATTCGGCACGACGTATAAAGTCTAAATAAAGGAGGCACGACTCACTTTTTTTTTTTGCCGTGGGGTGAATGTTTCGAAATCAAAATTTCGCAGGGAAGACATGCGTTGATTGCTTTTATCAAGTTTATGAAATGTGATCAAAGTTATATATGTCACAGGTTTCCAAGCGACAGCGGTTACCATAGCAACACCAGCTTATTGTTTTAAACATAGTGAAACTTTCAGCCTTTATAGTATTCACGTATCACTAGCTACAGATGAAGAAAATTTATAAGACGTTTTTCAAGTAAATCAAAGTCATTTTTAGGGCATGATAGCAAAAACAGTAGAGCAATAGAGCAAGTAATTTGCATAAAGCAAAAATATTTCCAAAATGCTCTTACATATCATTTGAAAACAACTAGCCGTTAAAATAATGATTGCAAGGTAAATAGCAATCATTACGTAATGTTTAGCTCTTTTCATGTAATGTTTAATAAAATATCAGCTATTAAAAACTGCAAATTGTTGGGTGATCAGGCAAAGCGCTAATGAACAATACATTCTTTGCAAACTTTTGAGTTTTTAAAACAGCATTACACGAAAAGTATCTAGTATGCCGGGCTCAAATCTCCCAGATACCACGCAGCTCTCAACAACCTCTAATTTCATTGGACCTGTACATCATGCAGCTCTATTGTTTTCAGGGTTAGGGTCCATTGATGTGTTGTTTGTTCTGTTGTTTTCTCAGCAAATCAGAGAAGACCTTGTAAGAGCTGCGTACTGCCCCAAATTTCCAGAGAATGCTAATTGTACTATGCTTTTTAAATATTCGGAGTTGATTTTATTGTAGCTCGGTTATAGAAAATGAGGTGAATATGCTACAATGGGGCAATAATTGTAAATAACGATTCGTTTATTTCCGTGACCCCAAGGAGCGCTAATATATTTTTTTATTAATCGAAATATTGACCGTGAAAAAAAAATAATCAAAAGTCACCATTTTTCTGCGACAGAAAGCAACTAGTAAATCCAGGGGAAAAGATTGCTTTCCCCAATATTATTTGCCGCTGAAATATTCAGCTACAATCGGACAACCGAAAAGCTAATACTGTATTAGCCTTCACACTTTTTCGTTAAAGGCGCTGAAATAATGTGAAAAACGTAACAGTACATAGCCCGAGAAAACAGAGCACTTTTCGCGGAAGGTTGTCTGAGAAATTAATGCAAAAATACCGTACTGATGATGTAACTGATGTACTGATTGGTTGAGAGATTGTTTCAACCAATCAGAAGGACTACCCTGATCTTCGTAGCGTTACATCATCAGTACGGTATTTTTGCACTCATTTCTTGGACGTATTTTCGTGGAGGTAACCATAGTGGCGCCACCGCGAAAAGTCGTCTGTTTTCTCAGGGTAAACAGTACAATGCCATTCCAAGTGTTTTCTGATTATTCCTCGTTGCGTGCCCCTCAACTGAGATACAATGTTCCTATTGCCGGCCTTGCATTCTGGTGACGTCTTACTCGATCATCTCTACACTAGAGATACAGCATAACTGGACCAGTGCGTTATATTTACGCGTCGTGTGGACCTTTGCATTGAACGATTTTTATTCGTGAGTTAAATCCCAAAACATTAGGAAATGGTGCAGGACATAGTGGATATATTAATACTGTATTGGCTTTTAGTGGTCTTGCCTAACACACACAGTATAATTCTAGACCATATTTAATTACTGATGTTATTGTGTATACAAACATTGAAGAATGTGTAACTCCCGTATTTTTGCTAAAAAAGCTAATTAGAGGTTCATCTCTCGAACATTTAATATATTTACAGCGGTTACCATTATTACGCGACCAATCGCACTTCATTTCACAAGGTCAAACTTGGGTTTGGTGGACGTCAATCAAAGGAAAGGCAAAATTTCGACTGGATTTCGAACAATTTTACCAAAATGAAATAGTAAAAATTTTATAACAACCAAATTTGAAGTCAATTACAGTTTTAAAGAGATTTTATCCGGCATGATAAAAGATTGGCACTGCGTGCAGCGGCTTTATGATTGTGATCCGCCTGCTATTCATCTGCATCCCTGAGTCACAAATTATCACGTGCAAACGGCAGCTTTTCTTTTCGTTTAAAATGGCTTTGAAATAACTTTTGCTTAAATTTTAACTTCTTAACTGGTAAAATTGTCTATCTGTTTTTAGCTCTGTTTGCTTCCCGCTATTTCGTATCCTGTCACAATCCAAAATAATGTTAACGCCTTTTCTTTGATTGAAATCACACCCAATAAACAAAAATGGAAAGAATGTTTGTTTTAAATTGCGGTGATCGATTTGCTACTTTTTATCTCGTGGATGCTTTGGAAACCACGAGATTTTGAGGCCTTTAGTGTGTAATGTCAGCACATTTCTGTGGTTATTTCCGCTCAAATCTGTCGTTATTTCCGTGAAACGTTTCGTATGTGACTCAAAAGTAATCAAATCCTATAATAATAATAAAAAAACGCTAAATGGCGTAAAAAGGAAATTTTAATAATAATAATAATAATAATAATAATAATAATAATAATAATAATTACTTTATTTATCCTACATAGCCAAATAAAATAACTATGCTATAAAGTGTAACTAAGGATAAAAATATAAACATACTAAAAACTTTAAAACTAACTTTAAAATTAACCATACATTATAATCAATAAGATAAAGTTCTGTATTATTAAATTACATTGCTAATAACATGAACATCGATGGGAAGTACGGTCTAATTCACAAAACATATTTATATGACTCAGTCTTAAACTTTGGTAATATAGTAAATTCTCTAATATGTCTAGGAAAACCGTTCCAGTCCGCTGCTGCCGCGTATTGAAAAGTGGTCTGACCAGTTTTTATATTCCGTTTGGGAAGATGTAGGAGAGTGTTATCACGCAGACTTCTACTGTGCATATCACATCTGAAATTGACCTTCTTTTTTATTACAAGGTAAAAAAAAATGCAAATTTAAAAAAAAACATTGCTGTCAAAATCTTGTTGCCTTGGAAACCACATGGACAATAAAATGCCATACGAGATTGTTGCCAGATAAAGTTTAGGAAAAGTCACAAAGTTTGAAGGCGTCTGATTTTGTATTAAAAAAGTTATGAATGTTAAATGTTAGTGAAGGCAACTTGTGCCCCCCTCCCCCACCCCCAAACTAAATAGGGTTAAGGTCTCGCGGCCACCCTTCATCAGTCCCATGTTTATTTGTCTTTGTTATTTTTATTAAATTGGAAACCTAAACCAGATAACATTTTACGATTTTATTTGGCTTAAAAAGGATTCATCATGTAACACTGCGCTACAGAGTTGTCACTGTTCAATACTGCATGCAGTTCATTCACCGATTTCGTTATTGCTTCCAGATGTCAATGTACTGTAGTATAAAATGGCTTGAAAGAATATTGTTCCTTTCGAATCACTTACAAAGTATAATCTCCGTTTGTGAATGATATGAGATCTTTGGATTGTGCTATTGTTAGTTTGAATTAGTTGTTAGTGTATACAGTAAATTGACATTTGTCCACGCCCACAAAGTATTTTTAGTGAACCTGTGCTAAGCGACAAAGCTGTATTAAGCAACCAATTTCCAAATTCCCGAGGGTGGCTGCTTAATACAGGTTTCCCTGTACGTGACGCTAACTTTCTCTTGTGCTTATAGAAGTGATTATATGTGATTATATGTGATTATGAAAAAAAAATGTCAAGACGGTTTTGACGTCAACGGATTTATAAGAGATAAGTCTGCTTATCCTACGTTGGTAATTCTTTTATCCCAATAGCGAGCAAAATTATCTTATTGAGCAAAATAAAAAGTAAAATAATTTAAAACAAAATAGTACAGATGAAAATTTAAACTAGTGGTCAGGTGGTCATGCTCGAATGAAAATCAAACAACGTTGAAGTACAGTGGAGAAGTAAAGCGGAGTCGTAAATGTGACGGAATCGGAGCTGCATATGGACTAGAATCAGGTTTCCATTTTATTCCCATTGCGCTTATAACTCCATCGTTTACGATCTAGTGAAAACTAGATTGTTGTCATCGCAAGCAGAAGCGAATTAACAATGCCCATTCTCTGCTTCATCTCCGACCGTCTAGTTTCAATTAGGTCATAAACGTCAGTAAGCGACGGAATCGTGAGCACAACCGGTGCTTTATGCTTTATTTAGTCTGCAAGACAAATTAACTTTACAATACAACATATCGGCAGATCAGACGGTTGCAGACATACTTAAATTCCATTTTGATCTACAAATATAATTCTATATAGAAGAAAATACGAATAACAATAAAAAAAATACATAAGTGAAAATGTACCTCCCGATTGTCTCTGTATAGGTTAGATGCCGACACAACAATTGCGACTGTAGTTAAGTTGGAGATACCTATATATTTTGTTAACGTCTGAAAAAACACAATACAATATTAATACTTAATTATCAGTTGCAATTACGCCAAACGTAACAAAAAGGTTTCAACAACAAGAGAAGGAAGAAGGTTATGTCTGCAAGGAAGCTATAAAATAATTCAGAATTGGCTGATTTTTTCCTTGTGAAGAAAGGTTGTTTCAGAGAATAGCTTGCGGATAGATAGATGGCACCATGCCACTTCAGACAGAGGCCTTAGAGACTGAATGAAGAGATTATGGGCAGAACCTCTTAGATTATGTGAATCAGCTATTTAGCCGAGTTGGAAGTAGATTAAACCTATTTATCGCTAATTCCTTGGCACGCCTTTGTTCTAGAGTGTCTCAGCCAAGGTCATACAGAATGCTAGCAGATGAAGTTCTGAAATTGGAATAATCAGTTATTATGCGAGCGGCCCTATTTTTGTTTCCTTTGGACTCTGGTAAACATTATTTGAATTTGCCTAAACACCCCCGCCCAGAACTTCTAACAGTAGTCAAAATATTTCAGATAGTTGATTGCTGATGAAAAAAAGCTAAAAAAAGTCCGTTCTTATCAACTTAATCTGCAACAACCAGGGGGCATCCAACAAGAAATGTTTAGTGAAAAGCTTGGAATGGCGGGTTGTATTGTTTTCCCATATCATTTAATGCCTATTAAAGAAACCATGGAAAGGCTAATACGGTTTGAGCTTTACCATTCTTTTAGCTGAATATTGCAGAAGCAGAAAATTTTAGGGAAAAGAATCTCTTCGCCCCCGAATTTATTAGCTTCTTTCTTCTCGTTTCCGAAAATACTAGCTGACGTTGTTTCGTACACAAAAAGTCAGTTTTATTCCCATCTGAAAACAAAAGGCGTTAACGAAACCCTAGCTTTTGACTTAATTTACTACGAATTGTTAAGATGACCAAGGCATTCCGAACAGCTTTTAGCCGAAACAATTCACTGGGCATGGGTGCTCCTAAACAAATATAGTCTATACTAATTTCTTTGCAAGTCTTTCCCATGTCTAGTGTGACTTTATTAACCACAAAATTTTCAACATCTCAAATCGTCGCAATGTGTCCTGTTGGCTATAAATTCTGCACTGATGCAATTAATCCCTAAGAAGAAAGGTTAATACTTGAAGTTAACATTGTTTTTAAACTGTTTAGACGTAGATCTTCTCTATTAATTGTCTTGTCGTGCCATGACTGAATACGTGAAACTGATTAGTATTGTAGTGAATAATTTTGCCTATTAAGAAAAGTGCGGTGCCTAACATAAACAATAAACTATTCAAATGATGCACATTTCTTGGTTACCAAGTTAAACGGGAAATGTTACCGGAATTTTGCTCTATTTGGTCAAAAGCAGATAAAACTGCACTAAATATTAACTAAGTATAGAGCGTATGCACATGACGTCACGGCGGCCATATTGGTGTACCAAAACAATAGAACGGCGGCCATGTTGGTGTACCAAAACAATCCTGTGGGATTTGAACGCTTTTCTTATGTTAACACTTTCTTTTGTTCCAATAAATTTGCATAGCTGCTTGCCACGTGAGTGCATACGCTCTATCTTATGGAAAATTCTTTAGATCTTAGCATGTCTTATAGTACAAAGAGGGAAATATAAAGTGATTCATCGAAGAGAAGACTAACCATGATGACATTTACATTAGTTTTCCAAAGACATGAGGGTCGAACTTGAAAATAATAACCGTCTTTTTGAATTTGCAACCCATCTTCATCCGGAGTCAACCTAGATTCAGCATTAGTATAGCAATTGTTAATAGCACTTATTTAGTTTTTCACTGATACAAAGTTAGTTTCAGCTAATGCACTAAGTTGCTGTACATGGTAAATGCTTATTATTGATTACTTTATGATTTGAAAAATAAAGATTTCTGGAAATTAATTATTTCTATATTTTAAACTTGTCTTCTTCTTCGACCTCATCCTGGCAAGAGATCAGTTCAGACAACGTTTAGATTATTATTGGAAATTATAATGAGCTGAAATGCGAGGGCTAAGGTTCATTGTTATTCTACACTGATCGCCCTAATGAACAGTTTGTCTATTTAACAAAAAGACAGATAAACTGCTATTAACTTTCCTTCGTAACCACAATCAAAGGATTAGGAGGTAGATCTGTCCATGATCGCTTTGCTAACGCAGACCGTTGAATATTTTCTTTTGTTCTTGCATTGTCGTCAGAAAATCTGACTTTTCTTGGACTGGTTGCGTCTTTGCAGAAAGACCGTGACTTGAGACGAGTCAGGTTCGAAGCCCCAGGTTGTGTCTGCATGCCTTGTGGAAGTCTTAAAGATGGAACAGAACTGCTTCGTTCTCTTACCAAAGGCACGTGCAATGTGTTTGTAGGATTTATCTCCGATTTGATATCAGGTTGTTCAATCGCGAGTGTAGGAGCACTCTTGGATAAATGGCCATCTTGTAGCCTCTTGATGTTGTGAAAGATAAGAGTAAAGGCGAGTTCCATTTCTTTGTCATAATGACTTCGTCTTCGAGTGCAACATTCATTCGAGTTTTGGGATCGTCGGTTATTTTTCATAATGGTACGCGTTCTATCACTTTCTCTCACTCTCCAAGTTGCAAAACAAAGTTGTGTGTTTGTTGGCTCGACACGTTCTACATAATAAGCATAACTGCAATCTGTTTTGAATACTGCTGTCAACAATTTCCTCTTAGGATTGCGTCAAAACACGCCTCCATCGTCTCAACGATTGCGCGAATCATTGCTCTTTATTTTCGTGTTCCCATGTTTACATTATTTAATGCTTTATTTTTGAAAAGCCCCTACGTAATTATTTAATTCCCGGAAGGGCATGAACCTGTCAAACCGTAGACAAATTATAGAGTTAAGGTTTTCGATTGAACAAGTAAAAACTATAAATAACAGGCGAATTTATGTTATTGAATTAATTACCGTTCTTGATAATACCCAGCAAACAAATTACGGCTAGTATAGGCACTTTCCCAGGGTGAACACTCGTTTCCATCGCACAAACTGACATTGGACACCTTATGAGGTTTACACAATGTAGTATTCTTTATACTTATATTATCGTTATACTGTATTATCATTATATTATGTAGGAGAACAGAATTAGGAATAGAACTGAGAGAATAGAGCTTCGGTTAAGCAAAGGATGGCGTTTGGGATTTACCACTGATCTACAGTGTTTAGGGTTAAGCACTGATTTGAAAACGGCTTTCATTTATTGTTATGGCTAAATCTGTATGTTGTAGCTCCCGGTAGCTAGTCCTCGTTGGTCAGGTGGTTGATATGGATTTCAGTGATGTAGCGAACGACTCGGTTTTGAGGCATACTCTTTTCTGATCTCTTTCCATGAAACAAGTTTCAATTCATGTAATTTGAAGTCAAGAGAATTCAAAAGTAAGTTGAGAGCTGGAAACCAGTGTTGACCTTTCCCAGCTGCCTCGCGTACGTGACATATCGGCATGCAGTAAGACGCCATTGAGCTGCTTGATTTCGTGTGATAATTTTACCAATGCTTTATAATCGGCTCAATTTTGATAAAGATTAAGACAATCTAAACATCCCACTGATAATTTTAGTCGAATGAATGACGTAACTATGATAGCGGCTTTCAGACGTACTTGTGGTAAAGAAACCGCAACGTTAAGTAACTGATTGTGGGTCAAGGCCACGGCTTTGTTACCCAACAGGTAACATCTTAAAAGTACAAGGCACACTCTTATACGGCTACCGAATAGAACGGTATGAATAGAAATTGTTTGCATAAAAAAAGAGGATGGAAATTCATTGTTCTGGCCACCAACATGGCCGTGAAAACCATCTTTAGAAAATGGTCACACCCACTCAGCCAATCAGTGCCCAGTATTTGTGTGCTCTATATCCCATAAACTGTCTTAAATTATGTAAAGAGGCGGGGGCTTTGAAGCCCAGGGAAATTGTGGGGTAAAATAACGACTCATTAGTAAGCTCTATATAGAACACACTAATGAATTCTTTTGTTTTCCTTTGTCTTAAAGCCTAATTAGTATGCTCTACATAGAGCATACTAATGAGAAAATAGAGCATACTAATGAATTACAGGCTGCTAATTTAAACAAAAACAACAATGACAATTTATTTGAAGTTTTCGCTTTACATAACTTAAGCAAGAGATTAATCACCAAAATAACAAAACGAAATTCGACTTAACAATTTTTAGGAAAAATTAAACGAAAGACTGGGTCTTTCTGCGTGTACCGGTACTCATTGTTTTCTATTGTTTGTGTGGTATTGTATTTTTGGTCTTGTTTTGCATTTGTATTATTGTCGTTCTTTGTTCCTTTTGTTTTACGTCATCTGTCCTTCGTACACACCGAAACAACCGAAAGACTGGTCTCACTGTGCTTTGGAATTCTGTCTCTTTCTATTTGCTCAATTTCGTTCACTGTCGTTGGCTTTTGGAAACGTGCACTTTCGTGGAATTCATATCATCCCCCAAGCACTCGGATATGTCTACGCTCTCAAAAGCAAGTAACTCTTGAGTGGCAAGGACGGCCTCAAGTTCCTCGAGCTCTGTATACTGGCTCATAGCCGGAGCAAATGAGCCATCAAAATAACAAAGAATAAACAAAGCTCAAAAGAAAGAAAAACATTGTTATTCGTAAAATTCTACCAACATTACGGCGACATCCTAAGCAAAATAACAACGTGATTCCCAAGTGTGAATGACACAATTAAAATACGCTCATAAATACAATCTGCATAACATATGTTTTCTGTTTTCTTCGCGGATATGACCATTTTCTAAGACGGTTAGACAATGAACGCTCGTGTCCTATGGGATATAGCGCCTCTCGCATTAGATAGAAGTGCCATTCTATCTATGCTCGAGGCACTATATCCCATAGAACACTCGCGTTCATTGTCTAACCCTTACTTAGATGGGACATTCCGTCACGTAAAACTGAACTCAGTATACAGTTGTACGTAAAATACATCCATCTCACATGATTTTTTCTTCAGTCTCGGGGTATTTTTTTTTTAACTTTAAGGCCGCATAACTTTCTTACTGGATAGTATAAGTGCATGGCGCTTCCAATTGTTGTGTCCTCCATGATCCAAACTATAGCGCATTTTTAACCATGCTAGTGATTTTGTTTTTTAACCCGTGAATATACGCGCATGCGTAATGAACGGGTTATCGGTAACGACGACAGATATGCAAATGAGTCACTCACTCGCTCACTCCTTCCATCAGCTGTAAACTTAGTGACGTAATGCTTTGTTACGAATGCGTTTTGTAACAAGAACAGCGTGAATCCAGCGATAACAATAACTAAATTGGTGTAAACGAATATAAACAACAATAAGCTTAAAGATGTTTCGCATTTGGAGTCTTCAATGTAACGTTAAAATCGATCTAAAAGGAATTTTCAACTGAGACACGCGTTTTGATGGTTATCTGTCTTCGAGTAATAAAATTTATCCCCTTACAGGTCAGTGGTCACAGTGGTTGAGTGGTGTAAATCGCGGACTTATAGCCGAAAGGCCCAGGTTCGAATCTCGCTTGGGCCGTTCTTTTTTTTTTTTTTTTTTTTTCATTCTTCTTCGGACTGAACATTATGAAAGTGATGTACTGTATTTTTATTTTTTTGCGTTTGTCAAAAATCCTTAGGTTTAATTTAAAAAATATATATCTATTGAACCGTGACAGAGTGAAAACATAAGCTTACCGCAATTATTGCCTTACGCGTTAGCATTTCAAATTCACGGGTTGGCTCTAAGGAGCCTTTGATTTCTTTTTCAGGTGGCTCCAAGTAGTTTTTTTTTTCTGCCACACTTCCATTTTTGAATGCGCTTATACATAATCTTACTTTAGCTCAATGAATCTGAATTTCATACCAGATGCTAGGCTTGGTTGATAGTTTTGGACGATGCTCCTTTTATGCTAATCAGCGTTTCCATAGAAACGGTAAACAAACATGGCGAAAAACAGTTTTTCCTAATTATCTTTCGATTTTGGGGCTACCCGCGACAAGCGAATAAATGCGCTATAATCTACACATCGTTGCACACAAAATGGGAAAATTTCAAACAAATTAAACTGTTCGATTTTGAATAAATCGCTAAAACATTTTTTAACATGTGTTTTTCATGTTTGAAATATAAGCGGTCAAAACATTACATAGGTCTCACAAATTATCATTAAATTGCCACAGAAAGTTTCCGTAGACTTAAAATATTACTCCCTGCAAATATCTCTAACTAACTCCGCGACAATAAAGAGATCGAACTTTTCATTCGAATGCAGTTTGCTTGATGTTTTCACTCTTTTAAAGTTTCAAGTGCATTTGCATATAATTTAAAAACGAACAAATGAAAATGTTTGACATCTTCCCAGTATGTTTGATTAATATATAGGCAATAATATTTCCGAGCTTCAGTCCAATCGATTCAGAGGAACACCCCCAAAAGAACCGTCGAAGTTCGAGTACGAAAGCAGCGACCTCGGGATAAAAATCCAGTACAACGAGCGTGACATTGCATGTTTATTTCACACGCGCTCGCTCGGTGACAAATTCCTCTATGCACGCTTGCTCTGATTTGAATGCTTCCATATTGTATATAAATTATAAATGCTTGGTAAACTTTAATTTATCTCTACATATCTTTTCCACTTCATTCCAAAATAGTCTAACTCTAGCTTGGGCATTGAAAAGTGTTCAAGAGTTTCGGTATCTGTTTTGCACCATAGCACAAAGGAGATTCGACTTTTTTAAACTTGTAAAGCATATGATTTGCTCTCTCCACCGCAGAGGCTTTGGTGTGGGGAGAAGGGAGAATCCGCTGAGCGAAGTGAGTGCAGGCGCAAAAAAAAAACGGAGAGAGCAGCGGCGGGAGCCTCTACCAGATACCACACCCAATATGGCCGCCATCCGGGGGAGGTAACTTTCATCAGTGTTCCTCGCCGGGGGTGGGGTATAACATGTTTGTTGATCAGTAAAATCATGGCGGCCACATTGGAATGTCCTATTTCTGAGGTTACGCGAGTAAGAAAAACGTATTTAAATGCGTGAAAAGCTGGAAAACTTTTTTGAAACTGTTTTGTTACGTAGTGATGGGTTAAACCATCACTACAGAATTCGACATTCGCGAGACTCGCCATGTGGCGATCAAGAAATTAAGGATGGAAACAATCTCTTAAGGAAACTTTTGGCGGCTGAAACCTTAAACAACTTATCAATTCTGTCTCAAAAGAGAGGAGAACAAGTAAGTTTTCTTTGAAATTAATGTTGCTACGTGTTAAACAGATTGATTGTCGAGTGCGAATTAAGTTTCTTTTCAGTGCGAACCAAGCTGAACGAATATAAACAATATATAAATGTGTTTAGAGACCATGCACTCGGTCATAGTCATCGTATCGCTGATATATTTCCAGTAAGAGATAATATTTGTGGAAAAAAGGAGCTTTGCAGCTTAAGAATTGATAGCGTGGTTAATGTTTGTGCTTTAAATATAAGACAACTACAGGCTTTTTGTTGGGAGCTTTTTTTTTTTTTTTTTTTTTAATATTTAAAAATATTTCAGGCTATACAATATAACAACCGGACTTTTTAAAGCTACAGTATGCTACATTGAGGCTGATTAAAAAACATTACTAATAAAAATATTGATGAGATAAAAAGCAGATTATGTCAGCAAAGAAATTCCACTCTCAGTCAGTAAAACTCTCATCTTCTATTTTATCCCATTATCCCTTAGGTTGTGGCAGTAAATTTGTGTATTTTCACAATTATTTGTAGATACCTATAGCCTCTGAATTTTAATTTGTGTGAGGTTTTTCCCACCCCAAACCCTACAGATACAATTCATGTGAATAATCATACTGTAACTTTTACAAGGTCCCCTATAGTCTTTAGACCGCTATTATGTCCTACATCTGGGCCCTTTTTCAGTCCATATACCCAAATCCGTACCAAAATATTCTTTAGAGCAGCACAAAAATGTAGGGGAGTCCCAATCTTGTTTTGTCCCTTATATTGTAAAAGCATTTAATGATGATAGCTGTAATTTAATTGTTGTATAAACATAGATTTTTTAAGTACAAGCATATAGTACCCTGTTTTCTTTTTTTTTTTTTTTAATAAAGAATGGTTGATTCATTGACGTGTCACATTCAATGTTGTAAATAGTCTTAATTTGCTGGAAATCCCCTTGGAAACTTAAAAATAATTCCATTTCTTATTTCTTACCACGCACCAAAAATATTCCACTTTTATACTAACAGTAACAGTTAATTTTCAACTTTAACATTGTATTAAATTGTCTCATTACCTGTCTTCTATAACAATCCAGAATTCAACTCATTATGAAACATTCACCATTGAATTTAATGGTGAATCTGTTGACCTAACTGCAACACATGAGAAAGAGGCAGCAAAGTTGTTTGGTTTGTACCTCTGGCATAATGGATGAGTCAATTCCAGCAGTGTCCATCCCCCCTGACCATTTACACATGTTGCTATCCCGGGGGTGGGGCATGAGTAAATCTAACTTGGCCCGGGGAAGGCGAGTATTATCACCCCCGTCATTTACCCTGGGGAATTTGACAGCCACATGGTTTCAGCCTCGCAGTTTGACAGCTCTTCAAACATGGCAAACTTCAAGGACTTTATTGGCAAGCACGAGGAGTTTGTCGGAGAATGGCTGGTGTTTGACCATTTTGTTTCTTTTTAATATATCGTAAATGTCTTCATTTCAAAATTATCAATAATATCAAATTATTTAATATTTATTTATAAATCGATATGGTGCATGAAATAAGGTAATGATATGATTTACAAAATTTATTTTTGTCTGTGATACTTTTTTTAAAATACGAATGACCATTCGGATGCTTGATATGCAAATACTATAGTTTTATAAACAACATCAAAACTTGTACTGCATGATTTAATAGACGAAAATGGATGAATATATTTAATAAACCTCATTTTTTCTCAACTTATAGTACTCTAGTCTGTTCACTGGCCCTAGCTGCAAGATAAAATAATATTATTTAAACTTGAGCCGTATGAACCCGGGGGTGGGGCATTTACGGTTCTTTTTTGGCCCAACTACGGGGAATTTGAACGGCTTACTTGTCCCCACTGTCGGGAATTTACCATTTAAAAAAAAAACCGCAAATGCCCGGGGAATAGCCCGTGGGGGAGGGGGGATGGACACTGCTGGATTGACTCATCCATAAAGGTACATTGAACTGGCTGGAGGAGGGCAATAAACCTGTAACAGTAGCAGTCAGGAACAAGTGGTTGACATCAACATTCGCCTTGTGATGAAATAAGGAAAAAACATATGCAGAAGCCACATTTTACAACAAGGTACACTGCAGCTAGTGATGTGTTTTACTACAAATTGGTTAAATTGTCTTTGTCACAGTCCAAATTTATTTAGGATGAAGATATGACAGACTTACCATTGGATAAAACAATATATATTTTGGTTATACTGTTGGACGTTTTTTTTTTTCTATTTATATTTTTTTAAATTGACTTTAAACTAAACATACACAAAGTTGAAAACTTCATTTTGAGACTTTCAGAACTGCACCCAAAAATATACAATTTACACCCGAAAAGACAAATTTTCGACTTGCCTGGGTGGGTGCTATTAATTTCCATCCTAGACACTAGTATTTAAAATTTTAATTTCAATTCTTAAAAGAACTTTTTTAGAAATTTAAAAAAGCCCAGCATTATACAAATTCTCCTTATTGGTCTCAAGCATTTTGTTGAGTACTAGTTGGGAGAACTTGTATAAACATCAAGACATTATTCATCATTGGAGGTCATTTCCTTAATTCTCATTACCTATGTGTTACAATTCAATGATATGATGAAGAGAACATTGATGCTGATCACTATTGGAGCTTAAGAGATCAGTTAAAAAATGGACCAGCAAAATAATTTAAAGTAACATCTGTTTGCCTGGATTTATTCTTTTATTTTGGCCTTTTTTTCTTTTTGAATTCAGCTAGCCAACATGAAAAGAACTGCTTCATGTGGCAAAGTTAACATAAAATTTCAGCTATTTGTTATTGTAGTTTCAGGCAAGTCCACTACCTACTCCTGCACCTGAAACCCAACCAGTTCATGCTGCAATTATGCAAGAGGTTCAAGATGCCATGTCCAAAGGAGATGAACCTCTCATTGTCTTGAAGACAGTTTTTGGGTATGATTCCTTCCGTGTGGGACAACAAGATGCCATCCAAGCCACAGTCGAGGGCAAAGACTGTGTTAAATATTGATGTCCACTGGAGGAGGAAAAGCTTAATTTTTACTGTTAATTGCTTCCATAATTAAGCAAGGTCTAACCCTCATTAATGAACATCTTAAAATTTATAATGGAAGAGCAGGTTGCTGCTCTGAGGGAAAAAGGTGTGTCTGCCTTTTACTTTAACTCTTCACTGACAGACACAGAGATGGATTTTGTAATTCACAGTCTTACTCAGTTTGGGTCCCAGTATGTTATGCTTTTTACTAGTCCAGAATGTATTAATGTAAGACTTCAAAATGTCTTATCCAACTGGAAAGACAGTAGCAGGTTAGCCTTCATTGCCGTTGATGAAGCTCACTGCATCGATTCCTGGGGAGTTGGATTCAGACCAGATTACACAAGACTAGGAGAGTTAATAAAATATGGAACTGCTATGGCAGCTTTAACTGGAACAGCAACACCCCATACTTTGCAGGTACTTATTGACAGCTTGAAACGCCAGCAAAATTGTACTGTAATCAAGACATCATTTTTGAGAGAGAACCTGTTTATTGTGGTGTTTGCAATGAAGCTATGGTTTTGGTCAGTTTAGATCCATAGAATTATTTTTTTCGCTAACATTGAGTTTCATAGCGATCGATCGAGTATTTGGCAAAACTACAGCATGCTAAACTCGGCCGCAAGACTAAACCAGCTATTTTAAGCTTACATGTAGCTTAAACTAAACGCGGACATTAAATAAAATGCAACCCGAGTAGGAATAAAGACCAAAAACATGTACCTTCAAGAGACATTTATTGGAGGTTAAAGTCAAGCGCTTCCGCTATTTTGACACTTGACCTCCAAAGAACAGCATAGTACAAGACTACTCCCCACAGTTTCAGCCAGGTTCCAGAAGGGGGGGGGGGGGGGGGGGTGGGGTTCGAAAAACAACATTTTTCCTTTTTTTGTAAATATGAAACCTCGTCTGGGAAATAACGGTCGCGACTTGTAGTAACACATTTAGCGCTGATTTTTGCCAAGTTTCAAGCTGTCAAAGTCGGCGAGGGCTTAGAAATTTATCATTGTACCAGAAAACGATAAGGATGTTCGAGAAAACGGCAACCATCTGGCAGAGGTTCCCGCCGAGTGGATCTCTCGTCTTTTGCGCCTGCAACCACCCTGCCCAGCGGATTCACCCCACACCGAAAACCCCTCAGGAGCCTCTGCGGAGGAGAAAGTATCATTTGTATATATGATCCTATTTAATATTTTGTATTGAATTTCGCGTAGTTTAGTACTCGCTTATTTGAATAGGTAAAATGAATATAGCTTTCCAATTGAGTTGGAAACAATCAGTGTTATTGGTTTCTTCATATTTTTTGACCGATGTGGATTTTTGGCAATTTTCGAGATCCAAATGCAATACAGTGTTTTGGATTTAACCTTCTCCAGATTGTATTCATCTTTGTTAATGTAGAGATGAAAGGTTGTGGGGTTCAACTGTTGCGTATGAATTGATATTAAATTCCTATTTAATTTAAAGATATCGCGCCATGTTAGTGAAAACGCGTTATATATACTAAAGTTGACAAGTTGATAAACTTTAATTTAATTACGAGCAGCTAAAATAATTGAACAGCGTAAAATTGAACCGTATGAACTTAAGCATGTCTTTAGTTGGCCGTCACTGCAAACACGTAGACATTATCAATCTTGCCTGCTGGTGTTTAAATGTTTACATGGATTAGCCTCAGTGTATCCGCTTAATGAATTTAACGATGTGTGCAGTGTACACTCGTATAATACTCGAAATATAGTTATAACCGAAATATAGTTATAACATAACTGAAGCAAGGCGCGCGCTCTGATTGGTTAATTCAGCGTGTACTATTTGCCCATGGATGTCCGCTGCTGACGTGTGCTAATGTTTACAAAGCAAAAATTTTCACAGACATTGTTTCCAAAGTAATGGCCGACGTCCCTTCTGCCAGAAATGCGAAACTGTCATCACAGTTGTCTGTAGATGAAACAGAAATTCCATCCGTTGACATATATATTTGGGAGCATTTTTCCCGAGCCACCTGCAAAGAGATTTGCAAGTTTAAGTGAAAGCGAACTTGAAGAACTTGTAAGTGAGCGACACTCAAAACAGACGAAAAGAAGTCACAAACTGGTCTGTGTCAACATTTAAAGGTAAACAAAAAGTTATTAAAGCTTAGTCGGAACTCAATAATAGCCTTTACTATATATAAAGATAACAAAATAATGATTTAAGACTAACTTAATATTTACAAATTGTTCCTGTAAGTTATATGTTAACCCAATTAAATGCTAATGCGTAGACAATGTCGACGAAAAAATTGCATTTTTCAATTTGCTGTTTTCACGACTTTAAAAAGCGCTTACTTTGATAACAAATGAAAATAAATTGAAAAGTTAAGTTCCATTAGGGATGTCCGATTTAGTGGTAGTGGTTTGCCATGTGCCAGATTCTTAATAGATTGAGAACAATGGTCATGTTAACTTACTAACGCCGGTGCGTTATCGTTTATTGAATTTACTGTTGTTTTCCCCAAAAATCCTAACCCGATAAACAATGTTTGAGAAATACAGAAACTTTATTTTTTTGGTCGCGTAGCTAGCCAGAAAATTTCATGTGGTACGGAACAGAATAGAAAGAAGAGCAAATAGACGACTTAGACGGATTCGGGTTTCAGTACTGGCATGCTATTGGACGACTAAAAGTTTATCGCTCCTCTTCCTCAAGTTTTCGTCATAGAAGGCCATTTCTCCCGGTTGTTGTTGCCACTTATGCTTATCTGACAAATAGGAGGCAAACACTACTGAGACGACTTTAATCGGGTTCAAGGGAAACCGTTTGGCCGATCTCCAAAATTAATAAAAACAATAGTAGTGATCGTCCAGGAAAACGTAGTGATAGTGCCGCTCTCTCTGTCACGCAAGCGCTCGCTCGAGCCCGCCAACGTGAAAAAAAAACCCGAGATGTTGCGCACCTAAAATGACTGAACTGTATTAATTTCATTGTATCCAGGTTGTGTTTATTGAAAATAAAGTAAATGGCAAATATCATTGCATGTAGTACCATTATCAATAAGTAAACTAATCTTCCCGTCAAAACCAAACCGACCTTCAATATTCGAGTCATCATTCGCTTCATATCGAAGGTCATATGCAGTCTATAAATTGTTGTAGGAATTAAATCGAAATTGCAAAATATGGGTTGGGTGCACGCTTTATCATCCAGCAGAAAAGCTGAAGGGAAAAGCGGGTGTTTTTCTTTCGGAACCTTTACGCGAGGAGTTTGATATGTTTTGGGTTGATTTAGACCCCTGCACAAGCAACTGAAAATATTGCAATGGCCAAGACTCTTCGAAGACTCTGTTTATAGAAGCCCGTGTGTTGACTTTTGGATTGATTCAAATTATTTTATTTTATCATTCGAATTGACAAATGATTTCGTTATACAAGACGTTCGTCTAATTGGAGAAAAACCTAAATTGCATGTAGAAAAGAGTACTCTCCTCGTTTGTAATTGTAGAGTTAAACACGATAATCGAGAATTTAAAATTCACTTACAAGTCAGAAAACAATAGTCCCGCATGTTGTGCCAAAGTGGCTGATATGAGCTAAATCGGACATCTCTATTACAAACCAAATTTTGATAGTCCGTTTCTTTTTATGTTATTTTTTGCTTGGTGTGGAGAAAAACAAATTCAAACCCCGCTTGAAGCGATGACAATAGGTCAGCTTGATCAAAACCTACGCAGATTTTACGCAGATTTTATGCAGAAGCGAGAACGAGAAAAGGCGAAGATTACAGTAGATCTACGTTGCTGGGATTTCGTCACTCGATAGAAAGATGCCTCAATGCCCCGCCATTTAGCAGAGGCCTACAAATTTCAACTGACCCAAGATTTGCAAGATCAAACCTCATGCTAGATTCGCAAATAAAAAAATCTAAAACGAAGCGGCAAAGAAAATGTCTCACACAAACCTGCTATCGAGGAAGAAGACCTCCAGAAGCTGAAATCAAGCGAAGTGTTGTCCTTGTCGTCACCGCTTTCCTTGCTGAGAAACGTTTGGTTTCATGCCGAAGACCAAGGTGACGGCTACAAGGCCGCCCTCAAATTGTATCTCCAGAAGGTAAACACAAAGTGTACTGAGTTTTTCCAGTATCCGAAGAAAAATAACATGGCTGTAGATGCCGTTTGGTACGAAGCACGACCGCTTGGAATAAACAGCCTCGCTAAAATGATGAAGACCATCAGCGAAGAAGCATGTTTATCCAAAATCTACACAAACCATTGTGTAAGAGCCACTGCCATCACTCTGTGGTCCAACGCCGGGATTTCAAAACGCCACATCATGGCCATTTCTGGACACCGCAGTGAGCAGTCTCTGGTAAGCTACAATTCGCGGCCTTTGACCTCACAGCTCCATAACTGCAGCCAAGTCTTGTCGGCAGTGTTGTCGGGAGCCTTTTATCCTTCTGCCAACAATCACAGCTAGCCATCAGAAACGTCTCAGCAATCCACGTCGTTCCAGACCAAACAAGTGGCAACGAAATCGCTCTTTGCACTATTTAAAACGTGCAAATTGTTTTCAACGGTTCATCCTCTGAATCGATATTAAATTCAGTCCATTTAACTTTTAAATGATTTTGGACGGTTGTCTACTTTCTTCAGTTTGTTCATAATTCTGCTGAACTATTTCACCGGTTGTTGGATACAGACCTTAGAAAGAGGATTTTGATCGACATTTCAGAAAACGTGATTAAACTTTATCGAGTTGCTGGTTTGCAGTCGGTTGTCATGAATGAATTTTCGCGCGCTTGTTTTCTCTTGTCATGCAAGACTACACGAACATTTTTTTTGTGATGTAGCTCAATAAAAGGACTTCTGTTGTTCCAATGTCTCAATGTTATGTTATAAAACAAATGGTAAACGCCATAGCGTGCACTATTGAGTTATGGATGCACTTGGGAGATTTGCTAAGCACTCAAGCAGCTAGAGTCGCACGAGGCGATCTTACGCTTCTTACGTGCTTAGCAACCTCCCGCGTGCATCCATAACTCAATAGTGCACGCTATGGCGTTTACCATTTGTTAAATTTACTCTGCCCACCATTTGCAAAAACACAAACATATTCAGAATCTTTAGGATAAACGGGGCTAGAGTATGGAATAAGTTATTTAAGTTATTATAAATTTCTAGTGTATTGTATTATTGTTATTATATATGTTTTTAATGTGGTTAATGGCAAAATAGAATGAATGAATGAATGAATGAATGAATGAATGAATGAATGAATGAATGAATGAATGAATGAATGAATGAATGAATGAATGAATGAATGAATGAATGAATGAATGAATTGTTTGGGGTTATACGGAAATCTTGCCAAAAATGCCACTGGTCTTTGGATTACCCTATTTGCAATAAGAAGACACTGTTCCTCAAAATAACTAAAAGAAGAGAAAAGAAAAGAAATGCATTGAGCACATACATCTATGGGATGTCCATGACTTCAAGGTGTAGCCGCCGAAGATGTATTCTCCACTTTGTATCACCACAAGAGTAGGACCTTTGTTGTCACAGCATCGATGAAAGTCTGCCGGGGTTTCTCCGTCGGCGGTAGCTCGGAACAACAGAGAACTAGTAGCACTGGGAGGTAACCACGACATCACAGCTGTCATGTGCCCTTCATTTTTTATTATAGAAGATGTTAATGAATTAGAAAGATTCTTCCCTTCTAGTTGAGCGATGATCCCTTGAACTTGATAAAACATTGCTTCCTTTAGAAGCTGTTTTTTAACTGTTTTGTCATCTGGGCAAAGGAGCTCGCCATCGCGAAGGTAATTTAAGATGTATCTAAGGGTCAATCAATCAATCAATCAATCAATCAATCAATCAATCAATCAATCATTTATTAACTTGCTTAGGTACACTTAGCTAGTTTTCGGGTACGCCACGAACTAAAAAAAATAAAAAAAAAATAAGACTTCTTTGAAGTATAAGTAGATTAAAAGATCGCGCTTATGAGCCATGCATTCTTTGTAACATTTTGAGTTTTTAAAACAGCATTTCACGAAGAGTATCTTGTATGTCGCGCTCAAATTCCCAGAGAAAGCCAGTTGTGCTATGCCCTTTCAATATTCGCAATTAATTTTGTTTTGTAGCTCGGTTAGACAATGAGGCGAATATACTCATGAGGCAATAATTCTAAACAAAGAAAATATATAATATTAATCGGAAGTAAAATATAACCTTCACTTGAAAAAGCAGTTGAAATAGTTGTAGGACTGTTTTGTTGTATATCTAAGTTTAAAATGGGACAAGACTGACAAGGAAAGTGGTGTCTTATAACCGGAACACGATAAATTAAATAAAAATAACCAGCAGATAAACCATGTTTCCATCAGCACTGAGATAAACACGAAATAATTTTTTTTGTTTAATGTCATTTATGTTGATCCGACAGATAATATAAGCACAAAGTAAACGTATTTCACTTATGATGTTTCTAAGAATGAGATCTATACTTGTTGTGTATTCTGCGAGGTTAATGTTTATCCATACGATATTCAAATCACTGCTTGGAGCCAGTATTTGAAGAATTGTAAATAACGTGACCAAATCTGTTTCGTAGGCTTCAATATTAATTAATAAAAGATCCCTGACCTAATATTAGCAATAAGCACTGCAGAGCAAAACATATCGTCACTTAGATTATTCGATGCATAATAATGGTGTTTTATTTAATGTTAGCAATTTATGTGGTGCCAAATGAATTTATGGAAAGCGAATTTGCAAGAAAGTTGCTTCGTGACCCCCAGCGATGCTTCCCGATCTGATAAATTTCTAATTGTTACAAGCATCTTTGTTTGTCTTAGATGCGTATTCCCCGAGGTATGTTTTTTCTAATATTCATAAACGATATTCAAATTTACCAAGAGACGACAGTGAGCTTTGAAGAATTGAAAATAGGTCATCTATGGGATGTCCATGACTTCAAGGTGTAGCCGCCGAAGATGTATTCTCCACTTTGTATCACCACAAGAGTAGGACCTTTGTTGTCACAGCATCGATGAAAGTCTGCCGGGGTTTCTCCGTCGGCGGTAGCTCGGAACAACAGAGAACTAGTAGCACTGGGAGGTAACCACGACATCACAGCTGTCATGTGCCCTTCATTTTTTATTATAGAAGATGTTAATGAATTAGAAAGATTCTTCCCTTCTAGTTGAGCGATGATCCCTTGAACTTGATAAAACATTGCTTCCTTTAGAAGCTGTTTTTTAACTGTTTTGTCATCTGGGCAAAGGAGCTCGCCATCGCGAAGGTAATTTAAGATGTATCTAAGGGTCAATCAATCAATCAATCAATCAATCAATCAATCAATCAATCAATCATTTATTAACTTGCTTAGGTACACTTAGCTAGTTTTCGGGTACGCCACGAACTAAAAAAAATAAAAAAAAAATAAGACTTCTTTGAAGTATAAGTAGATTAAAAGATCGCGCTTATGAGCCATGCATTCTTTGTAACATTTTGAGTTTTTAAAACAGCATTTCACGAAGAGTATCTTGTATGTCGCGCTCAAATTCCCAGAGAAAGCCAGTTGTGCTATGCCCTTTCAATATTCGCAATTAATTTTGTTTTGTAGCTCGGTTAGACAATGAGGCGAATATACTCATGAGGCAATAATTCTAAACAAAGAAAATATATAATATTAATCGGAAGTAAAATATAACCTTCACTTGAAAAAGCAGTTGAAATAGTTGTAGGACTGTTTTGTTGTATATCTAAGTTTAAAATGGGACAAGACTGACAAGGAAAGTGGTGTCTTATAACCGGAACACGATAAATTAAATAAAAATAACCAGCAGATAAACCATGTTTCCATCAGCACTGAGATAAACACGAAATAATTTTTTTTGTTTAATGTCATTTATGTTGATCCGACAGATAATATAAGCACAAAGTAAACGTATTTCACTTATGATGTTTCTAAGAATGAGATCTATACTTGTTGTGTATTCTGCGAGGTTAATGTTTATCCATACGATATTCAAATCACTGCTTGGAGCCAGTATTTGAAGAATTGTAAATAACGTGACCAAATCTGTTTCGTAGGCTTCAATATTAATTAATAAAAGATCCCTGACCTAATATTAGCAATAAGCACTGCAGAGCAAAACATATCGTCACTTAGATTATTCGATGCATAATAATGGTGTTTTATTTAATGTTAGCAATTTATGTGGTGCCAAATGAATTTATGGAAAGCGAATTTGCAAGAAAGTTGCTTCGTGACCCCCAGCGATGCTTCCCGATCTGATAAATTTCTAATTGTTACAAGCATCTTTGTTTGTCTTAGATGCGTATTCCCCGAGGTATGTTTTTTCTAATATTCATAAACGATATTCAAATTTACCAAGAGACGACAGTGAGCTTTGAAGAATTGAAAATAGCGTGACCAAATCTGTGTTGCAATACACCTCAGTAAGAAATATGGAACTTAATTTAAATTACTGTTATAAAAAATTAGCGAAAAGATAACGAACAAAATCGAACGATCGCCACGTTTCGGTGCTATCATTGCATCGTTATCAAGTTGGATAAAACTTAAATTAAAAACTAAACTAGCAGTAATCACAGATCATGGAGACGCGTTCGAAGGAATTTCCGGCGGAAATGAGCCCCTGAAAAAAAAAAACAATAGGGGCGGCCATTTGGAAGACCGTCTACCAAAAAATCTCAAATTTGTCTCCAACACGAAATTAGGATTGCGTTCTTCGAACGCGATTAGCGTGCAGACGGGTAAAGTTTCAGTTAATTTGCAAATGTGCATAGCAGTACATGTAAATACACTTAATTAAAGCTTACCGAAAGAGTTCAGCATCCCGATCGATAAAATATGCTCCATCTTCCTCGTCCGGTTTTAGCTCGTGCCTTCCAGAAAACATCGCACACAGCATGGAATCCGGGTCCTTTCGCAGAGTATCCAGTGTGGTCTTATATATCTTACCGCCAACATTCAACTTAACCGTGCTGCCAAAGTGGACTTGATTCAAGGTTTTAGTCAACTCTTCGAAAGCTGATTTTTCTTGTCTCACATTGTCAAGGTCTTGCTTCAGTAATTCACGCGCTTCACTCATAAGCTTTTGTGCATCAGATATTTTGGCGCAAGCTAAATCAAATAAGCCCAATGCGTGTTCGTCTTTAGCAGCCATGTACTTCCGCTTAAACCCTCCGACTGAAAGTGAAAGCTGTGAGCCTACATTCCTCTTCTGCAGTGGTCAGTCTTATAAGTTTCCCCTTCATGTAAGACTTCTTTTTCTTGATTTTTGGGGGAGCCAGTAGTCAGTACCACAGCAAATTACTGCTAAAGTAAAACTATGATTTTAGTATACGTAATACAATGGTTTCTATAGGGGACACTTGGGATAAATGCCTCGAGTATTATTTCTCCCAGAATCACTAAGGTCGCGGGGAACGGGTTCCGCTCATCCGTATGCATTTATGAAAAGAGTATGCACGCAGTGCGACGGCTGATACCGAGAATGCGCGAAAAATTCACGAACAGGCTCTGTAATATTTCTGCATGACAATAATTGCACTTGCAAAGCGCTGTCTGATAAAATGCACTATTTTCAACGCATTGTTCTTTCTGCATGAAGTGTTGACAATAGCCCGTGGATTAAAATTAGCAAAATAACCATAAATATATATATTTTTTTTGCATTCGTGTTTGCTCGGGAAGCCTTCGGAAGCGTAAAAACAAGCAATTTTCGTTGTGGTCCATTGGAAATCCGTTTTCGGATTTCCCAAAAAAAAAACGCAAAATCCAAAAACGGATTTCCAATTACCGAAATCCTTCTCCGCGATGGATTTCCTCCGAAATCCGGATTTAGATTATGAAATCCGGATTTCAAAATCGAAATCCGGATTTCTCAATGGAACGCACCCTTTGTGTCCAAGAATTCAGCGCGGATAGAGAATTTCATGAGTTGACACTGCAGGGAGGTAAACTAGGTGTATTGTAGATTGTCATATCTGACTAAAAATTTGTAAATAGGCTTTCAAAGGGAAGATATGAGGCTTCAAATTCTAACATGGACAATTTTACTCCTTTAAAAGCTAATAACTTTTAATTAAAGTTGAAATCAAAACATCGGAGTCAGATATGACACAATAGACGTTTTGACGGATCAGTGAGTGGTCAAATCAACTTGCTTTGTGTTTTTCTCGAGGAGCAAACTTGGATACAAAACCACGTTTAAAAAAAATAAATAAACAACTTTAGTGGCTTACAGCATTGTCGCATTAAGCGCGATCCCTTCAATAAAAAAAAAAAAAAAAACAATCCTTACGCACTTCCATTATTCGTCAATATCTCTGTTAAATTTTAGCGAAATCGGCTTCCAAACGTTCACGATATAACGTTTTTCAAAGTGACACCCCTGCTAAAATTTTGCCTTATGAATTTATTCATAACCAGGTATCCCCCGCGACCTTAAGGTTTTCACTGTCGCGCCAGTAAATTCTAAGTAAGAGTAGTAATCTTGCTTTTTTCGTGTTTTTACTTAGAATTTATTGGCACGCCGATCAGCAAAAATGCTGATCCACCTCGACATACGCATGTCGTGGGAGGACGGCCGTTCTGTCTCCAGCCAACAGCTACCACCAGTGTGTAGCTGGCGCTTAAAGGGGTGCTTTGCTTCAGTCTTGGCAGTAAAAGGCATTCTACATAGGGCTTTTCCTGTCCATGGCTGCCACTACCATGGTGATATGACTTTGAGTATGCGTAAGGTACTGGCCATATCGACCGCGGGATTGGTGCTCGAGTGTGTCACTTGCTTTTTTCGTGTTTTATTTACACCCGTTTTACACGCGTAAAAAAGTAACGGGCAGTGGAAATCCACCATAAGGTCGCGGGGAACAGGTTCCGCTCATCAGTATGCTTTTATGAAAAGAGTATGCAGGAAGTGTGACGGCTGATACCGAAAATGCGCGAAATATTCACAAACAGGCTTCATAATGGCAAATTCCCGGGGGTGTGCACTGGGGGAGGATGGTAACAGCTACAATTAAACCATGTACAACGTAACGGAACACTTTGTGTAAGAAGTCGTGTTGCAAATTATAAAGGATTGTATATGAATTTAACATATCGGACCCTTCCTCGGTCGTCTCTCTTTCTCCTATTTTATATTAACGAGATAAGCGCGGCCGAGGAGAGCGCGAGAGGTGATGGGAAGGAGGAAAAGATGGGAGACTCTCCTTTTCCTTTTCCTCCTTCCCATCACCCACTTCGGTCGCGCTTCTCTCGTTCCGCGTCTGTCCCCCACGCGCGTCTCCCGCGTCTTGCCAAGACAGACGACTGGGGACGAGTCACTGAACATATTATTAGGAACAGTATATGTAATAAAAATACAATAAGAAAGCCTTACCTTGATTTCCCTGTTTAGGCCATTTCGGAGCGATTCCGGAGAGTTTTTAGTTTCACTGATTTCTCCCTAAAGTTTTAGTCGAAGTTTTACTTAAATGAATGACGTTGTGGTCACAAAAACGGACCGTTTAATGAACTGGGCCAAGGCCACGGGGCGAACTGCATAAAAAAAAAAAAACGGACATCAAATACATTTATGTTATGTATGAACAAAACATGTAGCACGGACGATCACATTTCTTCCCAAAGGGTAACAGCATTTTCTTGAAAGCACAAGGTGCACTCTTATATACGGTGGCCGAGAGTGGCAAACAAAGTGATAAGTCAAAGTCCGAATATAAAATATTCCGTCACGTATAAATTCAATATAGAGTTGCATCAAGAACTGACATCCACGCACACATAGTCTCGGGGCATTTGTTTTCAAATTTCGTTGCTGCATACTGTATAGTAGTTTCAATTACTCTTATGAATCAACAGCGAAAAAATCTTATGAACAACACTATAGTGTGACTTACTAGTCAAATGTTCAAATTTACACGTAAAGTTGCGGATATCTGTCAAATTTGTGATGGTTATCCCTTGTATTAGTTTTATGATGGGCCCCCTTCGAAACCACACCTATACCACACGAATCGGAAAGTTTATATTTTCTCTCCAACCAAAGTGCTTAATGTTTTATTCACCAGATCACCTAATTGAACAGTAGTGTAGTGATACTGAAGTGCCGTGTTAAAGTGGAAACAGTGGTTTGTATTAGTGATACGAGATGGTATGGTTGAACAGTGGGACATTACAGTGACATTAGAGCAGTGTAACTGTACGTGGAACTTTGGAATAGTGGTGTGGTGATACTATGGTACGGTGGGACAGTGGAATAGTGGTGAAGGCTGACGGTTAGGGATGGGATGAAACCATTTAAACTTTCCATTTATTCAAACAACAACAACAACAATAAATGACTATAAATCGTAGTAGTAGTATTGTAGTAGTAGTAGTAGTAGTAGTAGTAGTAGTAGTAGTAGTAGTAGTAGTAGTAGTAGTAGTAGTAGTAGTAGTAGTAGTAGTAGTAGTAGTAGTGGTAGTGGTAGTGGTAGTGGTAGTGGTAGTGGTAGTGGTAGTGGTAGTGGTAGTGGTAGTGGTAGTGGTAGTGGTAGTGGTAGTGGTAGTGGTAGTGGTAGTGGTAGTGGTAGTGGTAGTGGTAGTGGTAGTGGTAGTGGTAGTGGTAGTGGTAGTGGTAGTGGTAGTGGTAGTGGTAGTGGTAGTGGTAGTGGTAGTGGTAGTAGTATTAGTATCACTCGAAATTGCGATATCATTCATGCACCAAGTTCTGATCACTGCGCAGTTAAACTATTTATCCAATCCGAAGTTCTAAACAAAAAACCTGGGCCTGGCTTCTGGAAGTTTAACGGTTCGCTTCTTGAGGATGAAGTGTATACTAAGGAGATTAAAAACAACATTAAAACTTATAGAGACAAATATGATTATTTGGCAGATAAAGGTCTGAAGTGGGACCTTATAAAAATGGAACTGCGTGGCTTCACGATTGCTTACACTAAAGAGAAAGCCAAAAAGAACAGACACAGAAAGAGAGCTACAAGAACAATTAAATGATCTGTTGACACAGGCTGAACATTGTAAAAACAACCCTGTGCTCGGAACAAATATACAAATTTTACAAACGCGTTTAAAACGAATAACAGAACAAAAAGTAAAAGGCGCGATGATACGAAGCAAAGCAAGGTGGGTTGAACATGGCGAAAAAAATACTAGATACTTTCTCAATCTAGAAAAAAGAAAAGCCGAAAAGAAAAGGATCGTTAAGTTAAAAAAAGACAATGGTTCCGAAACAGAAGACCGAGATGTCATATTAAAAGAAGCGGAGAACTTTTACTAGTCTCTCTAAAAGTTAGGAAATAATAACACAGAAAGTCCAGAAAGTGAAGCTTTCTTCAAAAACAAACTAATTAGGCCACTAAGCTCTGAAAAAGCGGATATATGTGAAGGCAAAATAACTAAAGAAGAGTGCCGACAAGATCTGAAGGAAATTCAAAATGGCAAGTCACCAGGGTCAGACGGTTTTACTTCCGAGTTTTACAAAGCTTTTTGGGACGAAATTGGCGACGATGTAGTACAAAGCATCAACCACGCCTATGACAAAGGAGAATTGTCAATATGCCAAAAAAGAGGCGTCATAACCCTCTTACCAAAAAAAGATAAACTGACTAACGTACTAAACAATTTAAGACCAATTACTCTTTTAAATATCTACTATAAAATTGCAACGAAAGTAATAGCAAATCGATTAGCAAAGGTCCTGCCTGACATCATAAGTCCCAATCAGACTGGATATGTAAAGAAGAGGTACATTGGCGAAAACGTCAGACTCATCGCTGATATTATTAATTATGCAAAACAAAAGAAATTACCTGGAATAGCCGTTTTTACAGATTTCAAAAAAGCGTTTGACTCAATCGAATGGGACTACCTAAATAAAATACTGAACGTCTTTAATTTCAAAGATGACTTCAAGAAGTGGATACGGGTTTTCTATACAGACATATCAAGCTGCGTAATAAACGATGGCTTCGCTTCTCCCTTTTTTAACCTCAATCGTGGAGTAAGACAAGGTTGCCCTTTATCAGGGTTACTTTTTTTTTTTTTTTCTGGCCATCCAAGCGAATCCTGATATTAAAGGGTTTAATGTCGGAAAGAAACAAATTAAAATTACCTTATACGCAGATGACACTACTATCTTTGTCAAAGATCTAAGCTCGGTAACAGCGTTACTTGACACTTTAGAAAACTTCAAAAATTGTTCCGGTTTGGAGCTAAATAAATCCAAAACGGAAGCCATGTGGCTCGGCTCGTGGGCAGACAGGAAAGATACACCGTTTGGTTTCCGCTGGCCAGAAAACTCTGTGTATGCTTTAGGTATTCACTTTTCTAACGATAAATACATAAACGATAAACTCAACTTTGAAAAGAAACTAGAAGACCTTCAAAAAATTCTAAATTCATGGAAAAGAAGGAAGTTAACACTCCTGGGAAGAATTAATATTGTTAAGACGTTGGGCCTCTCTAAACTCATATATAATGCTTCGGTCTTACCATTACCAGAGGAATTCGCTAAACAGGTAGACAAAATCACCTTCGATTTTGTTTGGGAAGGTAAACCCCACAAAATCAAAAAAGCTACACTCATAGGCGAAAAAAGCGATGGCGGCCTAAAGATGATAGAATTCGACTCGATAAATAAGGCTCTAAAAGCTTCTTGGGTTAGAAGATTCAATAATGACGCTGACTCGCCTTGGAAAATTATTCCAATTTTCACAACACGTGGGTCAGACGGCTTCCAATTCCTACTGTCTTGCAATTACAAGACAAAAGAATTACAAGCAAATGATATTCCCATTTTCTACCGAAAAATACTTAAGAGAGAATTTCTCTGGAGACCGCGTGAGATCAGAAAAATGTGGCACATGCTTCGAAAATTCCCTACCGTCATATTCAGTTCAGAGATACCCTATGGAAAGTCAGTAAATGTGGTGGGATTTTTTTGTGCAAATCTATTTTTGATTTCAAGAAAATTCTCAAAACCTGTACGGACCCCATCGCCATGAAATGATTGAAATGAAAGCGATGAATATGAGTCAAGAACTGATCTCGTTAAAAGCGCACAGGGAAGCAAGGCTTTCCCAAATTTGAGCATTTGTGTAGGAGGCATTAACAAATGATTTGAGCTAATAACAGGCTTTGTACTTAAATTTTTGAATTAACGGTGAGTGTTTGAAAATTGCTCATATTTCATTATTTAAAAATTGCATTTTGGAGCAGTTTTTCAAGAAATATTTTCCCTATGCGGTATAACTCAGAATCGCTTTAAATTGCGGTTTTGGAAACGTGGATATAGTGCTCTTTTCAAGGAAACTAAAAAACGTTTGGGCCTCTTAACTACTTCAAAGAAAAAGACCGTGTCATTTCGAGGAAATCACAACATCGACTTGTCAACAACCGCAAATAATCGAATTAGGCTTGCTGTTATTGAAGCCAAAATTCCGACGAAAACTTATCGCTTTACACCATACTAGATCAGAGACATAGTATAACGAGCTTACCTTGCATAGCCAGTGGTTGAAGGTTGGTTTTATCCCTATTTTCGTTTCAAATGGCCATCTTCGCTCGAGCAGGTTTATCAAATCACGCAATCAGTAAATGTTGCCGAAGGCACTTTCTCGGAAACATCGCTTTTCTCGGCAGTTCCAACCATATTTCAGCTTCCATTCAGCTATTATATACATTGGACTTGATTGCAAAATAAAGCGTGACGATTTGAACGTTCGAAGTGTCTATAGTGGCAAGTGAGTTTAACAAAGTTGGCAGTTCAAAACGAACAAGCAACTGATCATGAGCCGTTCATGTCACGCAACGAGACTGTGTACACAGCATGGTCACAGGACTCCCAGCAAAACTGCTGGCATTGTTCGTATTTTTCTTTTCTTCCACCATTGCATCTTCAGTTTTATGCTGCAGCTGTTTATTAAAGAATACGAATTTATTACCCCTTATTAACGAAATGTGAAACAAATCGTCTATTGGCAACACTAAACTGACCCACGACGCTTTAAAAACTGTCTTGTTATAAAATCATACAAGTGAATACAAACCCCCGCTGTGCAGGTTTATTTTTGGTATTCACCAGATACAAATGAAATAATATGTACATATTGGCTAAGTGGGAGGGCCGGGTGGGAAACTATTTGGCTCGAGGTCATGGCGTACGGACTGAGCGCAGCGAGGCCCGTGCGCCATGACCGAGAGCCAAATATTTTCCCATCCGGCCCGACCTAACTTAGTCAATAAGTATTTTATCATATGACCAATTTGGAGACAAAATTACTTAAAATTTTAACACGCGAGGCCGTCCACTTTTGTTATAGTGCCCTACGGCTTTTTCCGGCCCCGCTCGCGCAAATGCGTACGGCCCTCATACGGGACTTTCATCAATGGTTTTGCAAAGAAAAAGCTCGCTGGGACGGCCGACGGGTCATATAATAAATGAAGTTTAGTCCACTCTAAGTAAACGATGACAACATTTTTATCAGCTGTTTAACAAACCAATTGTTTATTAAATTTCAGAAATATATTCACTTGCGCAGTGGTTTATATAAGATACAATGATACCACAACTACTAACGCTATAACGGACTACAACAAGTTCGGAAATTCAAGCAGGGCTCTAACCTCTTTTAACTGGTTACGGAATATGTAACAAAATTGAAATCTGCGTGTTGCTTCTATACTGGCAGGATATGGACAACGCCCTAGTCGTCTTGTAGCCTTCCGGATTCAGCGGGGAAGCTTTCAATATTCAGTAAATTATTCTTTATGGTGTGTTAGTAGCCTGTACCAGAGGAAATTGATCAGGGAATGGGCACTGAAAACTAGATTTTTGTCATTCTGGAATGAATGCGCTCGAATGCGGTGCAAAGTTCAAGGATTTGAATGGCAACCTTCCTCGGACGCCGCGTTCATACCAGCGACACTGCCCAGGTACAGTGTCCACTCACACACCAGAGGTAGGTCCATCTTGTTCCAGGTGCTCCGGATGGGTGCCCAGAATTGGGGAACAGCGCGAAAGTATTGGAGGCGAAATGACGGCGAGGGGACCGCGTCCCCTCTCATCGCGTCTGCTTTGCTCGCTATTTTTACACGCCATTCCCCTATTATGTGGGTCTTTCCCATTGTCTGAATTCCTGGAACAGGCTATATTGTAAGACTGAACGCGATCTATTCGGAGACACGAAATGGCAGTAGTAACAGTACGTCTGAACCTGTAAGTGAGGACGCTCCTATTGCGACAATCAATACAGTACACGCTCTTCGAAATCGCAGGCACTTGACATGCACCGCGTCCCGCGCACGTCATGTACACTTCACGTGCATTCCACTTGCACTTCACACGTTTCAACACCCGATTTTTATGCGCAACCATTTTTTGAAGAGCGGATCATTGAATCTGTATTCTGACACTCCTACCTTCTAGCAGTACGTGAACGGCAAGTATGTCCTTACTCATAACCCAGTGTAAGCGCGCATTGGACTTGAATGTTGAAACCTGCTCACTAGAACAAGCGGAGTGACGCGAGTGCGTGTTCAAGCGCGTTAACAGTGGAACTTCAGTACTATCAGACAGTACTGTATAATGCAGACACTAGACAGTTAACAATCATGAGCGTACTTCAACTAAATTGTCATCCGTCTTAGTTGAACGTCAGAGACAATTGCTCGGGTGACTTTCACGTACTGCTAGAAGGTAGGAGTGTCAGAATACAGATTCAATGATCCGCTATTCAAAAAATGGCTGCGCGTAAAAATCGGGTGTTGAAACGCGTGAAGTGCGAGTGGAATGCACGTGAAGTGTACGTGAAGTGCGCGGGACGCGGTGCCCGTCAAGTGCCTGCGATTTCGAAGAGCGTGTATTGTATTGATTGTCGCAATAGGAGCGTCCTCACTTACAGGTTCAGACGTACTGTTACTACTGCCATTTCGTGTCTCCGAATAGTTCGCGTTCAGACTTACAATATAGCCTGTTCCAGGAATTCAGAAAATGGGAAAGACCCACAATATAGGGGAATGGCGTGTAAAAATAGCGAGCAAAGCAGACGCGATGCAGATGAGAGGGGGCGCTGTCCCCTCACCGTTATTTCGCCTCCTATACTTTAGCGCTGTTCCCCAATTCTGGGCACCCATCCGGAGCACCTGGAACAAGATATACCTCTGGTGTGTGAGTGGAAACTGTACCTGGGCAGTGTCGCTGGTGTGAACGCGGCGTCCGAGGAAGGTTGCCATTCAAATCCTTGAACTTTGCATCGCATTCGAGCGCATTCATTCCAGAATGACAAAGATCTAGTTTTCAGTGCCCGTTCCCTTATCAATTTCCTCTGGTACAGGCTACTAACACACCATAAAGAATAATTAACTGAATATTGAAAGCTTCCCCGCTAAATCCGGAAGACTACAAGACGACTAGGGCGTTGTCCATATCCTGCCAGTATAGAAGCAACACGCAGAGTGCAATTTTGTTACATATTCCGTAACCAGTTAAAAGAGGTTAAAGCCCTGCTTGAATTTCCGAACTTGTTGTAGTCCGTCATAGCGTTATGGCTCCGTCAATTCCAAGCCTGCTCATCCCCCACCCCCCCCCCCCCCCCCTTCCGGGAATTTGTCGGGCATTTTATAACTTTTCCTTCCCAAGGGTGGGGCATTTGCTAAAATAGGTCAGCCCGGGGGTGGGGCATTGTCAAAACAACCTTATCGTATGGATATTAAATTCGTACATGCTTCGTTGTTTATTTTAATTTTTCTGATTTCCCCCAGTATAAAAATATAAAAACTGAGCCGATAAATGTCGCTTCAGACCTGCACTTTCCAAGTGAAAATATTAAAGCTTCACACAATTTTCAAAACAGGCCGCCTATTGCCTTACATTTCAAGTGCCACAGAAGATAATATCTATATCGCGGCAAATTTTCAATTTTTGTTGACGTCTTATTTGCCAACATTCATGAATAAATCTGTCTATTTAAAAATTCAATAGCAACTTCACTTGAAAAAGCGTTTCAATCAACGGCGACCTTACCGTGTGAATGGATTGAACGTAAGCATAGTTTTAATCAAAATTAATAACATTAACAACGAGAATCGACAGGAAATCATTGGAGTCAAAAGTTTTGTGGAAACATAACACAAATATTTAGAACGAATGAGGGAACGGATATAAGTAATCCTGAGCCAAGGTAGAACGAAAGAATTCCTAGCATTAATAAAGATCCATTTATTTGTGAGCAATTATTGCTTCCGTCAACAATCATTGAAATAAAAATTTTGATCTTGTCCCATGGTCAAGCATTTACATTCTTTCAGATGCCCCACCGTGGGGATTTGTACATATAAGCTGACCCCACTGTGGGGCATTTGCTACTTTTTAAAAATAAAAAGACAAATGCCCGACAAATTCGGGGGGGGGGGGGGGGGGGGGTGAGCAGGCTTGGAATTGACGGAGCCATTAGTAGTTTTGGTATCTGCGCAAGTGAATATATTTCTGAAATTTAATAAACCATTGGTTTGTTAAACAGCTGATAAAAGTGTTGTTATCGTTTACTTAGAGTGGACTTAACTTCATTTATTTCATTTATATCTGATAAATACCAAAAATAAATCTGCACAGCGAGGGTTTGTATTCACTTGTATGTATTTAGGGACGGGACATTATTTTTTTGACGAGGCGGGTTGGAAAATTTTCGCATGCAAACATTTTTTTTTATATGCGGCACCTGCTGCAAACAATTTATTTTGTGTCTCCATCCAACTGCCATACTTCCAGCAAACAATTTTTTTCTTTATTTTTTGCTTGCGTACAATTTATTTCAGTGTTTATAGCCTTGCAAACAATTTATTTCAAAATTTCAAAATTTTCCAAACCCTCCCCCCCCCCCCCCCCCCCCGGCAAAAAAATAATGGTCCGTCCCTTATACCAAGACAGTTTTCAAAGCGTTGTGGGTCAGTTTAGTGTTGCCAATAGACGATTTGTTTCACAGTTCGTTCATAAGGGGTAATAAATTCGTATTCTTTAATAAACAGCTGCAGCATAAAACTGAAGATGCAATGGTGGAAGAAAAGAAAAATACGAACAATGCCAGCAGTTTTGCTGGGAGTCCTGTGACCATGCTGTGTACACAGTCTCGTTGCGTGACATGAACGGCTCATGATCAGTTGCTTGTTCGTTTTGAACTGCCAACTTTGTTAAACTCACTTGCCACTATAGACACTTCAAACGTTCAAATCGTCACGCTTTATTTTGCAATCAAGTCCAATGTATATAATAGCTGAATGGAAGCTGAAATATGGTTGGAACTGCCGAGAAAAGCGATGTTTCCTGCTCGAGCGAAGATGGCCATTTGAAACGAAAATAGGGATAAAACCAACCTTCAACCACTGGCTATGCAAGGTAAGCTCGTTATACTATGTCTCTGATCTAGTATGATGTAAAGCGATAAGTTTTCGTCGGAATTTTGGCTTCAATAACAGCAAGCGTAATTCGATTATTTGCGGTTGTTGACAAGTCGATGTTGTGATTTCCTCGAAATGACACGGGCTTTTTCTTTGAAGTAGTTAAGAGGCCCAAACGTTTTTTAGTTTCCTTGAAAAGAGCACTATATCCACGTTTCCAAAACCGCAATTTAAAGCGATTCTGAGTTATACCGCATAGGGAAAATATTTCTTGAAAAACTGCTCCAAAATGCAATTTTTTAATAATGAAATATGAGCGATTTTCAAACGCTCACCGTTAATTCAGAAATGTAACTACAAAACCTGTTATTAGCTCAAATCATTTGTTAATGCCTCCTACACAATTGTTCAAATTGGGGAAAGCCTTGCTTCCCTGTGCGCTTTTAACGAGAACCTGTATTGTGTTCATATTCGGCGCTCTTATTTCGGCTATTTCATGGCGATGGGGGGACCGTTAGAGTTTTTGAGATTTTCTAGAAATGAAAAATAGATTTGAGCAAAAAAATACCACCACGTTTATTGACTCACCATGGGCTATCTTTGAGCTAAACATGAGGGTAGGGAAATTTTCCATCATGTGCCACCTCTCACGCGGTCAGGGAAAAAAGGCTCTCTTAATTACTAGGAACAGATTAAAATAAAATTAAGTCCGAACAGATTCAAAACTATGTAGATGCGCGCGAAAGTATCATATGGAATAATACAGATTTCAAAGTTGAGGGAACCCCTATTTTCTATCAGTCTTGATACAACAGTGGTATTACAAAAGTGAAGCATTTACTTCATCACAATAGCAACACGTTTTTGTCGTTTGAAGAATTTACTACGCAATTTAAAATTAAAACTAACTTTCTAACGTATTATGGACTCTTACGTGCAGTTAAAAGTAGATGGACAAACGCAAGTTGGCTTGACACAGAAGAGAATCTCTTCAACGCTGCCCTTCACAAAATCATTGTTAAAAGTAAGCTTCAACCACCAAACACTGAAAATCGAATTATTGGCTATGGAATAGACCAGTCTGAAGTGTCGGTTATATATAACTGGCCATTTAGTGTCACAAAGAACGTAAAACTAGCAATGTTCCAATTCAAGATAAATCACAACATACTTTATACTAAAGACAAGCTAAAGAAAGCCAACTTAGTATCAGACGATTCTTGTTATCTTTGTAAAAATGAAAGACATACAATTGTGCACATGTTTGTAAAATGCCCCCTAGTCGTTTCCTTCTGAAAAAAACTTCCACTTATAGTGGTTACAAAATACGAGGGAAAATATACACCTGTCTGAAGTTACCCTTCTATATGGACCTATCCATCCGCTCAAGTACCAACAAGTGCTAAGCGTAGCACTGCTGATAGCAAAATATTTTATTTATAAATGTAGTTTAACAGAAGAACCTCTAACTTTTCAGGTTTTCAAATTACAATTTCATGACAACACCATGGTTGAAAGATATATAGCTGTAAGAAACAAAACTAAAAATATTTTCAATGAAAAATGGAAACCTTTTATTTCAAATAACTTTATCCCACCTATTGACTAAACTTAGCACAGCAATTTGTTTGTTTTTTTTTTGTTTTTGTTTTTTGATTTTTTGTTTTTTTACTTTGTATATGTTTCCAGTATGTATCCAGTACGTATCTAATTAGTATTTGATTTTTGTGTAAAGCTTAATAATAGTAATAAAAATTATTAAAAAAGAAAAAAAAGTAGTAGTAGCAGTAGTAGTAGTAAACTTTATTTAAGGTGGCTCGCAACAGTTTCCATCACTTTTCAAGACTTAGAATTTGATGGGTCATTATAATCACTCTTTATCAGTTGATGCTGCAATCATGATATCAAACGAATGCCCAATGATTGGTGAATACATTATCATTTTTGTGACACAATATGTTACTATAGCAACAGTATAACGCGCTTAAAACAGTGAACCCCATTTTTTATTGTCGAATTTTGATCAGTAGGATAAAATGCAACTTTTGGCAAAGTTTAAAAAAATTCTGTAGGTTGGGTTCGGAGCTACCTTAAATTTTCGAAAATTTATAGGTAAAGGTATAGTCACCTTTGTGCTGAGACCTGACAATTATGTGACACTTTAGTCTCCTACGCAGCCGTTATTTATCGTCACGCAACGCTCCTCCGTTGCGTGACCACACAATTGACGTCTGCATAGGAGACTCGTGACACTTCTAAGTGAATCAGATGCCCGCAAATAAACAGGGATATTAAAACAGCATTTTATCAAAATGACATTTTGTAAACACTACATAATCTTTATTAATTGTTTAATAAAGTTTCAAAAACTCATTAATAATTCATGAGCATATCAGCCAATCACACGACACAAATCGATCACGTGTTCAAGCCTTTATACCTGGTAATCTACGGTCATTATGAAAAGCCTGGTGGCGGCTTTGATTTCAGTCACAGGGGAGTTCGGGGCTGAATGGGCAAACAATGCAATTATCGCTGAATTTTTAATGAGAATGATTTTAAAATGACCGTGATGTTTATATTAAGATCACACGTAATCTTTATATAAAGATTACTGATATGGGTAGTAATTGTTCAGGATTCTTAGTGCAACAAATGGTGACTTTAATATTTTTGTGCAGTACTGTTTTACGAATCTTCTCAACAAAATAAACAACCAACAGTTTAACAAGTGAGCCGTTATTTGAATGACACCAGCGCCCTCGAGTAAATTGCCAGGTAAGCGACTGGTTCGCAGATGCAAGCTGCTTATTTCTACTTGTTCTCTACCTCTGAGAAAAAAATTGTCAGCCGCTTTATCTACCGTACCTGACAACTTTAGTATAGCATTTTTCAGTAGATGTTTTCCCTCAGAACTATAAAATCCCAAAACTTTCGACAGGAGCCGGGAAGCAATGGTCACTTCGTCGAAGACGTAGCACATGTGTTGTATGCTAATCAGTCTAGTCTACTTGTTTTTCTCGTATGCTAATTTCCTGTTTGCACAAAAGCGCAATTGTTTAATTCCGAAGGGACACGCTTTTGAAAGAATGTTTTTGAAGCCGTTCAAAAAAACTCGCAGCACGTGTATTATCAGGTGTAAAAACTCTCGGCTTCGCCTCGAGTTTTTAAACCTGATAATACACTACTGCTCGTTTTTTAAACTATACAAAAAAAATTACACCTTCTTAAACCTGAATCGAGACTACAAAGGGAAGACACTGAAGTAATGGTCCGAACAAAATATTTCGTGCAAAATCTTTGCATTATTTGGAAAGATAAGAGATGTTTTCTGGCGAAAAAGAACTAAAATAAGCTAAAAACAGCATAAGGGGATTTCAAATTGCTCATTTTAGAGTTACAGTTATAATTATGATAACTGATCTTCTAAGCCTTATTTATTGCCATCGCCTGCGCTGCGAATCTTAAAATCGAGGTTAATAAAAATCTCACTTTACCTAACGATTAAATTAAAGGGTCACTGTCCTGCCGAAATAACGAAATTTTGCTTACTTTTTTTCCATGTTATATCGCAAAATACCACCAAATATACAACTAAATTGTATAAAAATATTCTATAGAGCAAAACAGAAGCAGTTCTCGGATTCTGTTGAGATTTCCGAAAGAATAAAAAAAACTCTACTTAGGTGTAATATAAAGATATGTTGTTTCTCGAAGTTAGATTTCGTCGCTTTAATAAATTTCGACCTCCACTATCCCATATTTAAGATAAGAGCAACTGTAACTTGCATTTATGATTAACTTATTTTTGTTAAGTTTACAAGTTTTACTAAATTGTGAAAACCAACAATAACATTTGCGCGACTCAGTGTTCTGCTTCCTTCCTCCATTTGTGATGCGCGACCTAATTCAAACACTAACTCCTGACGTTGTCGATATTTGGCAAGCAACTCTATTTAATGTTTCCGCGCCCACCCTCTCCCCGGGCCACTCCTAATTTCTGGGTGTCTCTTTTTCGAAGCCCAATTTCAAATTCCAGATGTCCACCATTCAATTAATAGGTCCATGGCAACGTGAACTGCAACCATTAGAGCAAAAACATGTTCTTTTTTCTTTTTTTTTAATCAGTGAGTGAATGGTGACACGAAATCATGAGTCTAAAAGTCAATTTTAAATACTTCCAGTTCAGAGATCGTAAAAGCGGATGGGCCGGTAAAGTAACTTCGCTGGTCTGCATTGTCAGGACACGTGAAACTATGATCAAGATCCAGATGACTTTTTGAATTATTCCACACTCGAAGATCAAAAAATTTTTTGTTCCCGAAAGTTGGACCCATATCTCTTTGACATTGAATGCCTCCATTTTCGCCATGTTTTCGAGTGATCTTAATCGGTTCATTCCCAGACGGATTAACCAGTGTGAATAGGAAGGACTCGCTGTCAACAATGGCAGTAAATGATGATGCAGCTGAAGAATAAAACAAATCCAGTGGTATTATTAATTGGGACCTGTTCACATTAGACATCTAACTTAATTATGATTGCATTTAAATTAGAAAGTTTTCATACCAGCCAATTGCTAATTAACTTTGATCAGATGATACATTTTAATTACCTCCAAGAATCATGTAAAAATGGGCTTAGAAATAAATTAGCCAGGTATTCAAACCTTAGACGCAATACGATTAAGAAACAGTAGCCCCCTTTTAAAACTAGTATGCATAAGTGAACTTGAATTATTGCTAATATTTAGATTCTACTGCAAGAACAGTTATTCCCGTTATATACCCTAAGGATTCATATCCCTGTTATCAAGTGACATCACATTCTTCTCAAATAAAGTATTAAAATTCAACTTGAAACAAAAGACATCACTACGAGCCTTAGGGCATTAAACCATACTAGAAATACTTGTCTCGCAGAATCTCGCGAAGCTCGGGAGAGGGTGCACCGCGGGTCGAAGCTTTGGTGGCGTCTCGATTTGCGTATGAAGCTTTTCGCCAGATCCACTTCGTCGTCTTTTAAACCAAAAAGGTTGGTAAAAGGTCCTTTCGATGGTTCGCGTACCGTTTACCGTACCGTTTACCGTTTACCATCTTTGTTTACCGTGCTCTTATATAGGCTTACATGAGGTAGTACCGCTGTCTGACGTCTTCAATATATATTTAACTATTATAGCGCGTAAGCGCGCGTGATATCGCCTAATACTTAGCCGACGAGGCCGTAGGCCGAGTCGGCTAAAATTAGGCGATATCACGCAAGCTTGAGCGGTATAATAGTTTTATAATTCAACACATTGATAACAAAGCACAGTTTGAAGAAAAAATATCCAAGCCAAGCCTTTTATTTTAAAAAAGTTTACATATGTTTAACCGCGCGAAACTTGCAACATCACACAGTTCATGAATGAAAGTGGCGCCTTTGTCAATATTCAGTGCAATATTGTGCAAGCTTGAACACTACAAATGTTTTGTAATTCAACACATTGATAACAAATCACAGTTTCGAGAAAAAAATCATTGAGATATACAACCTTTCATTAAGTAAAAAGGCTAACAACAATATTTTGCCTCGCACCATTTCTTAAACAACAAGCAGTGAATGCCGAAACATTTGCCAAGCTAAAATTAATTTAGCATACAAAATCAGTTGACAGTTTCTACGAAGAGCTTTCGTTTACTCAAAGAATGGGACAAAGTAGTGACTACAAGAATTAAAACAGAAAAATGGCATAGAATGTCTAAGTTACAAGTGTTTCGTATCTTGAAAAGGTCAATTCAGAATCAAAACAAATTGAACAAACAGACGGCTACAAACCTAAACATAGCGGCGAAAAGTTGGAAAGAACAGCAGCGTCGACAGTACGTCTTACAAAAATTCACAGCTAAAGGATACAAGAAACGGTTAAAACATCGTACCTGTAGTTGATTTGGCTTTTTATTCCCTTCCATCAGCACCAAATTTTCAAACATCGAAGTAAGCTTACACGAGCTGAGTCAATCAATGTTGTTTACAAACTTGCTCGTTTCTTAGCTCCTACAGCCGTAATGACGAGATCAGAAACTATTCTGAGGAAGCATCAAGCCTATATCATATTCCAGAGGTGGTTACCAAAGGAATTTTACGAAAATTGTGCTCCTTCATTCACTCCTTGTCGAGCGGTCAAACTTTGAACCAGTTTTCATTCAGCTACGCCAAGAAACACTGCGACCAGTACAGCGACCGCGATAACGCGAAAATTTCGCGCCTTTTTTGTCCAATCATGTGAACAATACTTTTTCTCTTTTCTTTTCTTCTCTGCTCTTTTTTTCTTTCTTTTCCCTTTTTTTTAACTAATAGTTCACACTCGTTTTCGCCCCAAAACACGAAATTGCAGCCAGCAGTCATTTTCACTTTCCTTCAAAATGCGAAATTTACCGCCATCGCTGGTTATACGTCATGTAGACATAACGCATATCGATAACTTTTTGACCATATTTGGGCAGTGTATCAATGTGCTGAAATTATAAATATAAATATATAAATATATATATATATATACATCCTGTGCCCAAGTTCAGGAGTTGCCATAAAGCCATTATGGTAATAACCGGGAGGGCACATTGTATACATAATTGTATGTTACGCTCACTGTTCGTACAGTTTGAGCACTCTCTGGATTGGGTGGAGAGCCTCGTAAGAGGTGTTCACTATTGGCATATTGCTTCGCTCACTGCTCGCAGTTTGAGCACTCTCGTGACTCCACAATGCAATCCAACAATGTGTAACCGTACATCCTGTGCCCAAGTTCAGGAGTTGCCATAAAGCCATTATGGTAATAACCGGGAGGGCACATTGTATACATAATTGTATGTTACGCTCACTGTTCGTACAGTTTGAGCACTCTCTGGATTGGGTGGAGAGCCTCGCAAGAGGTGTTCACTATTGGCATATTGCTTCGCTCACTGCTCGCAGTTTGAGCACTCTCGTGACTCCACAATGCAATCCAACAATGTGTAACCGTACATCCTGTGCCCAAGTTCAGGAGTTGCCATAAAGCCATTATGGTAATAACCGGGAGGGCACATTGTATACATAATTGTATATATATATATATATATATATATATATATATATATATATATATATATATATATATATATATATATATATATATATATATATATATATATATATATATATATATATATATATATAGACGGTTTTGAAGGTGCTGCCTGAGCCAACGAAAGATGTCATACCAAAAGGATCACAATAATGGATTCACAGTCCGGATTCGGTGGATATAATAAAAAACTAGTTAAAAAGACCGAAAATGGACAACTTTTGGTATAGAAAATAAAAATTTAGTTTAAAAACGTTTCGGTCTCTCGACCTTCATCAGTTATACAGACAAGTTACACATGAGACTTAAATACGGTTAGAACAATGACTTAATGTTAAACTACTGATAAATTACGTAACAAAAATAAAAGCAAAAATTACAACAATACAATTATAGAAGTGATAACGAGACTAAACCAAAGGCAAATCACAATTGCAACAAATAATACTAATGAACTACATTAACCTAACAAAAGGTATAATAACTAAGAAAAACAATATAGTGTTCGATGTTGTTGTCTTTGAGAGTCCAGATGTACTTGCTTAGTTCAGTTGAGTTTCTGTGTTTAGAGTGGCGGAATGAGGCGGTGTGGTTTCGGTATCTTGTCTTGAAGTCGTTTTCCGTGAGTTCGATGTATGTTTCTGTTGTGTTGTTGTCGTTGCGCGTGACTGTAGCTTGGTAGATGACTGATGATAGTAGGCAGTTTCCGTCGAGTGGGCATGTGTTCTTTTGTCGGCAGTTGCATGTCTTCTTGTCTTAAGTGGTATTAGAGTGGTATTAGAGTGGTATTTGTGGTATTAGAGTGGTATTAGAGTTATATATATATATATATATATATATATATATATATATATATATATATATATATATATATATATATATATATATATATATATATATTTTTTTTTTTTTTTTTTTTCGCTCGAATTCGGGCGGCTTGGCTCCCAAGGCACTACAAATTTATTGACCTCGCTGCGCTCGGGCCTTCGGCCCTCGTATCGCGAGGAATAAATCCTTACTATCATTCCCGTAAGCCTCGTAGTGATGTTTTTTATGTGTCCCCAAATTAGTATGGGTTTACCCAGGCTATAAGGTCTTTTGACACTTAAATAAAGTTTCTTATTATTATTATTATTATTATTATTATTATTATTATTATTATTACAAGTGAAACCGGAAATAATATATTATAATTCATTTAACATATTCCATAGACTATAGTCCAGAAAAGAACTTCAACAATGTTGAAGCAAAATCTGCGCCTGCTTTTCAATGGTGCTAATTGTGGTGTTGGGAGGGTTCATACTAAATATATAGAGTTTGATCGGACAGCAAAAAAAATGCGCTTACCCTCAGCATAAAGTTGTGTAATACGGCTGAGTATTTACTGACTATAGTAAAAATGCCCAAGGCAACTGTATTACACAACTTTTTACTGAATAAATGTTTATTATACGACAGAAATATTCTCCTGAAGGCTAAGTTTTTGTAGCTGTTTTTCCTATTGCACGGTGAGATGAGTGTAATAACGTGTCATATTTACACTCCTTTTGGTGCATACATGTATTTGTAATGTCAAATGCTACATGCATGTTGCAAAATAACACCATATACATTGATTTATAAAACAGCAGTATTTGAAAAAAATACATATTTATTTAAATTTCAATGATAATACATTAAAAAGACTTTCTGACACACATAAAAGGTGATTGATTTGACAAAATGTACTGGTCATTATTATTACTATTGCCACTTTCCATATCTTCCCTATATCAACCAGTGTACATTCACTTGGAAGATGACAAAGCTTTAGAAAAAAAGTAAGAACATTGTCGTGATCAAACCATACATGTACATGTATATAACCAATTCACTAAGAAGAATGTCCTATCCATCAAGTGTTTATTACTTTAATTTACTATTTGTTTTCATGTTTTTAAGAAAGAAAGAAATCCAGTTTGCCAATGTTTCAATGTACATGTACCTCAATAAAACCTTAAATTTTTGCAATAATCACTGGGTGGCCTTTTTCGCAGCACCCAAAAATGGCCACAAACAGAACCCCAGAAAGCAATGTACCCTGGTTGAGACTGACCCTTTAATGATTTAAAGGGAAAGTCTGATAATTACACTACAACGCTTTTTACAAAAAGACAGTATCATTATTAATTGAAAATATTTTTAGTCATTGTAAAAAAAAATCCATTTACTGTTTCAGTAGTAGAAAATCCAATTTATGCTGAATATACTGTACCAAGGGATGCCTCTTCAACAGTCTGTTGAAATAGAAAACTTTTAATTGCATGTTCGCACTTATTGTTTAATTATGTGCATCCTTACTGCACATACATGTACAGTTGATGTCACAGTACCATGCTACATCATGCAACTCAGCCGTGCACAGAGGAAGAAAACTAACAACATCAACGGTTGGTAGCCATTGCATTAACTTTGCTAAATAAAAGTTGGTGTCTCCTCCCTTTTTTTGCATTCATTTTTTTAAATTCATTATTTTATTTATCCAGGGACATTTGATTACCATAAATACACACTGTGGCTAGTTTAAACACTACCCTGGGTTACTTATTACCAAGCTGTAGCAAAAGCTGTAGCAAAAGTATTAAAAAAAAAATCAATCTTAGAAAATTTTTGGCCAAACCCCCCCCCCCCCCCCCCCCCCCCCCCCAAGGGCCATAAATACATGTATTCAGTTTTCTTACTTTTCTTCATTAAGAACCATCTTCCTAAGAACTCATGGATCAAAACGTTTTGGCTGAATGAAATTGGCAATGCAATTACTGTCAATATGCAATGAAAGAGACAATTTCTTGCAGGTTATGTTCTGAGCATGTGTAGTCTAGAAGGCACAGTACAGTATAACTTAACAATAGTAATATTCTTAACACTGTGCTGGAGCAGTCGTACAGTATGCATGAAGAGGCCCAAAATATGTACATGTAAATGTTCAGTATTTACAATGAAAACATAATATAAACATGCATGTAATATAAACCAACAACCAATTATTCTTATTTACATGGAAACTAATATACAGTATTAACAATTTTAAATTAACATACCTTAGAAAGATCGCACATTTGCAATGGGTTTACAATGTGGTGTAGACTTTTATGTCCATAATCCATGACAGTACATGTAGAGTATGTGATGTTTCCTGGGAGAAACAATTTGATTAATATAGGAAGTAAGCATCTTGAATTGATTGATAATTTTTTCAGACATAAAAAAAAGGATTAACTGCTGGTATACATGTTCCTAGTTCAGAGCTGTCACTAAGGGCCGGGCACCGGGGGATTTCCCCTGGCTACTATGAGCATGACCCCATACTTTCATGGGAAAATAGTAGGAAAATAGAACCAAAAGAACTCCCCAGCTGTTTGATTCCCCCCCTACTAATTGCATTTACCCAACAACTTGAATCTTAGTGACAGCCCTGCTAGCTAACTATTGTAATTACATGTATTATAGTAACATTAAATTATTCTTTCACTTTAAGCAAGGCACTGGGGCTTGTAAAAACAGTTTGCAATTTGATTGCCTTTCTACAGGTAAACAAAGAACTAATTGTTTGAGTATATACTTAAGCGCTTTACATTTAAGCATTTCATTTTTTCCAAGGAGTGGAGTAAGCAAGTTCCCTACTGCAGAACACATGGGTGAGGAAAAAAAGCATCTTCAGATTCCTAATTGTACATGTACATGTACATTGTAACTGACAATGACAGAAGAACAAGGCTGATGAAACATGTCTTGTAGAATTGAAACTGTAGTTCTATTATTATAAAGTACCAGTTACAATTTTTGATCTTTCTTCATGTAGCAGCCTTGTATTGGTTTAAATTAATTTTGAGTCAAGTTTGGTTAATACTGTATGGAGATCCAAGATTGTGAACTCTTGGCTGATTTGATACCATCACAATCATATGACCTACATTGTATCTTAACCTTATCTTGACCTATATTAAATCTTTATTACTCATGACATAGCCGAGGAAGAAGTTATAAATTTGGCTTTGTGTATGCATATTTTTGTCTCACTGATCTGATTAATTGGCAATTGAGGCCTTGTGATCTTGTGGCCTCATGTATGTTAACTTGAGAAGCAGAAAGAAGAATAACAGCATACAAGTTTTCAAGACAATGCGGGGCATTCATGGATGGATAGGACCGTTTGATATTGTGTTCACCGATTATTGCCACATGGGAATTTTGTTCCAGCAAGTTTTGTGTTTTATATAACTTTGCATTTCAGTTAGCGATGGTACTTTTTAGACACAATTTTATGTTTCTCTAGAAAAGCACTCAAAACATTTGGGAATCAAATACTGCAATGGGTTAAAGACACCACAAGTTCAAGCTGTGTACAGCTTCTTGTTTAATTATACCATCCAAGTTTCATTGTCACAGCTCTAATACTATTGATATTTTATTACATGGGAGGACAGAGGGAATCCCCTAATGCACAGTCCAATGAAAGGGCTCTGAGAGCCATGCATCTCATGAATATGAAACAGCGTAAGGATAATTTTAGTTGTTCTTGATGTTTTGTAATTTAGCAGCGTCACTGTGATAATTAACACATCTTAGGATGACAGCAATATCCATTGTGTGAAACGAGACAGCTGGATGAGCCGAGTAAGCAAGCAATGACAGCAATACAGTGACATTTCCCTAAATGCTACAAATCTATCTGAAATCCACAGATTGGTTATAATTTTCCATACTAAGTTTGAAGTCCAAGAATTGAAGAACAAACAGATTTTAAAACATTTTAAACAGTTTTACATGACATACATGTAAGTATGCACCAAATCATAGAAACTCACATGTAACATAAGTTATATAACATCCGCTCACATGTACACTCTATATGTACTACATGAATATTAAACTCACGTGCCTTACATTCATTTGTGTCTCTTTAGAAATCTAATTATTTCTACCAGCTGCTTCTAAAAATATTGTAGAAAGAACTCTGAGTTATAACACATGCTGCAAGATTGGGCATTATTAAATAAATAAATTGAAGAACAGATTATGGCTCAATCAATTCCAAGCCCACTCCCCCTCCCCCCTCCCCCCGGGCATTTGTCGGGCATGTTATAACTTTTCCTTCCCAAGGGTGGGGCATTTACCAAAACAGGTCAGCCTGGGGGTGGGGCACTGTCAAAACAACCTTATCTTTCAGATTTTAAAAGTTGACTCGTACAATACTTAGTTTTTTATTTTAAATTTCTTGATTGCCCTCAAAAATACAAAAACTGAGTCGATAAACATTGTTTTAGTCCCACACTTTTCAAGAGAACTGGACAACAAGCAACAGAGTGAACGCAGTCATATTCCATTTTGGGCTTTCACACAATTTTCATGACAGGCAGGCTAGTGCCTTACCTTTCAAGTGCCACAGAATATAATATCATGGTAAACTGTCAATTCGATCAGGAATTTTAGAAGGCTATCTCAGAGTCAAACGTTTTGCGGGAACAATAAATTAAAAACAAATATTTAAAACAAATGAGGGAACGGATGTAAGTAATACTAAGGAAAAATGAAAATTTCTAGCATGAATAATAAAGATCCATTTATTTGTGAACAATTATTGCTGCCATAATAAATTATTATAAAATAATTAATTATTAAATTAATAATTAAAATAATTAATTATTAAAATAAAATTTTGATCTTAACCCTGGGCATTTGCACTCTTTCAGAAGCCCCACCATGGGGATTTGTATGTACATGTATAAGCTGACCTCACCGTGGGGCATTTGCAACATTATTTAAAAAAAAAAGAGACAAATGTCCGACAAATACCCGGGGGAGAGGGGGGAAGAGCGGGCTTGGAATTGACGGAGCCATTTGGGGGGGGGGCAATGGGCGGGCTTGGAATTGATGGATCCATTACCTTTATTCGACTTGTTCCTTCTTTGGAATGTTAACCAAAATATGTACATGTGACTGTAGTTTTTGAAAGTCTGATTACCTTAGGAGAACAAAAATACATGTAAACAAAACTTCAAAATAGAAATAAAACTGTAGTTGATAACAAATTTAATTCTAGAGCATGATGCAAGATGCAGACCATTAGGTTTTTGTTTTACTTCCACCTCTAATTTCCACTGTCAAAGATCTATTGTACATCTTTGCGCTTGAAATACAGTGAAACAGGTGAATTGAAACTAAAGGCAACAAAACATCTTTCTAGCTACATGTACACGTCATATTTAAAACCTCTTATAACTTCAACTGTGGACAAAACATGTCGAAAGCAAGCTTAAAACCTTACCGTATAGCATAAATTATGTGTTCGCTTTGAAAATTACCGCAAAAGCTACTATTAAGCTGATATCAGGGCATGTCAATAATTTCAATAGTCTATAAAAATCGATCCTTGTAGATTGAATTCAATACTAATCAATCGACAAATACTGGAATTTGATAAAAGTCGATCACACGATTTCTTGTGATTATCGTGTTTTTTTTTTTACAGTTCGATTTTGATCGATTTCGATCAACAAGTATCGAAATATAAAAAACAAAGTTGGCGACTGCGGATAAACGAAGCAGGATCGGCTATGTCAAGACTTTATTTTACCGCTTTTACACTGTAAAAGCTGAAGCTAAAATAAACACAAGCTGAAATCAGAAACTACTCTTTTCTTCCAGTAAAAGTGATTCATTTTCATGTCATATCATTTTACATGTACGTCTTATCAGTGATTTATGCATCTCATTTTTCATGCTGACTTCTTGATCGCCGCCTTCTGTCATGCTGTGTCACACTGCTTCTGTCCTGTTCTCATTAAACCTGATTAAACTCCAGCGTTTATCAATTTTAACAGAATTTAACGGCTTTTTGGGGTCCATCAAGCACTGAATGAACCACTGTTTATCTTGGTTTATCATTTCTCAAGGTAATTATTCCATTCTACAGTACATTGAATAATAATCCACTTGGTCGCTCAGTTTTTTTTTTTTATGTAAGTTTATTGCCGTAACGATTTACTTCAGAGCGGTTTATACTTCAACCTGAAAAGTCGTTCGAGCTATTAAGTCTTCTTAGTTTGGTTAAGCTTAATTTCGTAGCCATGAAAATCTTGTGATTATCGACTTTTATCGACAAATTAAACCTGTCGACTGACAATTATCGACAAACATCGAGTACTATCGACTCATCGACTACGTTTTCGATGATCGACATGTTACGCCCTGTGAGGACAGTACTAAACCACGAAACACCGAAACGAAACACCGAAACACCGAAACGAAACAGCTATTTTTTCCTTCCGGTTTTTCTGAAACAGTGTTTTTTCAAGTGATTGAAATTCTTTGAAGTAAGCTTATATAAATTATTCGTATTTAATTTTCGCAACCGAGTGCTTCAGACTTTTGGAAGCGAGTTTTCACATTTTGCCAGCGAGTTCATTATTCCCACTAGGGAGTTTTTCTGAATTTTCGCTAAAATTCATGCTATCGGTCCTATCGAGTTTTTAAATTTCTTACTGTTTTCTTTTTAATTCTCGCCAAGAAGCTTTTTTAATTGTCACTTGGGAGTTTTCAAATTCGTGAAATCCCTCGCATTGAGTTGTAGCGTTACACGAGCCGACCGCGAGCCTAAGTCAACCTTGAGTCATGAGTCAACCTCGAGTCAAGCCATCTCTCCTCGGGTTCCCCTCGCTTGGGCATCTGGAAAATGAGTTGTAGCGTTACACGAGCCGACCACGAGCCGGAGTCAACCTCGAGTCAAGCCCAAATGTTGGATTTTTTCCATGCCACAGAAAAGCAACTTACAGTCTGTAGGAAATGGACGTGAATAATTTTACTTTCCTAATGGCCCTGATGTAATAATTATTGGACTGCCAATATTTCATTTACATATGTAAAACATACTGAAATGTAATTTAGAAACTTCATGCTTTGGAGAGTAGTGCGATTATTATTATACTATTCTTCACTCATCTTCACTTGTGAACTGAATGTTTATAGCCCTTGATCTCCACGCTTGGCTCGCTTAACTCGCAAATTTTCTTCCCTTTTCCAAATGCACTCACCGGGATAAACACTTGACGGATCTTTTGAGAAGATCAGTTTATCTCGTGGTTTGGTCGTCCGCATGCGCTCCAATACGCAAAAAACGAAGAAGGCTCAGGCCTAGTTTATACGTCGAATTTAATTCAGACGGATTTAATTCGCATTAACTTCGTTTGTGAGACGTCGACATTATTATATAGCTCTGATTTAGACGACGAATTAAATTCAGACGAATTTAAAAACTAGTGAGCCGTGACTGCCAGCGAACAGCGGGAAAAAAAACATGGCGCGCTTCAGGAAATGGATTGTTGTTGCCATTAAAAAGTCTGAAAAGGCTTCAACTTCTTCATCAAATGATATCATTAGCTGTGATCAGGAAACGATTATTGTTACAAATCTTGATTATACTCTGATTCTCAATGCATTCTTGTGAAACTGTCCAGAATTCAAATATTTGCAGTTGTGGATGGTGGAATTTGGTCTTTGCCTTACTGCGCAGGCGAATTGAAAGGATATGTCATCAAGTCACGTATTCCTCAGTTTCCCGCCACTTGAAATACGTCACATAACAGATACTACATTACATTAATGTAATTGAAATTTATGCATTAGGTTCGATGCGTCTGAAATTCAACGTCTAAATTCACACGCTTTTCAGACGTTGTATCCGTCTGGTCCAGACGGATACAACGTCTGGACGAATTTAATTATGGGAGACGGTTTTAAATGTCGCTCTTCAGACGAATTTAATTCCTTGCATTAAATTCGTCTGAATTATTTTCGTCTGAAATTCGACGTATAAACTAGGCCTTAGTGCAACAAACTAGCCGTCTCTATTTGGGCAAGTTTCAATAAACTTATAGTGCGGCCCAACTGTTTCAGTGTCCTGAACTGAATCGGTACAAATCGACTGCCGTGGGTAGATTCCCCGGGAGGGGGGAGGGGGTACTCTCATACATAAGCTATACGGGTATGTGCCGATGTGAAGGGTATGGTTTTCAAGCATTTTAGTCTGGGATAGGGTATAAAAATCAGAGAGTTTTAGTCTAGAATAGGGTATCATTTGCTGGGAAACTGATCAGTGGTATGAAGAATTAAGTCTAGAATAGGAATTAAAACTCGGAGAAAGAAAATGTGACGTTGTAAGATATTGTTTTAATTAGCGTATATTTGACTGTAATAGTGATACAGTTCTAAAAATAGCAAGTCTGGAATAGGGTAGGGATTTTCGTTCCTAGTCTAGCATGGTTTGGTATAGGATAAGGTTTTCAGAGTCCCAGTGACACACCCCCACCCAAAAATATAGCAGAGTACCTCCCCCCACCCCCTAGGGTAGATTCTCAGTGTAGTTGCAAGTCTTTACTTTGAAGCTGAAAATATTTCGGGAAAATGAAGACCGCAAAGAAATATTCCCTTGTAATAGCCGTTACCAACTACAAAACCTGGTAGCAGCTTTGGTTTCTGTAAAAACATTAGGAGCTCCCAAGATACACTGAAGACAGCAATGTATTATTGAAGGTTGTGACTTCTGTTGTGAGATTAAACAGTACTATAAAGCTTTTCTTTTCGCTTTAACAAATGACTCTTGAATTTAGGTAAAACGAAAAAGGACCAACAGTAGAAATAAAACTTAGTTTCGCCGGCTGCGATAAAAATGTAATTTACATCGCTTTATCTAGAATTCTAACCGGTAATTCTAATGTTGTTATGTGAGTAAGAGCGGATCAAATTTCGAGACTTTCAAGGTTTATTTACACATGCCGCGCATTCAAGTTCGATGAAACCGCGAGGCGCGATGAATGTATGTGCTTTTTGTTGCCTGAAATTTGCTTGAAAAAAGCATCGACTCCAACAGAACAGTTTTTGCATTAAGTTTACACCGACTCTTTTAACCGAGGACCTTTTCATCGGCAACCCGCAGCGTACACTATCAACGATCGTGTATCATTTGTCACGAAGCGGACAATTATTACATCAGGGCCATTAAGGCCTACTCTGGGACCTTAAGTCGCCTAAAGTCGCCTAAAGTCGCCTAAAGTCGCCTTAAGTCGCCTTAAGTCGCCCTTAGTCGCTTAAGGTCGCCTGAAGTTGTTAGGCTTAAAAAAAGGCCTGTACACCTTAAAATTGCCCTAAAAGGTTTCACTTTTACTATTTCTTGAATATATAATAATTTTATTGCCCCAAATCTCTTTTTTAGTTCCCATATATGATTATATGCTGCAAGGTCATGGCCCCATGCAGTAAAACACCATGCTTCAATAGTCATGCACCATGCCCTAGTTGCTTCAATTGTACTTGTTGAACTCTCTATATATAAAGGATGGACTATTTTATTTTTTAGGGGAGGGGGGGGGGGGGGGGCGGGGGTGGGGTTGGCAAATACCAAAAAAAAAAAATTGAAGCACAGATAAAGTATAGAAAAGTATGAAAAAATCACAAAAAAAATTCTTGCACAGCCTCAAGATGGAAAAAAAAAATCATGCTAAGACAAAATAACCAACCCCCAACCCCTAAAAATAAAATGGTCCCTCCCCAAGGAGGGTACACTCATTCATCTTCAAAACATTGACAGCTATTTAATATTTAATCTATAGGTTTACTTATATTTCATGGACAAAGTGTTGCTGAAAGGATGAAGTTGTGACTTATATTATAATCAACATTTTTTATGAGCAACAGCATAAAAAAGAAACACTGCTGATCAGCAGTCAATACTGACATACTGTATTAAATAAATGATGCAGGCATTCCTTCACCTTCAGTGTATTATAACAACAGTGAGAGCTGTTTAGGATCACTATGATCAGAATAATTTGAAAAGTATTTTGGGGTTAAGCCCAATTATTGCTTATCACTTTTACATTGATCAAGTAAGCTTGAAAAGATCATAAGCTTATCCAAAGGCAATGTAACTGTATACAAATGTACTTAACTTTTAAGCTTACTTACCCAACGTGAAAGAGCAACCAAAAATGGGCCATTTCTCCCGCATATAACCTCTAAGCTGCGTTCTAGCCATCCAACAGTATTCTATTTTGCAACCAATCGTAACTGAACGTTTGAAAACTTGAAACTTATTTACAACTTGTACATGTCATCTTCTTGACAGTTTGGTGAAGCAAAGAATTTAAATCAACCTGTACGCTCAAGATTGCAAAATTTGCATTGATTATGCTACTATGATGGCTCTCTGTCACAAAGCTCAAAAGTTTTTCTTGTTATCAACCATTAAGCAGGAATGTGCAAAGGATTCGCAGCTGTTTCCAGCAGGAAAATTTGCCTCACTCGAGCAAACATGGCCGCCAATGTTTTGACCACGTGACTTCTTCTGGAACCTGGATGTCCACGCGCGCGGGCGCGCGTGCACTCATATTCAATTGATTCGGCAAACAAAGTCAAAGCTGAAGTGTTGCTGTTGTTGAAATTGAAACACATTCCCACTTTACAGTACAGCCTGGCTAAGCTACCACTCACGTGCTTTTCCTTCGTGGCGTAGATTGTCAAGCTGGCCTGGAATTTTTGAAATCGACACCAATGCGAGATTCAGTCTCTCTTGTAGCCATTGACTGGCTTCCTGCTTGTATTGCGGAAAGAAAACTAATTTCGACAACTCAATTCGAGGTAAGGTAAATGTAAATTTCTGAAATTTATTGGTTAAGCGAGCGCGCGCGGGAACTAGTCGCGCGCGAGAGGAAAAGAAACGCGCGAAGCATGGAAACCATCTACGATTGGAAAGGAATTCTGGGAGAATCAAAATGGCGGACACCAATGTAAACATTGTCAACTTTGTCATTTGCTGTGCATTCATTTGTGATCCATTATTTTCTGGAAATTTTTGAGGTAATAATTAACTTCTACACCGATAAATCTGTCAACAGCCTCAACAGTAACACTATTTAGTTTTGTTTTGACAGGTTAAATTAAAATGCTGCCAGGTGGAAAAGTGAGAGCATTTCGGGCCTAGTAGCAGAACTAATCAACCCTGCTATAAAGTCTCCTACGAGGGTTCGGTTCCCTGTCAGCGGAACATCCAAGATTTCAGGAGCCGGACAAATAGTTGGAGAAAATGTGAAAGATGCGCTATTGAGAAGGACCCTCGCTTACGGTACCAAATATGAAATTGGAGTATTCTATTGGACTAAGGCAGGAGAACAACAAATTGGCTGGGTGCCTGACCAAACAGTTTTGGCTGTCGTTTGCCAAGCTTTCGAGCCAAAATTGGCTGTGCAACTGCCACAACAATGGCAGATAAATTAACCAAATTTATGTAATATGTGAAATCGGGAAGTGATTTTTAATTAATTAATTGGATGCCTTTGTTGTATAAATAAGCCAAGGAAAATGTATGTTAGTTTGATTCAGATCAGGTATCCATTTTTAAGAGAAAAAGTTGGATTTGTTTTCCAAGATTTTGTTTGGCAGTGTATATGATCTTTATATTTTTGTATGATTATTGTTTGTATTGCAATATCTTAAAAACATTTAAGCAGCTAACTGAATTTTTTCTCATTCTAGATAAGCAATATTGTTCCTGCCTCTTGTTTGGATAATTAATGTTCATAATACAACTTACCATTCATATTATTTATATAATGTAGTTGTTGTTGTTATTGTAATAGTTTGAATCTCAGTATAGCTAAAAGGGACTTTAAAATCTGGAAACTGGAGACTTTGCTCACTTAGGTCTGTCTGAGATCAAGTGAACTGATTGTGATAATTTTTTTTATTGAAATATGAGACAAACTATCATGAATGCCAGGATACAAGTCAGGACTCAAGCTATAGCCCTAACCCTAGATCTACGTCTAACCCGAACAGGAGTCCTAGGTCCCATCCTGACTTAAGTCCTGACTCGATCGGACCTGGCTGTCTCATATTTCTCTCCAGAGACCAGTGGCTTGGTATTTTGGCATAGTGATGAAGAGACTGTCGATAACTTTTTGTTTCATCACTTGTTTGAAACACTTTTATGTTGCCTGAAGTTGCCTTCAGTCACCTTAAGTTGCCTTAAGTCGCCTTAAGTCGCCTAAAGTCGCCTTAAGTCGCCTAAAGTCGCCTAAAGTCGCCTTAAGTCGCCAATATTTTAAACTAATTTTTCCTTAAGTCGCCTTAAATCGCCTTAAATCGCTTAAAGTCGCCTAAAGTTACGGCGACTTAAGGTCCCAGAGTAGGCCTCCATTAGACTCGTTATTAGGAAAGTAGAATATTCATGTCAAATTCCTACAGACTGTTAGTTGCTTTTCTGTGGCCATGAAACTCAAAAATGGAAAAAAAATCCAACATTTGGGCTCGGCTCGTGTAACGCTACAACTCAATGCGAGGGGTTTCACAAATTTGAAAACTCCCAAGTGACAATTAAAAAAGCTTCTTGGCGAGAATTAAAAAGAAAACAGTAAGAAATTTAAAACCTCGATAGGACCGATAGCATGACTTTTAGCGAAAATACAGAAAAACTCCCTAGCGGGAATAATAAACTCGCTGGCGAAATGTGAAAACTCGCTTCCAAAAGTCTGAAGCATTAAAAGCGAATAATTTCCGATACTTCAAAGAATTTCAATCACTCGAAAAAACACTGTTTCAGAATCAAAGGGCTCTTAAAGCCATCTCGTTAAAGCGTTAGAACGTGTGGTTAATAAAAACAAAATAGAAGAATTGATAGTGAATATGGTAAAGATGCCGTTGTAGCGCACCTTTAGATTAAGTCTACTTAAAATACGTACATGAAAACATCACATGATGCATATTAGCCAATAGAAATTTATGTTCACGAAATGGGCTTTACATTTTCAAAAAAAAACAACTTTAACATAAAAGGCTGATCAGACAGCAAATTTGTTCGATTTCTTTTAATAAGATATGCCCGATATTTCGGTTAGACAAAACTAACCTTCATCAGGGGCTAGGAAAGCTTAGTGAAGATGGAAACAAACGGTTACAATATTTAAAATGGGCTAAGATAAATTGCTGGCACACGATAAGCTAACAAACAAGTAACGGTCCAGCTATATATTGCTACTGTTTGTTCTAGTGGTCCTTGAATTTTTACAGAAGTTATTTACATTTTCACGCTAGTAACTAAAATGGGGTCCTATTATTTGGTTATAAAATAGACGTGTTTAGAAAATGTTATAGGCTGGGCCTTATCATCATCATTATTATTTTTTTTTTGCAAAAGGAGGGGAACCCGTGCCCCTCTGCTAACAACTTCTCTGTACAGCATTGGGGGATCTTTTCTCATCAGTGCTCCACTTTTTCAAGACCAAAAGCCAGAATAATCCTCAACTTCGACGACTAAGGAGAGCTTTTTTTCACAAGATTTGGTGCCGTTTTTTCACCACAAGCAAGAAAGCGTCTTGTAACCATCTGTCTTCGCTTTGGTGAGTGCGTGCTTTTCAATTTGGGTTTTGGTCTCGCGAGTTTTCTCGCCCTCGCGTTACGTGGAGATGACCGCGCGTACCGCACACCAGCCGTTCGCCCACACTAGAACTTACTGTCCGCTTGATAGTGGAGGAAAACCTGGATCTTGACTCGCTCAGTATAGCGCAGTCGTTACCGAACTTTAAGGAAGAAATCGTTGGGACAGACTCGGCCACGCGGTTGGCGGCATCGGGCTTTGACTGCGAAAGCCGCGTTATCCCTTTACGCCTTTTACGGCAAAAAGCACTACACGTGTCATGCTTCATTCCCGTTGAATTCCCCGATGAAAACCTGCTACAACTCGTGGAACAATACGGCGACCTCAAAGTGCGAGCAGTCCGCCGGCTTTGCTTCAAAGCTACGCGCACATCGAGAACGGCATCCGTGTCGTAGAATTCACACGTTAACAAAAGGCAGTGCCACGCAAATAAGTCACTCAAGGGCTCGAGTTATTTTTTTAAGTACACTGGCCAGCCAATACTATGCTACCGGTGCCAGTCTTCCGAGCGCGTTGTTAAAGACTCCCCGAAGGCGAAACGCCGCGAGGCGAACCGCGAGGCTCCAGTGCCCGGAGGGGGGACACCAGAGGCCTCCCGACCCCCACTACAGCAACCAGCAACGACACTCCCCCTGTAACCACAATAGGCCATTTGCACGATAGCGTCATTTGACTACAACTACCAGAACTCATTTCGTTTTTCCTTTCTTATTTAAATTTTGTAATCCCAGTGAGGTTTAAATAACAAAGGTCCTAATTTGCACTACAAAACAAAAAAATGAACCTCCGTGCGACCCTTCTCCAGAAACTGCCGGCCACCCCCTATTACCGATGCCGTGAGCGTAAGCGTGAGAAGTCCTGTCTCGTGGTAATTTAAATACAACAGATGATCACACGCGTTTGGCGGAGATCAAAGATCTCCTAAAAACGCCATCATTCGCAGTAAAAAACAGTGGATAAAGCTGGGGGAAAAACCGACCAAGTATTTCCCGGGAGTATTTCTACCAGCTTGAAAATCAGCGACAAACACGCGACTCAATTTCAGAGTTGCGTGCCAACAATTCAATCGTGACTTCCGATAAAAATATTCTTCGCGAATGTCGCGATTTTTATCGTAACCTCCATTCGGCTGAACAAGTTTATTTATCTAGCCAAGACTGGCTTTTAGACCAACTGGATAAAACTCTGGCATCTGAAGACCAGGAGAAATGCGAAGGTGACCTCACACTCTTCGAATGTCAATGTTTTGTAATAACGAAATATAATATCCAATTTATTCAACACTTTTGAACAGTTTTATGGTAAAATATTTATTGATTTCAAAGTTGCGTTTGTGAGTTTATTTTTAGAGATTTGAATTTACAAAATGGTAATTAGATGACGCCGACCCGGGACTTTGCCATTATTTCTACGCCAATTTACAATGCGCAGTTTACAGCTTGAGGATAATAATTTGATAAATACTAAAAAATAAACTGTGGAAAAACGTAAGAATTCACTAGCATCCGTGAGATTGTAAAAAAACAGATCACCATATCTGTACAAGCCATGTCGGGATGCAATCCCGAACGCCATTATGAAACAACGGATCAGGAGGTTCTTCAAGCTCCAAGAAACACTACTCAAAAACAGAATAAAACAAGGAGCTAAAACATAAACTGCAAGAAGTCATTATTCCAGTAGAGATACGGCAGCTTCAGACTTTGATCTTGGACACTTACATCCGTGATAAAGATCCACTTTCTCACAAGTCTTGCACACCGCAGACTTAGACACTAAATCACCGGCTGAGAGATTGGAGGCTCAGAGACCGGACGAGAGAAAGCGGCGAAAATCGAGCCTCAGAGATTGACTGATCCAAGCATATTCATAACAATTAACAAAAACTGCAGCCGATCACTACTTATCTTGCAACAAAAGTTAGCCAAAGACGCTCCAACATATGCCAAGAGAACTAGCATAACGAAGGCATAGACTGGAAACAATAATTCTATAAATGGCAGTGAGTGTGCACAGCATGTAAACTGACCTCCTGTCATTAAAGAGATTTATATCCCAAAGATAAAAGAGTCATACAATACATCGAGCATTTGTCACATCTCTATTTTGGTGATCAAAGGGGAACAAATATCTCGTAGACCTTCTTGGGAAAGCTATTCTAGAGGTTTCTTTATACATTATGCAACTAGCGGGAGTCGTGTTTGGCCTGTCACTTTTATAATACTGATATTCTCAAATTAATATATGTATCATATGTTTAATAGATAAAATACTACATGTAAAGAAAGCCAAATTTAAAAAACGTGAAAAGTATGAAAAGTATGATTTTCTAGTACTTAGGAAACAAAACTCTTTCACCCCTGACCAAGTTAACTTTAAATATATATATAACCAGTTATTCAGATTCCCGTTTTGGCGATTATAAATGGCCAAACACAATAACATACGAGAGGAAAATAGTTAACAACTTCAAAGCTATAGCACACGCACTTTTTCTTATCAATTACTACCACAAACAGACTCAGTAGATGGGGTTAAACGGATGTTGAACTATGTTTATTCAAATTGATACTGCACAAGAAACAACACCCTAAACCGGGTGAGGGGTGGGGGGGGGGGGGGGGGTTGCTCTTGCTTTCACAAAGGATAACACAGGAATGAATGATCATGACAGTGGAACGCTCAAAAAGGTCTTATCTGAATACATGCATTCCAAAGATATCCATAACGGAAACTAGTGTAGTAATTAACCCTTTTAACATATCTATGATAAAAACACTCAATTACTACCACAAACAGACTCAGTAGATGGGGTTAAACGTATGTTTATTCAATAAACCGCCAAATCCAAAGGGGAAAAAGAATAAAAAAAGGGTTTGAGAAGAAGAAGTTACGATGTGGGAGAGAGTCTGGTTGTGATAGAATGGAGAATTTTAAAGTTATTTTCGTTGGAAAGAGTGAGATAGATTAAATATGCGTCACTCTTCTAATCGCCATGCGATTTAATAAAAGCTGTAGGCGCTCGATTACAAAAAGCAAATGTAGCGCCTCCGCGACGAAAACTGTGCGAGGAATACTGTGTGAGGAATACTGTGCGGGATTAAACCTAATGGCTGAAAGAGCATTATACTGGTGAGCCAAGATAGGCCTGTACGATCCCCGAGATTGACAAACGAATAATGGTGAAGAGGGCGACAATTGTACACTAGCTAAATACTGCCTAAGCGCGGTGACAGGACAAAGGGGCGAACCGGGAATAAACGGCAAGGGAATTTCTAAAACCCGCTCCCGAAACTGGAGTGTCTTAGTGCGCGTGATGCGCAACAAAACCCCTTGCGGTGTGAAAGTCATGCTAGATAGTGTCAAAAAACACGCCTGGAAATCGCCAATTTCAGACTACTAAATTAGAGATACGTAAAAAAGAAAAGAAGGCTACTAAAAATAAAGCACGCATGCAGACGTGCAAATGATTATCTAAATCGAAAAGACGGGACAATTGTAAAAGGATCTTAACAGTGATCGGTTCTTTTCGTGCGACACAATCACCCAAGATCCGACGCACCGCTCGTTTGGCAAGATAAACGTCATATTAAATCGTCAAGAAAGGCAAAACTGGCACCACACGAGCGGTTAATATGTGAAATAATGCTCAAATAATTAACGATCGAACGGTATGACGTTAAAGAACGTGACAAAAAAAACTAAATAAAGCAAATAAACGGATTTGGAAACTGGGAAAGGCAAGAAATCGAAATATTGGCAAAACAATAAATATGTTCGCATATAGCATCTCATAGAGCGCTTTGTGGAGTCGCAAAAAGCATGGACCTGGATAGTTCCTAAATACTGCTGCAAAGCGTCGATGTGATCTGCGAGATAAAATTGAAAAACAGATTGAAAGAAAGAAAAATCAATAAACTTAATAAGGATCTATGAAAATAAATGGAAGTAGCTACTTAATATACATTAAAAACGAACATAGAGTCGCTAGGAAATACTTGGGTAAGGTTCAAGGTAGCTACGGCATGCTGCAAATAGTCTGAGTACGAGGAGTCTAAGTGAGAACGACTCAACGCATCCGCTAAAACGTTAGACTATGACTTCCCGCTAATGTAACGCGCAGATAAACGGATATTGTTAAGAGACAGCAACAACCAAATTTCACGTAGACAACGCTGCATGAAGGCGTTCGTTGAACGTTGATTGTTCAGTGCGTATACGCTGACCTGATTGTAAGCAGTTCGAGCTGGTTAATGTTCAAATATTGACTAGCAATAAAAGGAGGAAACTTGGCATGGAAGAATTCCCCAAAACACACTGCACCACAAGCATCAAGACAAGCATCACATGCCAACAGTTCTGGATCGACACAGTAATGGCGGTCGGAATTGTTGCTCTTGCTTTCACAAACGATAACACAGGAATGAATAATCGTGACAGTGGAACACTCAAAAAGGTCTCATCTGAATACATGCATTCCAAAGATATCCATAACGGAAACTAGTGTAGTAATTAACCCTTTTAACATATCTATGATAAAAACACTCAATTGCATCACCTTCCTGACTCTTCAACGAACCAGATACAAACACGAATAAAAAGTCAGAAAAGATTGTTTGTGAAGCAAAGTAACAGGTGAAGTTAAATCGAATTTAAGAACTCTACTAACTTACCGTTTCCTAAACACAGATTTTAAAAGCCCGTAATCGTCACACTCGTCGGACTCCATCCTCAAACACGTGCAGACTGCACAATCGGTCAAACTCGAAACGCAACATTCATATATTTTCCAACTAGGGTTGAGTGAGGCATGAAGTGGAACTTGAAGACAGTTTGGACAATAAAGTTTATGTTTCGTGTTTTTGTTTCGTGCCATTTTAAAGTTATTTCTGCTTCTTTTCTTTCTTTGTTTTTTGTTTTTTTGGTAAAAATCGTAAGGAATTATTTTTCTGTTTTTTTTTTCATCCGCATTTTGTTATCCGCATTTTAATATCCGCCGTCCGCCATCCGCCATCCGCCGCCATCCGGTCCTCATTTTACAGAACGGTGAACTCTCATAACTCATAACTCTCATAACAGTGAACTCCTAGACGACCGGCACAACAGTCATTTGTATTCCCGATTCAACTCCAGACACGTCCTCAAAAGAACCAGAGACTGTTATCATAATACTGATACGTTTTTACAACAAGGAACAATAATTCACTCACTAGTTTTCTCGTTGTTTATGTTCATATTGGCGCCAGAACAGCAACCATAACTATGGGAACTATACAACCTCCGGTCAGGAAGTAAAATTGCAGTTTAATACCGATGCCTTGGATTTTATTTATACTTGACCAGAAATCCGCAAACATTTCCTTCCAGCAGAAATTTTAGCTGTCTCCGCGACCCGCAAAATATCCTTGTGCACGGTAGCTAAATTAACAAAACTATGACGTCTTTCCCATACTATTGCATAATCAAACCGTAATAGCAATGAATCAAAATTGAACAAACGCAATTTTGCTTTGCCATATCGCTCATATTAAAACACAAACTTTCCCGTCCCATTTAACTTTCTTAAAACGTCTCCATTCGTAAAAATACACCGTGAAATTCTCAAACTGCGTTTGCCAAAAAAAAAAAAACGCAAGGCAGCTTAAATGGCTTTACGACAAATGATTGAAACTGATAGGTAACGTGAGATATCGAAACTTAAGAAGAACTTAATACCTTTGCGGTAACGTAATGTGAGATATGACAAGTTCATCACAAGTTTTGACATCCCGATACCCAAGGGAAATTAACAATAGGTCCGGGGGTGCTCCCCAAAAATTTTAGGAGCAGTATGTGACGCCCTTCTTGAAATCCTAACCGGTTTAACCAACCATATCCTCAATGCCTTAATATAGCTTCTATAAAGAAGAAACAACTAACCCCCCCGGACAAAAGTCCACAAAAATTTGTTAACAACTTTTGTCCCCATATTCTACTGACTCCTATATCTCGTTTCGCGCGCATGCGCTTTAACGAGATAAAAACCAGAAGGAAAAAATAGCTGTTTCGGTGTTTCGTTTCGGTGTTTCGCTGTTTCGTGGTTTAGTCCTGTCCGCCCTGTGATATTTAATTTTTTTCAGCGCTCTGCAGAGTCGCGGACTTTTGCCAATCTGTTTGTAAACAAAATCGCTTATTAATTAATAATAATTGTAAACTAGTTAGATGTGCACAATATCAAATAGAAACTAATAAGCTTAATCAATCGCCCCAAACGGTCTAAAATAACTCTGAACCCTGTCCAGTTGGACATTAGGTTGAAAGTTAAACTTAAGTCTTTAATACTACATGTAATTTAAAACTCAAGTCACCTACCTTTTCCAGGTTTTCTTGTCCTTTTTCAAGTTTCTCGACTATCCTCTCGCGACCAGCGAACTACGATGTACACTCTAAGCAGACTTCTTTGCGCTATATCGTAAGTTAGCCACAAAAAAAAAAACAGTTTGCAAAGCAATTTCGCCAGCCTTTTTTCACTAAACAGGACTCTGAATCGACGAAATAAAATGGCGAGTAAAAGACAGTTGGTGTGAAAACTTGAACCAGTCCTCCCGCTGACCATGTCCTGCAAACCCGAGCAGGGGAGGGGAGGGAAGTGGACCGAAGGGGAGGGGAGGGTGGGGGAATAAAAAAGAATCTAACCCCTGATCGGTATGAAAGAAAAATGCTACAGAAAAACTGCCAACGCCATTGGTAAGAAGTTAGATAAAAACCACTTATGCAGATTTGTTTATAGTTCTAAACTGAAAAGTCGCTGAGCAGGATCAGGAAAGGATGGATTTTCAAGGTCTTCCAACGTGTAAAACTTTTTTTCGTCACCTTCATTTTTACTAGAGGAGTAATAATCGCCTTTTTTATACAAAAACATAACATAATTTTGACCTGGGCGGAAAAACGGAGATTTATTTAAGTTAATAAAGATGTCTGATGGTTCCAAAAAGTTCCAAAAATCAGTCAACTTCCGTGCGTTCTGGTCACGTGTTTCATGACGTCATACTGATGACGTTCATAAAGAACTTATTTTTAGACTTATATCTACCAACCCTACGAAATAATTTAACTTTGCATTTCACCCTTTCAAAGATATATGTATACAAAGATACTAGTCTCCAGACCCCCTATTTGCTCATGTGTATAGCCCCCTTAATTTTGAAAATCCAGACGTATCCCGGGCATGACGAAATGTTGCAAGCGAATGCCTTTCTTGCCACGTTGACTGTATTTGCATTTATCAAAGCATGTTTCTAAAAAACGCTAAAAGGCACTTGGGGGCATAGTCACGTGACTCATGACGTCATCGCACTTAGTCATTTAAAATAGGTATTTCATGGTAGGTGTAAACAGCATGTGGTGTAGTATCCTCATACACTCAAAATTGACAGAGTTATTTGGCATCTAAAATTTTTCTGGTGCAAAGGGTGCTGGGAAGGTTTTAATATATTATTTAATTATTATTATTGTTATTAAGTTAAATTTTAATATATCGAAATTGGACTATTGTAACTACTGAACTACATTGCACTCGAAGCGAGTAAACTGGCCATTATGGGACTCTGATAAAAGCATGGCTTATTAACTAAAAAGTCAAGGCTAGCTTGTCTGCGTAACTGTCGGGAGGATAAATTTTCACTCAGACAACAGGATGGGTATGCCACCCCCATTACCCTCCTCTCTTTTTTTTCTCCGATTTTTCAACAGCATTTGTTTGCACATAACTTCTTTAGCAGCTGCTCTGTCATCTATGAGACACATTTTGGCAAAGTGCGGAGAGAATAGATTGCTATGGTAACGAGATATCACGTCATAAGTAACATGAGATCAAGACATTTTTGAATAAAAATGCATGTTCTTCACCATTTTTGGTGAAGAAGCATATACAAATGCTACCAAAAGCGGCAAAATACTGATTTTATTATATCATATTTTACAACTCTAGCGAAATAAAAAAAAAATTCCAATTTACTCATTTTTTGTACAAAAATTTGAATATTGAGTAAAACTCAGGCATAGCCATAATCCATAATTACCTTATCATGTAAAGCACATCACAGGCTATCTATTTGAGGTAAAATATTTTCGAATATTGTAACCAACCGACAAATTAGACTAAAAGGAAAAAAGTGAAATCGAGTACATACGTGATGTCCATGACTTCGAGGTGTAGCCGCCGAAGATGTATTCTCCACTTTGTATCACCACAAGAGTTGGACCTTTGTTATCACAACAACGGTGAAAGTCTGCTGGAGTTTTTCCGTCAGTGGTTGCTCGAAACAACAGGGAACAAGTAGCACTGGGAGGTAACCACGACATAACAGCTGAAGAGTGGTTTTCATTCTTTATTATTTCGGATAACTTGAAATGGTGTACTTGTAGTTGCGCGATTATCCCTTGAATCTGATAAAAGTTAGCTTCATTAAGTAGCTCTTTTTTAATGGTTCTGTCATCTGGGCAAAGAAGCTCGCCATGGCGAAGGTAGTTCAAGATGTACCTAAACATGACATTGAAAAAGGCAGGCAGTTGATATAACAATTACAAGCTCCTTTTTAACTCGTATAAAGGCAAAGTGTTGAACGGGTTGTAGCATTCGGGTAGAAATTTCACTCGATTCCTCGTTCGGCTTTAAATATTGAGCCCGCAATTATTAAAAGGTCACCTGCCTTACCACTTAGGTAGGGGAGGGTTGGGAGTTGCACACAAAGGGTGAAGGGTCGGTGATGCAAAACACTTAAGAGAGAGAAGCGGCCGGTAGACAGTGAGCCCGCGTTATGTAATGGTCACTCCCATGGAGACGACGTTAGAGGGGAGGGGAGGGTGGGGAGTTGGACGTAGGGGTAAGGGTTAAGGGGTCGGTAAAGCAAAACGCCAAGGAGAGTGGACGATCCAAAGGTGTGCAGAATCTTTTATTTAGGACGTTTTGTATTGGAGCCTTAGATTGTTAAAGGAAGGTGTGCGGAGACAGAGAAGGAGAAACGTCTGGTAAATAATCTTTTCAATATTGCGATTGTTTACTGGGGGTATGCACTTCATGGCTACATTCCCTCATTGGAGCCTTTGATTAATACAACAATGCGAGGATTTGTAGCCGGTTGCTTTTAATACCTAACAGGTATTAAAAGGCTGAAGTAACTCGAGCTTCCAAGATCTGGTTATGGATTTTCAACGCCTGTTTTACACAAATCACGAGTTCGAAAATCGAACGTTCGATTGGGTTCGATTGATTTTTTTTTCTTTTCGGTGAGTTCGATTTCGTTCGATTGCCGAACTCAATCGAACTCAATCCATGAATTGAGTTCGATTGAGTTCGATTGAGTTCGATTGAGTTCGATTGAAATTTAGTTCGATTGGGTTCGATTCACTATGCCGGGTTTAACCCTAAATACTGTAGAACTGATTTACGGTATTTAGGGTTAAGCACTGATTCAAATTGGTTAGCTTTTATTTACTGTTGTGGGTAAGAACAATGTTCGGCGCTCGGCGTTCGGCAAATTACCCCTGCCGTCATCACTGCTGCTCCTTATGTCGAGGAAATCATTTTTGCTGAGTACAGAAAGAATAATAGGCAGTCTCTGACTGCATGCATTACTGCGCCTGTTATACTTACATTATCGTAGAATTTCCTGCCCCCCGTGCCCCCTGGATTTCCAAGCCGAGAGACCCTCTCTCCTGCAATAAATTTTTGGAAGCCCTAAATTTCCAGGTAATGAGAAAAAAATACACGTAATCGCTGACAGGAGATTCTGTCTTTATAATTTTCAAAACCGTGGTGACGAGTGCTATAAATTGGTGAAACATTTTAAAAATAAATATTGCGTGAAGCATCATTATCCCCCCCCCCCCCCCCCCCCCCCACCGTGATTTTCTAGTTCCTAATAACTGCTTTGATTTTGCCATGTATTAGTTTTTACCGGTTTCATAGTTTTTTCAAAGTGTTGTCGCGAATGCACAATACTTCCTTGAATGAAAATGTCTTTCCCTTGAATAAAAGAGTGAAACGCTTATCAGAATTCAGTGATTTTCTGCTTCCGGAAGGCTTAGCGATTTATATTATCAATCAATCAATCATCTTTATTTATTCACGGAATCCCATCATAAAAATGCTCTTCCAGAGAGCCGTGCAATAATATAATCATGCAATAAAAAATAAAAATGGTCATTAAAACTATACTAAATTACAAATATGATAAAAACGATTTCAGGCTTGTCTGCCCTTTAGTAGTATTTGATAGACTATTCCAGAGAACTGCCCCTCTATAGTGGAAGCTATTTTTTTTCCAGCCTCAGTATACGGTCTTGGTACAAATAAATTATAAACATCACAAAATAATATTTAAATTTAGCAACCTACTTTATTATATCTAGTGTTTTCTAAAATTTCCGACTTTTCATGTGTATATAGAATGCCATTCTTATCCGTAAAGATGATTCGCATAATGTTTTCGCTAATCAAAAATATCTTAAAGCAAACTTTATTTCAGAAAGCGCTGTTTAATTTAATTATATTTACTAGCGCGCCTCTACCGTGATTATAATTGGCTTCATGAAGAAAACATTCGAAGAAGTTTGATCGCAATTTGCACAAGAAACGTATTCTCTCAGTTGAAAGTTTTATTCAAATATCTACTAGTTTAGTCTCAAGAGCAAAACGCGTCAAATTATCGCATCAAGGAAACTGTCAGCCACGCAAATTTGTTCAGCATCTGGCGAATTTCTCGCTCGACCGATTGTGGTCAAGTTTTCTAAATATTTGCCAAAAGCCACTAATAAGACAAAGAAACAGATGTTTCTTACAAAGTAAATGGACATTAATGAATGCTTGAAAATTCTTAGTAAAGTCTGCCGCTTCGAGTATAAATTATGAAAGAAGACATGTCCTCACTTGTGACAAATTTCATCGCTTTCAGCTCTCAAACCACCACTACAAAGGCATAAAAATCTTCCAAAGGACCGTTTCTTTCCATTTCGAAGTCTTAAAAGGCGTGCTTTCATTCCGGTTATGCAAAATGAACGTATACAAAATGGAAGCGTGGTGTTCACGGGCGGCCATATTTGTTAGAAATCTGATAGTCTTCTCTGAGTGAACATTCGATTCGGGCCATTCGAAGCTATCCTCGACAAACGTTGAACAACCGACGAGGTTGCGAAGCTATCCTCGACAAACGTTGAACAACCGACGAGGTTCCAAACCAAATCAAAGGGCTCTTAAAGCCATCTCGTTAATGCGAGAGAATGTAAGGTTACTAAAAAAACAACAACAACAAGAATTGGAAAAGTTGGGTGCCTTTGATAGGTAAATGTGGTGAAGACATGATAGGTAATATGTGTAAAGCTGCTAAATGGTTTATTGAAGTTGAAAGATTGAAAATACCTGTAGGTCTAATCGTAGAGTTAGACATTGCTGTCATAGAGGACTTAAGGGCTCTTTTAGGAGCCACCAAATCAATAAAAGTCATGAGCAACAAAATAATCACGAGTATGAATGTAAACAATTTTCATGTTAATTTAGCGTATTTGTTCAAAATAGTCTTCATTTTACAGCTGAGGGGAAACTTCAACTTGATTATATTAAGCGAATGAGCCGAGGCCAATTTGGTTGCTACGGGGGAAAATTATGAGGAGGGATGGGGGTGGCAAAACTACTTAGATTAAATCTATCTTTAGAGAGCCCTTTTACTTAGTTAATTTTCTATGTTTTGTATCAGTCACAGTATTTTAGTAGCAATGACTTGTATGGCATTACAATGGCAATTTTCTTATCAATCGAAATTTGGGAAAGATGTACGAAGGTTAAAAAATATTTACTATCTTTATTTATTGATATTTAAACAAAACTAAAACATATTGCAACGATTTTTATTTGGGATTAAAATTGATTTACTAGCAATGTTTTTAAACAGCCAATTTATATGTGCAGTGTATATGTGGATGTATGAGACAACACAAGAACTTTGTGCATGTGAAAAAGTTCAGTAAAAGAAGTTCAGTAAAAGGACTTCAGTAAAAAAGGAATGTTTTATCTAAATACTTCACTAAGGTAGACTATTGTAAAAAAGGCAAATGAAAATATTTTACTTGTCGCTTTTTCCGTCAACTAAAAAATTGTGTACCTTCGGGCAGAACGGTGTCTCTTGTAGGAATAGAGCTGGTGATTAGATTTCGTTTCCTTTTATAGCCGAAGCTGTTTTCAAAACATCTCGGCTAAAAGAAGCCTTGGTAAAAACGACAAGCGACGTGGCCCCGAAAATTGCCGACATGAGACGTTCTGAACAGCGAGAAGCGGCTCGATTCCGCTTCAAAAATACGACAAATTACGACAGCGACTTTAGAAGGTTGTGCAATTTACCAATAAAAACTAGTAATTTCAACATGAAAGTGGGTGCTGGCTTCAGACTTTCATGAAGGAAATACTTGTTTTACGATTTGAAATGAACGGTATAATTCGGGTGAGTGGTTAAATAGGTTGCACAGAGGAGAGGGCTGTTGTAAGTGTGGGGTGACTTATTTTTTTCCGATTTCCCCCTTTATAATGCCGAAGTTTGCTGACAGTTTAACCATAACCTTTTTAACAGAAATGTTTATTTGTAAAACTTCAATTAACTACAAGGTGTTCTGTTTAATTGAATCAGTTTTTAAAATAATTTCTAGCAACTGCTAGCTGCTGAAAGTCCTTCATTTTAAATATTTCAACTCATATTAAGAAATTCGAACTATAACTGTAATTTGAACAACCATAGTGATAATTGGCTTTTTTCTAACGAACAATAACTAACTTTAAAGAAATTAAAATTCTGTCATTTAAGCTTTGTTCTAATCATTTATAGCAACTGTTTGTGGCTACGTCTTTCAATTAAAATCTCTCAAGTCATACCGCAGCGGCGACGAAGGAATTCACGTGCACTCAGAAGACGCGCACTTCACAGGAGTCCCGGATCACACGAACAGTCCCGGATCACAAGAACCCCGGATATCAAAAACGGAATCGACTGCGCATGTCTCCGATCTTACATCCGACAAATTTTACCGATTTCGCCCTATTGTACTAAATAGTGTGCTGCCTCGCTATGGCTCGCCAGCAATTAAACATTATTGACCATATCGTTCATATCAACACCCGACGGTCAACGGTCTGTTTTAATGATCAATTTGTTATTGAAACGTCTACCAACCTCGTTCCCAAGGCCCCTATCTTCCTCTCTCTTGGATCGGACGTGCAGTTAGAGTACAACCTAGACTCCCGGTATACACATACATATCCGTGACCTTTGATTTTTTATTTTTTGGCGCAAATTGGTTTTAACAAGCTTAATAATTTTCCTTCGAGCATTTTTATTTTAAAAAGAGACTTTTCTTTTGATCTTGATGAAAAATTGCACTTTACCAAATAAAGACAAATAAGTGACAGGTCACGCGTGTGGTTTCCGTTCCAATTACACGCACCGGCTCCCCCGACGGTGTCAATTTGCGCGAGGGCAAAAGTAACGACCCTCCCCTCGGGTGAATGTCATTTTGTCTCTGTGACGCGGTCGCTAAACTTTAGTATTCGAATTTCGTGGTACAGCCGTTTGGATCGCGGACAATGGCTAAGCGAAGATGGCCAGAATCGCTCCAAAACGGAGCCCTTTTAGAGCCCGTGAAAGGGAATTTGGAAGCTAGCACGAATCGCACGGGTAGACATTTAACCTGCGGCCTCACTGGTGGCAATTCGGGGAGCTTGAGTTGAATTGTTTAGAATTTATTGGCTTTCGCGTGGCGAGGGTTCGCTCAGAGGTCTCCAGCCTTCCCTTCTTTTATAGTGGATAGTGGGGCGAGTGACAAAAGTTGTAAAAATGCATTTAAACCGGTCAGGATACATTAAGAGAAAATAAAGTAAAGGTGAGAAGACTTTAGTGTGTAATATTTTCGATTTTTCTATCGCTTATCAATTCCGTGACAAATCGTATTATTACCTAGTATATTTCATTACTGTGTACTGGCTTCGAATCTGTAAGGGCGGATCATTTAATTTTTGTGGGGGGGTTGGGCAATTTCTTCTGAGCATGAATTTTTTTTTTTCCAGCATCACTATTTGCAAGAATTTTTTTTTTACCTTAATGCTTGAATTTTTTTTTCACGTGCTTTCTTGTGCACGAAATTTTTTTCTCTTAAATTTCTTCTGCAGGAATTTTTTTTTCGTAATTGCCCAACCCCCCCCCCCCCCCACAAAAATTAAATGGTTCGTCCCTAACTTGATGTGACTCACATCACGATTGGTCTGCCTGTGGGATCATCCAATTTAAATCTTTGCTGTGTGCCACAACGCATCGGATAAATGTTTACGCTTATACGCGTTTGTAGATCTTTATATATAAGATATAAACATCTAAGAATTTTACGGAGATTTTAAAGAAGAAAAGAACTGATCCATGACCTATGGTCGCTACAATGTCTGTCATTGATCGATCAGAGTCCGTTCACGCATATTCATTGCTATTTTAAGACTTAAATTCAGTCAGGAAGTCAAGACAAAAAAGTGCATATCCTTAGAATTCCTCTATTCCTCAAAGAAAGAATTAAGCAAATATATATTTTTCCAACGTTAATTTCATTTTCAAGACAGTTTTGAGATTCGCTTTTTCCTGTTCTTTATAATCTTCCGGAAATCGGACATTCCACAAAGATAACAAGGTATCGCAGAACATTCATAATCCATCGGACAAAATTACCAACAAAAGCAAAGAAACTTTTCATAACTCAGACGTCAGATGTGGGTGGGCTGAAATATCTGTTTTCCGCTTAGTTGTCAATGCTTGTTAAAGGAAATATTTCACGCAGTTGTATGTTGTTATCGATATCGATGTGAAATGTTTTGGAAAGTGAAGCGGACATTTATTTTTCTTTTGTGGAGAGTTGAAAAAGAAATGGCTGCATAAGTTAATGTTATACATGAATGGGTTATTTGCGAATATATAGTAGTTCTGTTTTTTTTTTTATTCGAAAGTCGAGAGTTTTCTATTTCCGGTATCATGTGTTTAGTAACTATTAGAGATTTAATGGGTCTGCTTTAAACCTCAAAATATAGTGTTGACAGTGTCTTCTTAACGACCCCCGGGGTCACGACCCCAGTAAAATTTCGTAAAATATTCTATTAAGATCCAAGTCTTATGCGATAGTCATATATTGGAATAGGGGGATCTTGCAATTGTTTTTTAATAGCTCCTCTGAGTTTATTCCGCGTGTAAGTGTAATGTGTTTCTCGGAGCTAGGCAGTATCTCCATTGTCAGAAGTATAGCATCATTACATTCGGTTTGAAATATTTGAATCTCCAGCATGATAGCTGTACACTCTTTATCAAGTTTCCTGGAAAGTGACATCATGAAACTTAGCGCCCCAATTTCTCAAATTATAAAATTTGTACTAAAGTAATCAAGCATGCGGGATTCCTGACCGCAGTATTTTTCAAAACCATTTTCTGATCCGAGATACAGGCAAGGTTGTCCGTTGTTGCATTATTATGCAGTATTACTTTATTTTGTATTAAATTTTCCACCGCAGAAATATACTCGCGCAGAAAAAATTACTTGTTTTAATGATGTATATCGGCTTAACAAGAACTTTTCAACAGTGAATATATTGCTATCACAACTCCGAGGCAACCGGCACAACAGTCATCTGTATTCCCGATTCAACTCCACACACGTCCTCAAAAGAACCAGAGACTGTTATCATAATACTGATACATTTTTACAACAACGTACAATAATTCACTCACTAGTTTTCTCGTTGTTTATGTTCATATTGGCGCCAGAACAGCAACCATATAACTAGGAGAACTATACAAACCTCCGGTCAGGAAGTAAAATTGTTTAATACCGATGCCTTGGATTTTGTTTATACTTGACCAGAAATCCGCAAACATTTCCTCCCAGCAGAAATTTTAGCTGTCCCGACGCGCAAAAATTTCCTCCCGCAAAACAAATTCAGTCGGACAATCCGCAAAATTTCCTTGTGCACGGTAGCTAAACCAATAAAACTATGACGTCTTTCCCATACTATTGCATACAAACGCAAAGTTCATGCTATTTTGCTCTGCCATATCGCTCATATTAAAACACAAACTTTCCCGTCCAATTTAACTTTCTTAAAACGTCTCCATTCGTAAAAATAGACCGTGAAATTCTCAAACTACGTTTCCCAAGAAAACGCATTTGACCTATTTTTAGCATTCTCGAAAGCAGCTTGAATGGCTTTACGACAAATGATTGAAAATTTTAAATATTGATACGTAACGTGAGATATCGAAACTAAGAACTTTAATATCTTTGCGGTGACGTAATGTGAAATATGACAAGTTCATGACAAGTTCTGACATCCCAATACCCTAGGGAAATTAACAATAGGACCGGGGGTGTTCCTCAAATATTTTAGTGACGGTATGTGACGCCCTTCTTGAAATCCTAACCGCTTTAACCAACCATATCTTCAATGCCCTAATATAGCTTCTATGAAGAAGAAAGAAGAACCCCCCCCCCCCCCGGAAAAAAGTCCACAAAAATTTGTTAACAGCTTTTGCCCCTTTTTTCGTGGTAATTCCGAAATCCCGCTTAATGCGCATGCGCATTAACGAGATAAAAGGGAGTTAAGATCGGGGAATATCGGGTCAAAATCGGCAGAGTTCGTTGTGGGCTCGGATTCTTTTGTTACACTCACTCACTCACTCACTCAAACGGACAGCATAGTAGCTTACGCCTCTTTAGGCAGTAGGCTACAAAAGTCGGCATGCGGTAGAAAAATGGTGACCAAATTTGCCCGACTTGCATGATTGGTCTGCTTGTTTCAGATTTATCGTGGAAAATGTGGAGGGAAATTGAAGCCAAGTAGCCGCCAATCGAGAATCTGAGCTAAGAACAACGATTCGCTATATTTTACCGTGTGATATCGATAAAACCACAGGCAGCCCAATCTCTTTAAGACTTTGTATGGGGAAAAAATAACGTAGATTTCGAACGCTTAATAAAGCGAAGTTTAGGCATTAATTCAAGTGACTCTATTGAACTCTATTGAACTCACCTATGGCGTATTCTTTTGTCCTTTGGGGTATTTCAAGCCGTTTTGGATTCTTTTGTCACCACTCAGTTACTCCGTCTTTTATGAAGGGAATAACAGTGGTGACAAAACGACCTTAAAACGGCTTGAAATACCCCAAAGGACAAAAGAATACACCAGAGGTGAGTTCAATAGAGTCACTTTGTTGAATCAACGCCTAAATTTCGCTTTATTAGGCGTTCGAAATCTACGTTATTTTAGTCTCCCGGAAATGCATTTTCCTGCATTTTAAAGCACGAACTTAAGCATCTTAGTGTTGCTTGAAACATTGTATTTTGTTTGTTTAATCAAATGAATACAGATATCTGTAGTCGCGGACATCAAGTTATCAAGTTGAATACAAAAATATTGTTTAATCGACCGTTCTGACATTTTTTCTGTCGCCATAACACACGTGGAACTTGTTTGCAACTCAGTGACATCGGCAGAACATAATGCAGAACACTAAGCTGGAAATGCATTTTGGGGCGATTTCAGCTGTTTGTCACGTTTCTTCTGTACAGGGAGCAACGGGAAGTAAATAAGCAATAACTTCGTTGTTTTTTAAGTTGAAATATGCTTTATTTTTTAGAACACACATCAAAAAGGTCAAGTTGGTAAATTATTTAAGTTGTTAGCGAAAAAATAAAGTTTAGATGTTCAAAGCAGCCGGGCAAAATCATGTTCACAGCCGGTCAATTTGCCCGGTGCCCGGCCATTAATGAAACCCCTGCCACTGGTCTAGAGGGGGTGGTTAGCCACCCAATCCACCCCACTGGATCCGCCCCTGGCATGTAAGTGACTGTCTAGTTTTATAATAGTCTGGTTCCCATATTCTTGGATGGCATTACTGATAGTAATGCAGTATACAGTGTATGTTGCAGGTACACTATAATTTATAATAATAATTTATTACTTATTCGGCGCAAATATCTATATGAATATATTCAAATGCGCCTTACAAATTACATTAAAATAATAGTAAAAATAATAAATCTAATATAATAAAACTATCCAAACCATATCTAATATATAGGCTAAAAATACACTGGCTGCCATTGAAAACCAGACTTTGTGCTATTACTTTTTTTAAAAAGTAGTGTTGCTGTTGATGTTGTTGATCAGTTCATGTTGGTAACAGTTAAAGTTTTAACAATCACTATAGCTTTGTATCAATGAACTTTTACTCATTTTTTCGACTTTTGTAACTTTGAAAAACCTTAAAAAGATATTCTATCGAATTTATTTTGTGTCAACGAGAAATTTATGACGTGAAAAGTCGGCATTTCCGAAACAGATAATAGAGTGATTTTACTTCATCTGTGAGACACTATCTAACAATTAGTGTGTGATAGTCCAAATTAAACAAAAGGAAACAATGGAATTATAGTCTAATAGTGCGTACTATTCTACTAACTATTTCACAGATGAAGTAAAATCACTCTAATAGATGCATAGCAGATTACAACGAAATAATTGAAATGTATTAAGGCGGGACTCAACCTAAATTTGAATGAAATTTTAAGAGGTTTAAAGAATCGAACATGGGGATAGAAGAAAGAAATGATTTTTGAAACACCAACAGACAGTTGGTACACACGCAAGAGCACCCCGGGTTGTTAGTGGACTAACTTGGTGTCCGTCTATTAATTTTTAACTACAAATTCTAATTTTAAAAATTCACCAAATCTTCAATTTTTCTTATTTCTCTAAATTTTACCAATCCTTTCAGAAAAACTATTTCCTCCCAAACATACCCAAAAGTTAAAAAAAAATAACATAGATAAGTGAAATGAGCATAGGGTTTTTGGATTGCTTGGAACGTGAACGAGAACGTGAACGAGATATTTCCATTAAACCCATGTTAAGTGGCGGAAAAAATGGCATTTAGGTGTACCTCCGCCTTAATCACAGAGGAATGTAGGGCGCATTGATTTGAAAGTATATATTACTAAGAATAAAAAAGAAGTCTTCGTCACCTTGGCATACCTAAAAATTGCCCCCCGAAAAGAGACATTCGTTCCGAAATCATATTTCCCACCAAAATGTTCACTAGATCCCAGTCTCTTCAAAACCGAGTGTGGATGTTGACATTACGTTACTAAAATGAACTATTTCTCATGCGCAGGTGAGCTCGGAAGGCCTGGGCGCTAGTCCGCGCAAGTCACCAATAGAATCCAAAATGGGCTCAGTCGAAGCATATTATACTGAAAAAATGGCAAAATGACGGTTTTTCTTTCGCCACAACTAAATCATATTCCCACCAAAATGTTCACTAGATCCCAGTCTCTTCAAAACCGAGTGTGGATGTTGACGTTACGCCTATTAAAATGAGTTATACCGCTAAAAGCGACGACCGCGCGGTTGAACTCCATACAAGCCTTTAAGTGACATTGATTACTTCAAGGTCAAAATGACGGGCCTTTTTTTAAGTTATTAAAATATTTTAACGTTTTCAGATAGAATAGTAACCAAATTACTTGAATCCGAGTATGGATTCCCGAAAAGTAATTCAAAAATGGGCGAAATTTTGTTTTTCCCATCAAAAAATGTTTTTTTCGCTGTGATTTTAAGGGTCAAATTGGGGGTCTGGGGACGAGTTAAAAAATTAGAGGCAAATGTCATCAAAGTTTTTGCCATGGCCATTTTGATTGTTGCATAGCGGGCTCGCTTAAACGCAGCAGTTACGTGGATGAGTGCTTGTGCGAAAGGCTAAACAAGTTTGCAAACTTGTTTTACTGGTTCAAATTTAATTTATTCGTCCATGGTGCTGGACGGCGGCTCGATCAAAGGAACTAACGGATGCTCGCAGTGGTTTCTTTCTCGTCCGGCACCCGGCAACAGGGTAAGTCGCTTTTATTCACAAAACATTCGATTTTATATATTCTTAAACATAACCATCACGTTCCCTAACAAATCCTTATAATTCGAGTCTATACCACTTATATCGTGACGGTGTTCTTTTATCTTTAGCTTGGGATGCCTGTGCTCCTTCTTACTATCTCCAAGTACCCTTCGGTGCAAAAACCGAACATGAAAATAAAAGAGCATCCAGGATTGCTATTAGACTCAACTTTACTCTTTTTATTTGCTAAATACTACTTATACTCACAAAAATTACCACAATAATAATTATCCTAAAACGAATTCAAAGTTAAACTTAACTGGAGATATGATATAGAAAACTCCACTTTAATGAATTAATGCGTCTATGTTTCTTTATTTTAATAACATCTTATAAAAAATACATTACATTTTGTTTCAAGTTCAAAAAAGTTCTGACAATAATTACAAGGCTAAGTTTTACCCTCCGCGTGTAATGGTGCCAACCCTCTCTCAACTTTTTCGGCCCAAGCAAGGCATGGAAGGCATGTGTAAGAAGCTCAATAAAACGCCCCAGAGAATTTAGAAAGCTGTGTCATCCATCAATAAAATTAACATCATAGTTCGATGGACCTAACATGATTTATTCCTGACTAGACTAATCATATGACTAATCATAGACTAATCATATGAAAGTAGTTGTTGGTATCAACTTGTTGGAACTTTGATTTATTCCTGATTTATTCCTGACTAGACTAATCATATGACTAATCATAGACTAATCATATGAAAGTAGTTGTTGGTATCAACGCCCCCCCCCCCCCCCCCCCCCCCCCACCAGGCCGAATAGGGTTAAAGTTCAATTACACGTCACGTGACTATAATTCGAACTTCAAGAATGTGTTTTATTACTAATGCTCCCGGGAAGATGTAGCCTGTCAATTTTTATTATTGAGCAAAAACTTCCTCTTCAAATGGAACTATGCCAAATAAACCAGTTAGTCATGCTTAAGTTGCCTGAGGGAATTTAAAGGAGGCTAAGGCTTTCAAGGCTTGCGACTCAGCAACCAATCCCCGCCCTATTTAAGCCACGGTGGTTTAATTATACGTCCGACGGTTCATCTCACGCACGTACTCACTTGAGTGACCATATATAACGTAATATTTCATTTTAACAAAAAGTTTGACACATTTTACTGCTTATGACCTCTTTTTTGTAATTATTTTATTCTGGTTTCCTCTGTTATTTTACCAAATACAGATTAAAGACAATTATGGGAAGCATATTAATATTCGTGATCCGAGGTTGATCTAAAAGTCTATTTTGAAAACTTCCAGTTCAGTGATCTCAAAAGGGCTTTCGCCGGTGAAGAAAGTGTTATTGTCAGCGTTTGGGGGAAGAGCAAAACTATTTCCAAGATCACTCTCGCCTACAAAGTCACCATCATGGCCCACTACAATATTCAGATCAAAGTTACTCTTGGTCGCGAATCTTGGCCCATGAGAATTTATACTTTCAATACCTCCAGACGCACCTGGTTTTGGATCGATCTTGATCGGTTCACTCCCAGCAGGATTAACCAGTGTAAAAAGGAAAGCCCTTTTGTCCGATATGGCAATATAATTCTCGGCTGATTAAGGAAAAGAAACATAGCTGGTATAAGCATATCGTAAGGGCTACAGCGCAAAGATTTATGTTTGATTAGACCAATCGCGCGATGAGTAAAGCCCATTGCAAAAGGGATGCAGAAAAAGGTCTTCATTATGTCACTCTTTTATTGCTTTGCAGTAATAAATAGGTACACAGATGATGGATATACAGACAAACGGTCAAACAGACAGACAGACAGACAAACAGATAGAGAGACAGACGGACGGACAGACAGACAGGTAGATGGACGGAGAGACAGACAGAGATTAGAGCTCACGTGATCTCCATGATCGCGAGGTGTAGCCACCGCAGATGTATTCTCCACTTCGTATCACCACAAGAGTAGGGCCTTTGTTGTCACAGCTTCGATGAAAGTCTGCTGGGGTTCCTCCATCTGTGGTAGCTCTAAACAACAGGGTACTGCAAGCACCTGGAGGCAACCAAGACAAAACAGCTAAACGATGCTTTTCATTCCTTATTATAACAGATGCTTTCAATGGAAGGAGTTCCAGTTGCAGTCGAGTGATTATTCCTTGAACTTGATAAAACGTTGCTTCTTTGAATAGCTCTATTTGAACCATTTTGTCACTTGGGCAAATAAACTCACCATTGCGTAGGTAGTTTAGGATGTACCTTAACAAGAAAAAAATATATAAAAAAATGTTAGATTACTAAAATCATGAAGAAGGAAATGGTAACGGACAATTTTTGGATTCATGAATTGTTATTATGTAAAGTGTATGTGAAAGTGTATGCTTTAATTGCTTTCATACTTCACTATGCTTATGAAATGTGATTAAGGTTATATTTTTTACAGGTTTTCAAGCAACGGCGATTACCATAGCAAAAACGGCGAACTGCCCTTGAATGAATGAGCCAGGAATATCCGAAACAAGGCCATAAAAAAGCCAAGAAAGTAACCAAAGAATATGAGACACTGTACTTTTAAAGCTATTGTATTAATTATGTTAATTATAGTCTCGGGGGTCACTTTTCCATTTGTTTCTCAATCTAAACTAAGTTCAGTGAACCAAGAACCATCTGACTCAGTCCAATAGCTATATGTACTTCTCCTCAGTTTCTTTCTTAATTAATAGACTAACTATATTTTACAAACTATAACAGACTATGTTTCACAAAATATAATAGACTAACTATATTTCACAAAATATAATAGACTAACTAGTATGTTTTACAAAATTGTAAATAGCTTAGTTGAAGTAGACTTCTCTGAAGAACTTATACCACTTACGAGATACACCAGAAATACTCACACTAAATCCTATAGAATACCTAACTAGAAGAAAACTTACCCTCAGTACAGCTTCCTATCTAGAACTATAAAACAATAGAACAATTTGCCTGCCATGTTGGCTACGGCTCCTAATATTAACTCTTTTAAGAGTGGGGTTTGTCAGCTGACGCATTAAGAACTTTAAGAACTTGCCCGCGACCAAAGCACATAAGCCTCGAAGAGAGGGACTGCTCTCATTTTGGTAAATAAATGTAAATATTAACCCTATTCAGCCTGGGCTTTTTTTGAGTTCCTGAGCCTAGGGGGGTGGGGGAGCATTGTGCCCCCCCACCCTTCGTAATTGCAAGAACATTAAGGCTATGAAAATGAAACCTAGAGGGTACATAGTACGTCTAACTGTGTCCTTTGCGGTCCGCACAACGGCACGATGACGTCATATAACGTAGTTATTAGGTAATTAGTCATACGGCCGCCATCTTGGATCCGCCATCTTGGATTTCTGAAATTTTTTAAAACCTCTTAGAAACCGTCTATATTGACTCAAAATTAATCAAATCCAATTAATAAACGCTAAACGACGTAAAAATATAAAAGTTATACCAATAAACATTGTTTTGCTTCATTCAAAGGTACAAATATGCAAACTTCAAAAAAACATGGCTGACAAAATCTTGTTGCCATGGAAACATCCAGTCACATGATCAATAAATTGTCATGTGAAATTGTTGCCAGATACATTTTAGATAAAGCCACAAAGCTTGATGGCGTTTGAATACATATTAAAGAAGTTACGAATGTTAAAAGTTAGTGGGGGCACCAGGCTGAATAGGCTTAAATAATACACATCTTTTTAGAGGTTGCCTATTTACCGAGTTAGGATTTCGAGTTGGATTTCGAGTTGAATTTTCGAGTTGGATTTTCGAGTTGGATTTTCGAGTTAGGATTTTTTTGGCGGGGTTTCCAATAAATTTTATTTTTTCAGTCGTTTAACGTACTTTGTCAGCGGTGTTGCACATCGTCTTGAGGTCTTTTCAAGATGGAGGAGGATGGCAGATCGGTAACGGCAATCTTGTTTACAGTCAAATTGGATGTTCTTTTGCGGGCAACTTTGCAAACTTCCGCTGCAACATTGGTATTTTGATTGACAGTTTGCTTCGAGCAAGTTGGAAGTTGCGTGAGCAAGTTGCAACTTTTCGCGGGCAAGTTCCTATTTCAAACTTGTTGTCATTTGCCGGATTTCTGAATTGAAAGTACTTGGTTTGGTTACCTTACAGTATTCCATGAACTCTACGATGTCAGGAGTAGAAACTGTTCGTTCCTTCCAACCAGGTTTACCGGGAAAATACGTCCCGTGTTGTAAAAATCTGAATGCTTTTTAATAGTTATGAATTGTTCATTAAATTTCGAGTGTCTTTTCATTTGTGTGTCAAATCGGCCGGGGTTTTAATCATTAAAACCTTTTGTAAAATAATGTTTGATTTCAAGAGAATTATACACCAGACAAAACCTGTATGTGATCCCAGAAATGTTACCTGGTTATAATTTTGTTTTTAGACTGGCACATGATGATATGGGGCTACGTCGCGAAGTGTCACGCAACGCTACAAACTTGAAAAACGTCCGGCGGCCGTTTTTCAAGTTTACGCCATCGCCGTGGAAATCAGGCACAATCCATTCAATTCTGGGTAGCTCTATTTGTCGTGATTTTAGTTTCGGATATTTTTCCCGATTTTGGAATCGTACGGCTCAATGTCTAAAAGTACGCAGTGGAAATGGACGAATGTTCTTTTCCGGGCCAAGTTAGTTGTTGGGTCTCTTTGGAATCGGATTTTCCTCGCTTCTAGCACCGTTCTGGTATGTTGTGAATGCTCTAACTTGATTTTGCTGTGGTTCTTTACCTGATTTTGGGAAGCTTTCAACAAAATACCGACGTCGCTTCTTCGCGATGTTCTACGGAGCGATTCGCTCTATGTCTTGTAGGAATAATTCACTGACCGGCCGGCGGCGCCAGGCGGACGCAGATTAATTTTCATGTAGCCGGCATAGGCGTACGGGCAATTTTTTTGCCAGGGGGGCGGTGAACAATTTGCCCAAAAAATTCTCGCAAGTTGCCCACATTTTTATGAAACAGTCGCAAGGAAACGAGGGTCGTACGGTGCACTAACATAGGCCTACATATGAAGTGAAAATATTCTTACATATGAATTTATCATATGAGGCTATCGCCTCGGGCAACTCTTACGCCTCTTTCCGCCGTGCTCTCCAAACTTCCCACGTGCTTCATAACTCGATAGTGTACGTTAAAGCATGAACCAATTGTTAATTAAAAGAAATAGCTGTCTCTGCCATTTCGACGGCCGAAAATATCAATGATACGATCCACGTCATTGTTGACTACAGAGTTGGCATATGCTCTTTCAATGTTAATAAGTGCGATGTTACTGACTGCGGGCAAGTTTTCAATCTGCGCAACGCACTGAATGATCGTTCTGCAGAACACGATGTGGCAGGTATCACTGCAAGGATATGTACCACATTAAAAAATTCTGTAAATGTATCAAATAGATCATTCTCGTGCATCGTCTCCAGCATTTCTGAAACAGTCATGTAGCCTAATCCGCGCACACGACGAAAACCCGTGTACATTGTCTGCTCGGCGTCCAGAGTCAGTTATACCTGCCAAGTCTCACGCCTTAGGCGTGAGTCTCTCGCCTGCGAGCCCAAAAATCCGATCTCACGCCAAGGCATGCCTTAATTTTGAGCAATTTCTCAAACCTAACTTACAGATTTGAGCTATCAGCCTTAACTGATCGCATGATCCAATTCACAGTATAGTTACGTTTATGAAAAATTGACACTTTTTTGTAGGCTTTTATCGTTCTGAACAAAAAGATTTCAACTGAATGTTATTAAACGGAGGTCTGAGGTCCACGGAAACTTCCGAATTATTCGGAACATCTTCGGACATATTCGGTATAGATCGGGTTATCTTCGGATTTGGTCGGGTTGCCTTCGAAAATCAGCAACGCAGGAGAAGCTTTCATTATCAGGTGTTTCACTGTGACAGATATTTCCCAAAACACAGAGTATTTCCTGGTCATTTCCGCTAAACCTGAGCTCAAGCTCGATGGACTCATAGTTAGTGTTAAAACGGTGGTGCGATTCCGGTGTCAGCTGCGTTTGTCTTTGCGCATGTTCACCTACGAGGGCTTAATTCACGACTGGAAATACCCCACACCAGCTAGTACAGTGCAGACAGTGCCCAGCAACCAAAAAATTACAAATATGATCCCCTTCACTAATAACCAGAAACTAATCACGTGCTAAGCAACCACAGTCTCGTGTGAATTTAACTGGCTTTACCACGTCGACTTCAGGTTAAAGTAGATAATATCCATCTCTTCGAGAAAAAAAAAAACATGGAAACTTCTTTACAAACTGGCTTTGCCCGAATTTTTCTTGCATTCTGCCCAAAAAATCTGGGTTGCCCAAAATTTGGGGGGGCTGCAGCCCCCCCAGCCCCCCCGGCCCGTACGCCTATGGTAGCCGGCCTATCAAAAAATTCAACTGAATCGTCCTTTATGTCTCATTGCAAGAATTAAAATTGATTTTTTTGGGACAATTTCGTTCTTTGTATCTTTCAAAAAAGTGTTAATACTATCTGATAGTTTAGCGTTATGAAAAAAAAAATGTTTATCTAGCACGCTTCAGTATTAAAACATGTAGTCGGCTTAGAAAATTTCGCTTTGTAATTTGTTATTACCACAGACAAACTTAATATTTTATGTTTTTTTTTATTCGCTTGAGAGAGAGAGCAATGGAAATTTATGGACTTCATTCAAAACAGATCAACTACGGCAGCTATAACCCTTCGCGCACGTGACCTAAGCTTGACCTTGAGATCGCTTGCGCTTGTTATTATAAATTCCTTTAGAGCATTGATACTTCCGTAGAAGAGAGAAAATTAAGACAACTTTTGGGTTGATTCCACAGCAATCAGTACCGGTGAAGAACCTTAGTCCATGCTCAACTGATTATTATCACAGGGGGCCCACACAAACTGTGTGACCGTTGTTCGTATTTTTAAATTTAGAGGAAATGTATGGGAATATCGAAAAGGTTCACTTATCGTAATATACTGCGATGAATATTTACATACAAGATCAAACTAAACGTATTTTTACCTGAAATGTTGTGTGGTGTCATTCTTGTAGCTGAAAACGGCGAATTTTAGCGATTTGAAGGGTTTTGCATCGGACGTTTACCTGAGCGTATAGTAGAGAGACAGAGGGCCTAACATAGGGTTGGCGGGATGCGGGATAAGCCTTTTTTCACTGCCGGGAAGCGGGATGAAAGAAAATTTAAAGGCGGGATGCGGGATGGTTAGAAGTTGGCGGGAAGCGGGAAGTTCGTCATTTTCATGGCGGGACGGGGGAATTCTTGATTTTTCCGAGTGGGAAACGGGATGGATGACGACAATGCACTCGTCGGATATTTCACGATTCCGTGAAGGAAGACAAGTCTGGATGTTTACATATGGGTGATTTTTTTAACCCTTTTTTCTGTCCTGTCTTTCCTTTGAAATCACTTCAGAGGTCCTGATCTTTATCAATCCCATAAGCACCTGTCACAGTGTCGCAATTTTGTCTCAAGGAACCCATTAAAATGCTAAAACAAGAAGTAGCAAGGGGTGACAGACCGCACAAACAATCCCGTTGTGAAACTTATTTGACACCTTTTATATTTTTTCTCTAAGGAGTGTAACTTTGAAGGATTTGCATTTTTTTAAAGATATCATAGGTGGTTCTTTGTAAATTCGCATTATGTGCCATTTTAACATTAAAATTTATTTGAGATTTGGCACTGATGGCTGGTATTGCGTCACAAAGGGCAGAATTTCTTTTTGTGTTTTCTCCTCCTGTTTAAGCGCATTTTTCCTTTTTTCGAATTTCTTTTTGATAGTTTTCCCTATCGGTTGTATGGAATATGCGTTGTGTGGAGTGTGGAGTGCGGAGTGTGAAAAATGCGGAGTGTGGAAAATGAGGATTACGTATTTTTGTGGAAAAAACATAAAATAGAGGTAAAACTGAACTAAAGAATTTTTTTTCTACAAGGCAACTTTTGCAATTTTTCCGTTAAATTCACAATCTCTATATAAATGCCGGAATTAGTGTTGTTATCTCAAAAGAGTTGGTATTTTCATACATGCATACAGAGAACAAGCTAGAACAGCCTGATCCTCTTAACTGCAGATATTTATATTTAAACAATTAAGAGAAAATAATTGGATAATTATAATCTCTTGATTTAAATCATATTGTTATAGTATTTAGATTGGTGGAAATCCAGCACTCTGTAAATGGACTGCTCAGTAAAAACAAGTTCGTTTGGTATGAAATGTAGGCATATATGAAAATACCAACTGAAATTCCACCCCGTGGATTCCACTGAAATTCCAATTTATTTATTTATTTATTAATTTACTTATTTATTTAATTAATTAAATTCCGGCATTTATATAGGGATTGTGAATTTCCCCCGGGGGGGGGGGGGGGGGGGTACTTCCTAGTAATGGGCTAATGCGGATGTGCCGCTGGATGGGGTCGCATTTTCACGACTGGATTGACTATAATGGGGTTGCATTTTCAATAGAGTCAATAGATTTTTTGGGGTAAGAAAATTCTGGAAAGTATTTTTTTGGGTAGTTTTAGCTTGTAAATATTTTCATCTAACAAATGTACCAGAAGTTTTGTAGGTGAAGAGTAAAATCTCCTACATTTAATAAATGTGTCAATTCATTTGAGGATGACCTAGATAAAAGAATTCCGAACTCAAGGTAGATGGCTAAACAGAAAGTGACTAAGTTGGGATTGCGAAATTTACATTTACTCAAAAGTGACTAAGATGGGGTCTATAATTGGCCACAAAATAGACTATAATGGGGTAGGGGCTCTGAGAGGCCAGCGGCACATACCCAGCAAAAGTTGACCCAAGTACCCCCCCCCCCCCCCCCCCCCCCCTCCGGTTGAATTTCAAAACTTGCAAAAGTTGCCTTGTAGAAAAAAAAAAGGAGGACCTTCGTCATGGTCCACGCGCTCTTCTCCGATAAAGAAAACTTTTATTTGGCTCCTCAACACTTACTTAAAAGCGGATAAATTTACCAAACTAAACTGACTGCTGCTGTTTACCGTAAACAAACACTGAGGTCGTAATGCTTTAGCCCGCGGAAATAGCGTCTCGTCCGGAAATAAACTTCGACTTGTCATGCCAAAAAAGTATATTGGAAGCGGGATCGGGATGACATGTTCGAAGCAAGCGGGATGGCGGGATGAAAGAAAAAATGGTGGCGGGAAGCGGGATTGGGAAACCCTATTTTAGACCCTCAGAGACCGGGGAGGAAAGCTCGATTTTGGACCTCTCCAGCGCCGAGACGATTTTCACCAACAAATTCCCATCGCACGGCTTCCAAACCCCGCACCAGGCAAGCTGAAACTCAGAGGTTTCTTCTCGTACCATTACATTTAAAATCCGTCCAAAACTCGAAGCGCTAGACCCCAAATAATATCGAGAAATTCAGCATTCGAAGCTCGAAAACACCGCGGCTGGTAAAATCTGTGCGGCCTCCAACAGTCACGCCGTTTGCTCCTTTCTGATTGGATGATAACAAACAATGCCCTTTCATAAATTCGTCTAGCGGGAGGGGAAGCAGGGGCGAATAAGCAGCGACAAACTTTCTACTAACCAGACTGGGGTGAAGCGAATGGCGTCTTGCTGGGCTCATTCCATCACGCGCCATTCGCTTCACCCCGGGATAGTAAGTGTAAAGTTCAGCCCGACGTTTTTGCCTGCGTGACATATCTCGTGACATAGCCCCTTTAACAGACCTTTAAAAAGTGTTGACAGGCCTGCTCCTGCAGTTCGCAAATAAATTCTAAAGCCGTCATAGCTTAGCCTTTATTAGAATGCCTTTTAGGGATTTTCCTTTTCGAAATGATATGAGGGGAGGCTCCTTGAAGACTTCTCTCAGATGTGGTTGATTCTGTATAATAAGACATTTCCCCTTGAGTATGTCCTTTTATAGTCTTGGCAACGCCGGGTGGTATTGCGTTACAAAGGGTAGTATTTTCTTACGTGCATTAATGTTTTTCTGTTCTAGTGACGTTTTTCTATCGGAGAATTTGACTTCTGAGAGGTGTTTTTCCACAGTCCTAGTTGGGTAACCTCTGTTCTTCTGGCGTGTTTCGAAATTTCTCATGCTTTCCTCAAAGGTAAATTTAGAGGAATTTGTTCTTAGAAACCTTAGGCTTCCCCTTTGAAAAAGCCTTTCGTGACGCCTGGTGGGTGACACGAATAGAAATTCGTGTTTTGAAAGGTCTCTGTAGGTTTGTAATGTGTTCGCACGTCAAGGATAGACTCCCTGTGGAATCTTTCACCTTTGTACGTGTCCGAGAATATAGTTTCTGTTTCTGAGATTTCAGCCGTGAATTAGATTGTCGGGTGAAAACTGTTTGCCTTTTAAGGAATTCTTCTATTTTGTCTCTTCTTGTGTCCCACATTGATATGACGTCATCAATAAATCTTCTCCAAAGGATGGGTGTAATGTTGATTTGTCCGAGTATTCCTTTTCCTATTTTGGCTGTGAAAATGTTAGCGAAGGCTACGGCCATTTTCGTGCCCATGGCTGTTCCATGGGTTTGAAGATAATCTTTTCCGTTGAATTGGAATTAGTTTTCTTGTAGGATCAGACTAGCATTTATCTTAAATACCTGGTAGGGACGGGAGGGTTTCTGTGGTGAAATCCGTCGTATGCTTCGCATACAGTAGTAATAACCTCTTCTTGTGGTATGTTCGTGTATAGACTAGTGACGTCAATTGAGACGAGAATGGTGCTTTTAGGTAGTTTGATATTCTCGATGAAGTTAATGAAGTCTGTTGTATCTTTTAGATACGAAGCTTGTTTTAGTGCTATTGGTTGAATGAGGTGGTCAACAATAGCTGAGATCCGTTCTGTAGGGACGTCACACCCTGATATTATTGGTCTTCCGACAGGTGTCGGTTTGTGAATCTGTAAAACGCGCGGACTGGGGAAGGAGGGAGCGGCGACGAAGCCTGTGGACTCGCCTTTGATGCCGCCGTTCCATGATACCAGAGTCTGGTATCATGAGCTGATTGGTCAGATCATTTGGTGTTGACAGGTATGCGGTGATTGACGACACGTTGACATCTCTGGCGCCCTAAATTTGCATAATTATTCCATTTGCTGGCTCAAATGATAAACAAACATGCCGACTCGTCGCATGCAATTTTCAGATCTCGATTTTGAGAAAGCTTTGAGCGATTTGTTGCGAAATTTCGCATATACCAAGACTTAAAGAAGAGCAAAAGCTGTGTCTTAAGTATGTGGCAAAAAAGCAAAATGTTTTTGGAATTTTGCTGACTGGATTTACAAAACAGCAACCCTGTTCGATGCCAAATCAAACGCTATTACAAAACAACCGGGGTTTATCCTAGCTCCATTTAGACACACTACTCAACTACAGAACTTACTAAGGTGGCTAAAAATTATTGCAAGAATTCATGATTTCATTGCAGTGGAATTAAAGACTACGGCCTTTTGAGACTCGGATCGAAAATGCCTATTTACCGTGGCCGGAAACACTATAATCCGCCGAGATCAAAAGGTCAATATCAACGAAGAGAACAAACTCAGAACTGTAATCTAAAGGCGCAATTCTCTCTGAAGTCTTACTGGAAAGCTTTATACTTTAGGCTTTTTAAATTCTTTTTGCGAATAGTGGGAGTCGTGTTTAGCCTGTCTATTTTTATACTACTACCGATGCATTCAACCGAATAAAAACATGGCAACTTATTGACATATTACAGCCATGCTCCGTCACGCGTGACAAGTATTTTTGAAAATTTGAATGGATTTTTCAAGTTTACGCGGCGGTTTTGTAAATTCATTCCAAGATTCGGAATTCCCGTAAGAATTTTACCGTATTTTCGGAAACAAAGAGCAACAAAGTATCATTTTATTTGAAATGTTACATATCCGAACAATATTTGTTTTTTTTATGCGCGTAGCGAAGTTCTTTTTCCGTTAACTCGTGACTTTCAACGTGTTTTCCAGAGAGATCTTCAAGGTTTCACTCAAATCTCGGACGTTACAAAGAAATATTCAAATGTTCATTTCAGTCTTGTGATTACTGGTCACGCGTGACGGAGCATGGCCGTAATTAACTTCTTGACCATATAATAACAAGATAATTACTAGGGGGCGGAACGGCGGCATCAAAGGCGAGTCCACAGGCTTCGTCGCCGCTCCCTCCTTCCCCAGTCCGAGCTCGGCTCGCTTTGCTCGCCGATTTTAACCTAACCCAATTCCCCAAAAAGAAGCCTGTTCACAGGCTAGTAAAACACAACACTGGGATTTTCGGAGGATCGGGCGTAAGGGAAAGCCATTTAGCCGTCATTTCGTCAATGTGGCCTTCTAGGAGCAGTGATTTAATCAATCGCTGAACTCTTTTGCTTGTGGTTTCAACCATTGGGTTGTCTGGGGTCGGTAGTTACTTTATATCATCGAGTTGGACTATAATGTTTTTGTCACGCGCTAGTTCTTTGAGTGCATGTCGCTCTCCCTGTGACAGGTTGTCCTTTGGTCTTATGTATTGAAGGCGCATTCGTCTAGCAAATAGATTAAAATTTGCGAGTGCTGGCGCCTGATAAGGTTTTCTCTTGTTACGGGTGCCCGGGAATGAACTTTAAACCACGGAATAGTAAAGTAATTTGCTCATCTGTCAATTGTTCATTTGACAGGTTTTTGATATGTTGCTTGCGTGACTCAACGGCATTAAGAAAACGTTTTCTATTTTTGTCTTTTCTCCGCTCTTTTCTTTTGCGGCATTTTAACCGCAAACTAGCCGATTCTTTGCAGCTGGATTACTGGTAACCATCTCGAAAATACATCCTTACTCGAAAATCCAACTCGAAATCCTAACTCGAAATCCCAACTCGAAAATCCAACTCGAAATCCTAACTCGAAATCCTAACTCGAAAATCCAACTCGAAATCCAACTCGAAATCCTAACTCGGAAGTTAGTTGATCTCATCTTTTTAACTTGTAACACTTATTGTTCGACCGCCATTCTTACAATATGTTGCGTCTGTTTGACAGCTCCCAACCCAACGCAACATTATTGCAACAACACGTAACATTGTTGTACGATGCAATGCTGATTGTCACGCGGTTGTCACGCAAATGAGAAGTATTCAGCCCGTATAATGTTTATATGTATAAGCGGAAAACCAAAATCGAACTGAAAGCAACTTTAGTTTAAAAAAAAAAGAAACGAAAAAGTAAAGAAACTAAAGCAAGATAGTTACACTGCAGTATTCGCAAAGGCTCAACGTGAGTGTGGTCTGAAAAATTGACGAGATATACATAAATGTTATGGACATTTGATCTGATACATTACCGGAATAGTTCAGCATCGCGGTCGATGAAATATGCTCCATCTTCTTCGTCGGCTTTTAATTCGTGCCTTCCAGAAAACATTGCGCTCAACATCGAATCCGGGTCCTTTCGCAGGGTATCCAGTGTGGTTTTATATATCTTACCGCCAACATTCAACTTGACTGTGCTGGCGAAGTGGACTTCATTCAGAGTTTTCGTCATGGCTTCGAAAGCTGATTTTTCCTGCCTCACATTTTCAAGGTCTTGCTTCAGTAGGTCGCGTGCTTCATCCATTAGCTTTTGTGCGTGGGTTGTTTTGGCACTAGCTAAACCAAATAAGCTCAAATCGCCATTGCTTTTAGCAGCCATGCCAAGTTTCCTCGATTTGAAAGCGAAAGCTGAGTGACCTTCGTTTCCAGCCTCACCAGCGCGGCCAACCTCGTTCTCAGGGTCTCGCCTCTCACTACAGTTTCCTTTGTAAATTCAAGTGGCCCGGTACGTTTTCTCCAACAGGCATCTCGGTAAGCGGGCCTGATTTTTTTTCCATATGGTTGTAAAAACCGGGATAAAACAAGATTAGCATCAGTCCGACCTATTTTTAATTTAAGACTTTTCTGATCAAAAATGATTTGTCGATGCTGAATGAGTAAAGATAATATAGAGATAGGCTGGGCCTAAAAGCTTCGCTCTTTGAATAAAAAGCCGATGATAAGCTTAACTAAAATGAAAGGTCGGAAGCACAAGAATTAAGATTGACGAACATCAGTCTCCTCGCGCAGACGTTTCGCTGCAACGCAAATAACGCCTGCGTGGGAGATAAATAAAACTGTACATATATTCAACTCCGTGAATCAGAGAACAGAAAAATGATGTTTAATATTTAATTCATGATCCACAGTACCTATTTCAAGACCTTCATGTGCACGTAATTTTTATTCTGGAATAGCGGAGGTGCATCTGCTGGTAGGTGTAGGCTTTTAATCTGCCAATCGGGTTCTTTTCCTTTCGCCTTATTTTGAACAACTTTGTGTCACTTAACATGATTTAAAAATTATATCAAAAAGATCGTTATTATTATAACAAAAACGGTGACTTATGATTAAGCGAAATCAGAGCGAAAGTGTGGCATGTGCTATACTTTTTAACGCACACATCCCATTAGAGTTTCCATGCCCGTTGATCTGATTGTTTTAATAATTTTAAATCATCTCAGACTCAAGCTGCGGAGAAACGTCATAAATAAATAAATAAATAAATAAATAAATAAAAGCATTTATTTATATGCGATAAAATTACAGCATAAAACAAAAATTGTTTCAGAAATAAAATCGTTAAAAAAAAAACTACAGGTGCATGATACAATAAATATACATATACATTGTGCCCCCCTCCCTCCCCCCCCCTCCCTCTCCCCCCTCCCCCCCCCCCCCCCCCCCCCCCACATAACTTCAAGAACTGTGGCAATGAACTATGACAATGAAACCAAGAGGGTACATAATACGTCCACAACTGTCTCCTTTGCGGTCCGCACAATGGAACGATGACATCATATGACTTAGTTATTAGGTAATTAGTTATACGGCCGCCATCTTGGATTTCTGAATTTTTTAAAACCTCTTAAAAACCGTCCAAATTGACTCAAAATAAATCAAAACCAATAAATAAACGCTAAATGGCGGAAAAATAAAAAAGTTATGCCAATAAACATGTTTTTTCTTCATTCAAAGGTATAAATATGCAAATTTTAAAAAAAATGGCTGGAAAAATCTTGTTGCCATGGAAATATCAAGACACGTGATCGAAAAATTGTCAAATGAAATTATTGCCAGATAAATTTTAGGAAACTGTCACAAAGTTTGATGGCGTTTGAATACATATTAAAGAAGTTATGAATGTTGAAAGTTAGCGCGGGCAGGGTTAAGATGTATAAAATTCAGAGGACATTTTCTTAATTGATCGTTTAAAATTGTCCAATGAACTGTTCTTTCTCATTTCATTGTCAAGACTATTCCAGAGTATAGTGCTCATATATTTGATAGACCTCTTAAACATATCCGTCTTGGGTGTAGGAATGTTTAAATATAGTTGTTTTCTTAATCTGTATTTAGTCAACAACAAATTATAAATGACAAGGTTCAACCACGACGTTAAAATTATGGGTTATTTTGGCTTGAGCATAAACACCCCTTAGATAGATCAAGGTCTTCTCTAAACCAGAAAAAGTAGTAAAAAGTGTTTTTTTTATTCACACAAAATACAAAAACATGATAATATACAAAAGGTGTGTAAAGATACAACTAGCAAAAATATATAGTTTTTTATAACGTTTACAAGCTAGTCTTTCTTTTTCAAATACATTCCTCAGTTTTTACAATCAATCATATATTACTTACTTACTTACTTACTTACTTACTTACTTACTTACTTACTTACTTACTTACTTACTTACTTACACACGCATGCCTAGTACACACACTTCAAACAAGAACAATCAACATATAATATATATAGTTAGCCTTAGCCTAACAGCGTCGCCCTTTGAAGAACCTCTGAACAAGCTTAACTAAGATGAAACGTAACTTAGGTGAAAGGTCGGAAGCACAAGAATTAAGATTGACGACCGGGCTATTTTTCAATTTTAGCAATTCTCAAAAACAGTATTAAAAAAGCAATAAGCACTAGAATCTCAAGCTTATCGTACGACTCTGATGAGTTCAACAAGGCCTCAAAGATTTACAATGATGCCCTCAAGACCAGCGGCTACCGTGACAGTATCCAATATACGAGAAGCGGGAACCGAACAAGGGCCAGAAACAGAAACAGACCAAGAAACATCATTTGGTTTAACCCACCTTTCAGCGAAAATGTTCCTTTGCTTGATCGATAAACATTTTCCTAAAACACACACTCTCCACAAGCTGTTTAACAGAAACAATGTGCAAGTCAGCTATAGCTGCACAAGTAACATGGAAAACATCATCAAACGCCACAACGCAAAAATCCTAGCAAATAACAATACTAACACTAACATGGAAACTAACAAATGTAACTGCAGAAACAAGGACCTTTGCCCTCTCGATGGCGCGTGTCTTACCGGTAGTATCGTCTATCAAGCCGATGTCACCATTACTTCCGGTGATACAAAGGTTTATATCAGGATGACAGAACATAGTTTCAAAACAAGGTACAACAACCACAAGCTTTCGTTCAATCACCGCAAACACTCGCACGATACAGTTCTCTCAAAATACATCTGGGATCTAAAGGACAATGGCACCGATTACTCCATCAAATGGTCCATTATGAAACGAGCAAGCGCTTGCAAGCTAAGGGTCATCCTTCCCGATGCAATCTATGTTTCAGTGAGAAGCTATGCATCTTAACTGCCGACAGGTCATCACTCCTCAACAAGAGATCTGAGTTGATTACGAAATGCCGGCATGAAAATAAGTTCTATGCAGCCAATCAGAAGCGGGATCATTCCAACCGCCCTCCTTAATTTAGTTTAAGTTTTATTTCTACCGCCTCCAACGGCACAGTCTGATGATCGCTTAGTGCGTGAAACTCGAGTAACTGTCTCTAGAAATTTTCTATCTAAAATTGTATTTCGCTCTGCATGTATTTGCATCGACCACTCCTACGACTGCGTGAAACACTATTTATGTTGTTTCTCTGTTTATATATATATATATATATATATATATATATATATATATATATATATATATATATATTTATAATTCAACACATTGATACACTGCCCAAATATGGTAAAAAAGTTATCGATATGCGTTATGTCTACATGACATATAACCAGCGATGGCGGTAAATTTCGCATTTTGAAAGAAAGTGAAAATGATTGCTGCCTGCAATTTCGTGTTTTTTGGCGAAAAAGTGTATGAACTATTAGTTAAAAAGGGGAAAAGAAAGAAAAAAAGAGAAGAAAAGAAAAGAGAAAAATACTGTTCACATGATTGGACAAAAAAGGCGCGAAATTTTCGCGTTGTCGCGGTCGCAGTGTTGTTTCTTGGCGTAGCTGAATGAAAACTGGTTCAAAGTTTAACCGCTCGACAAGAAGTGAATGAAGGGAGCACAATTTTCGTGAAATTCCTTTGGTAATCACCTCTGGAATATGATATAGACTTGATGTTTCCTCAGAAAAGTTTCTGATCTCGTCATTACGGCTGTGGGAGCTAAAAAACGAGCATTCCAAGTTTGTAAACAACATTGATCGACTCAGCTCGTACTTCGATGTTTGAAAATTTGGTGCTTATGGAAGGGACTAAAAAGCCAAATCAACTACAGGTACGATGTTTTAACCGTTTCTTGTATCCTTTAGCTGTGAATTTTTGTAAGCTTACTGTCCACGCCTGCAGTTCTTTCCGACTTTTCGCCGCTATGTTTAGGTTCGTAACCGTGTGTTTGTTCAATTTGTTTTGATTCTGAATTGAACTTTTTAAGATACGAAACACTTGTAACTAAGACATTCTATGCCATTTTACTGTGTTTTAATTCCTGTAGTCACTACTCTGTCCCGTTCTTTGAGTAGACGACAGCTCTTCGTAGAAACTGTCAACTGATGTCACTGATTGTGTACGCTAAATTAATTTTAGCTTGGCAAAAGTTTCGGCATTCATTGCTTGTTGTTTAAGAAATGGTGTGAGGTAAAATGTTGTAGTTAGCCTTTTTACTTAATGTAAGGTTGTATATCTCAATGATTTTTTCCTCGAAACTGTGATTTGTTATCAATGTGTTGAATTATAAAACAGTTTAATATAGTGTTCAAGCTTGCACAATATTGACAAAGGCGCCACTTTCATTCATGAACTGTGTAATGTTGCAAGTTTCGCGCGGTAAAACATCTGTAAGCTTTTATTTTAAATAAAAGCTTACAGATGTTTTACCGCGCGAAACTTGCAACATTACACAGTTCATGAATGAAAGTGGCGCCTTTGTCAATATTGTGCAAGCTTGAGGGGTGTATCGTAAAGTTGACATCTAATTTAATTCGATTTTAAACACTTCAAGCTCAGTGATATCAAAAGGGCTTTTACCGGCAAATAAATTATTTTTGTCAGCGTGTTGAGGACACACGAAGCCGAAACTTAAGTTTAAGTTTCCGATCAACTGAGCAACACCGTATTGCCACAGAAAGAAATCATTGTTCTCTTTGTTGCCAAATCTTGGTCCCAGATCACCCCGACATCGTATTCCTCCTTCTGGTTTTGGAGTGATCTTGACCGGTCGACTGCCAGAACTATTCACCAGTGAAAACAGGAAGGACTCTCTATCTGCTGTGGCAGTATAGGAAGGAGCTGGAAATAAAAAGAAAAGCAGGACGTCGAAGTAAATAGTAAGTGGTGGTTGCAACCTCTCCCCTGGGTTTTTCGCTGTTACAATATATCGGAAATATTTCACCACTTATAGATAGCCTGTGATGTGCTCTACAAGATAAAGTTATTGTTACATGAAATTCAACTTTATCGGAAAAATGCGAAAATTGCAATTAACCTTTGCTAGAGCTGTAAAGTATGATAAAGGTAAACCTTTTCCCGCTCTTAGCTATGAAGATTAACAAAAACAAATTGTGAGGGAGCCTTTCATTTCAACAAAATACCGCATGTTTCAGGTGATTACAGTCATTCAATGCATCGACCAAATCCATTTTTAATTCATTAACGTTGACCAAGACTTTGACAAACTACTTTTCACAAAAGAGGCTTTCTAGAGCGCACAATTATTTTTACTTTCTCCGTATGGACTCAACAAGAGGCAGGAATTCCATTCTAAAAAAGACATCAATTTCTCCTAGATCATTATACTCCGCCAGTTGTCACAAATTTCTTATTCTTTTCTTCGCCTTGTTTTTTCTTTTTGGTTTTTATCACTGTTAATTTCCTCATCGGTATCTGTTGTTTGTATTTTCTAGCGTAGTTATGTAATCTATTTTTGTATACCTATACTACTATATTAGAGCGTTTAGTCCGCCTATTGATCTCCTGTCATCTAATTTTGAATACAGTCAAACCTGTATTAAGTTGCTCAATACAGAGTGGTCGCTTGATACAGGTTTTGATACAGACACAAGACAAGAATCTTTCAGTTAAATTTACTTAACCGTATAATTTATACTAACACCCTGCTTTATAAAATAAAACTCTCAGAGACCCCCCAAAGTTCTTTTTGCGGGGTTTTCGAAGAATCCTTCGAGCATCTATTCATACATTGTCATTTTAGCCAGATTTTCTGGACGCAAACTATGAATTGGTTGAATATTGCCAAACTCAATGTGGAGAGACTAAGGCCCAGTTCAAACTTCGAACTTCACATGTGCCGAACCTAATGCAAATTAGCAAGAACAATAGATTTTGCTCATTTGCATTAGGTTCGGCACATGTGAAGTTCGACGTTTGAACTGGGCCTAAGTGAAACAGATATTATTTTTGGCTACACAAAGGCCAGGCCACATTGGACGCTCTTTAATCACATTATCATCATCTGTAAACAAGTAATTGACCTAAACCGTAGAAGGAAAACAAAGCCAACGTTACCCCAATTAATAGCTAGACTAAAGTACATAGAACATATAGAATATTTAATTGCTAAGAAAAACGGTAGGCAGACATTTCACCAACAAAAATGGCAACTTTTGAAAACTTTTCTAGTATAATAACTTAGGTTACTTACTTCAATATCGTTTTTCGTTCTTTCTCAAAATATTACCTTATAGTTCTTCTTCCAGTTCAATAACACTACGGTACGTGCTTGTAACTCGCAAAATGTACTTACTGTGCCTATTGTGTAATCACTACCTATTGTGTAACTACTACCTGTTGTGTAATTACTAGCTATTGTGGAATTACTACCTTGTGTGCGTGTATATGTACTGATGACATGAATAAATAAATTAAAAAAAAAACCATAACAGTTAATTATTGACCCTCTTATATCTCCATGTTTACTAGAGTGATTTTACTTCATCTGTGAAATAGTTAGTAGAATAGTACGCACTATTAGACTATAATTCCATTGTTTCCTTTTGTTTAATTTGGACTATCACACACTAATTGTTAGATAGTGTTTCACAGATGAAGTAAAATCACTCTATACCCACACGTAATGATTTTATCCCATTTTAATTCATACCCTCCCAGTATATATTAGTTCTCACTAGTTGGGAGTACACATTCTAAGTTCTAAGTTCATAAACCTAGAGTGATTTTACTTTGACTGTGAAATAGTTAGTAGAATAGTACGCACTATTAGACAATAATTCTATCGTTTTCTTTTGTTTAATTTGGACTATCACACACTAATAGCTCATTTCGCGGTTAACCTTTCTCATTTGCATTACAATAAAAGTCAACGTGGTTGCGAGGCAATTTCGGGCAATTTTTTAGTTTCTGCCCGAAATTGCCTCGCAATCATGTTGAATTTTATTGTGATGCAAATAAGAAAGGCTAACAGCGAAAAGGGCTATTGTTAGATAGTGTTTCAAGGTTTGAGTAAAACCACTCTAGTAGTAATGTACTACACTCTGAGGCAATTGCCTCAGAGAATGTAGTACATCACTACTTTCTATCTGCTGGATTTAAAATATAGAAATATTGAATGGCAAAAAATAAAATGGAAATATTAAATGGTAAAATCAAATGAAACTATATGTTAATAAAAACAAAGTGCGTTTATTCCATTGCGTGATTCCACATAATAGAATCCTTTGCGTGATTTTCTCAGAAAAACAGGAAGTCGATGATGTCATACAATAGGGGGTTCCCACAGGAAAATGAGTCATAATATTGCGTTTCAAGGTCATGAGACAGTCGTATGATTTCCCTCAACCAATCAAAAGCTTCACATTTTCACTTCACAATCGTGAAACGTTTCAGTGAAAAGTTATTAATTTGTGAAACTTTTCAGTGAAAGTCATTTGTGAAGTTTAGAGAAGATGCCTTACTCTCTGAAGCAATTGGACCAACGCTATCTCACAACTGCGGTATTTTTTAAAAATATAATCTCATATAATAGTATAGAATGAATTGTAATTTGGAAAATCATGACGAATTCAAGAATACAGGAGAGTTAACCTGTCCCTTTTGTGACCAACGATTAGCAGATGTTGTTAGAAATACGGAAGTTGTTGAATCATGTTGTGATAAAAAAGATATGTTTAATGACAATGGAATGAATATTTGTAAAAATTGTGGTGTTGTTAATGGATATGATTTACAAGCTCCATATATTGATTTCCATGATAACAAATATAAAATGACGAGAAAGAGTGTGTATATAAGAAAATATCATATTTTAAACGTTGTCAATGATATAGCACAACAGAATCATGTACAAATCAGTAATGATAATAGAGAGAAAATCCTGAGAATATTCGCTTTAATTAATGAAGTATTATCACAGGTTAACAAAAACCGTAAACGGATGATTAGTATTAAATTTGTTATCAAGCAATTATTTAGGATGCTTGAGCTTCCATACAAGAGTATTAAAGTAACGAAGTCAATGAAGACATTAAAATTCTATGAGACTTGGTGGAAACATGTTTATGAATTGATAAAGAATGATATCAACAAAATTATTAAAAGGTAACCTGTTGCGTGATTCTCAGAAAAACAGGAAGTCATACGTCATGCAAAGGGGGGTTTTCCCTATGAATGAGTTATTGAATAAAGTTTACTCGCAAGTGAATTTTTTATCATACTGTTTCTCAAATTTATCGGCAAGAGGACAAAGATCAATGATTATTTCATCAATCAGCCTCATTTCATTTATAAATGCGGTATGGTTAAATTGATTTCCTCTAAGACATGAGCGTAAATCAACTAGTGTTTTTTCATATGTTGTGTATGCGAATTTAGACATTTCTATCTTCCTTTTATAGTTTTTTATTTCACTGTATGTCTTAATCAATAAACCACTACCACTAATTACTCCTAAAATAATAGGGTTTAATGTAATTGAACCAGCTATTGTACCAGTGGCTACTAAAGAAACTGATGTTAAATTAATAGCTAAATTCAGTCTCTTGAAATACTTGAAAGCCTTCTTATAACACCAAAAGCGCTTATGATAAAATTTATACAATGCTTTGATTTCAGATAATTTTTGTTGGCTGATGTTTTTATCAATATGGTTGAAATTGAATATATCTGTTTTAGTCATTATATTATATATTTGGATAATAATTATATTTTAGGATTCAAAAGAAGACAAAATAATACACCACTTATTTGACCCATTAATGGTGATCTTTTTACTTTCTTCGGCAATGAATGGTAGCAATATGTGTATCCAGGCCCTTTTTCATAGTCATTGTAAAATCTTCCAAATGCATCATGAAAAATAGCATGTTTAATTAAAAATTGGTATTTGGTGTTTATAGTACAAGAACCTGGTCCTATTAATCCAATGTCAGAGTGTTTTTCTAATATTTGGTTAAATGATATTGGCTCATTCAAATAGTTTACATACAAAAATTGATATATTAAAGCCGATTTTAATATTTCATCTTTTAGTATTAGGATGTAGGTTTTTTTGGGTTGTGAAAAATTTATTACAAAAATTAATTGCTTGCTCCAAATTCGACATGTATATTTATTGATTATATTAAATGTAGCTTTTATATATAAAAATATGGTGTATGTTTTTCCTATGTGATTAAAACTCTTCAAAAAGTGCACTGATATGACAATTATAAGGTGCAAATGTAATGTCATCATCAAATGATATCAATTTGATTTGTACGTCTGCATCTTCCCTGAAATTGATAACTGATGTTGATATATTGAAAGTGTATAACATTTTATTTGATGTTTTTTCCCAATTCTGCGGAGCGAACGAAGTGTTATGAATTAATATAAACATTTTTTCATATCCTTCAGGCGGTTTATCGTCCAATATCATCAGCCATAATTTTATAAGTTTCAAATTGATTAATGCAATAAAAGATAATGAACCATTGAATATGATATCATAACTGTTCTTATTTTTCATATAATTGCCTAAAAATATGAATTTTTGTAACTGTTTGGGTTTTGGTAAACCAATTAGGTTTCTACCATTCATATCAATATCGGTCTCCATAACCATTTTTCCGCCCTCAATTACATAAACAGTATCAAATACATCTGGATCGACACTCGAGACATGACCTTGAACGCCATAAACGATTAGATGTGCTTTCTTTGTATTCCCTTTTGATATACTTCCATGAAGATCTATCATAATATATTCAGGTGGAGATACCTGATACTTATGTAAATGAACAATGCTTTTTGTATATCCTTCAGTGTTGAATATCTTTGTAGTTTGCTGTCCGATATTAAGAACTGATGAGACAACATTGACAGATGTCGAACTAATGTGAGCTTTATCTGGAACGAAAAACTCGATCACCATGGTGTACTCACCTTGAGGAAGTTTGTATGCATTAAAACCTATCCTTGACCTGAACTCATCGTTATTGTCTGTCGTAAGAGTCATATCATAGGCTTTCTTATTGATTTTGTGTGGACTGGATACAAAATTGATAGTTCCATTAACAACAATATTACTCTCCGACGAGCTCTCGTCCACATCTTCCATCAGATATCTGAAAACGTCTTTTTCTGCAGTAGAGGAAGTTATGTGTGACTTGTTAACATAACTCTTATAATCGTCTGTTATTCGTGTATACAAGTTTGTATTAGAATCATTGAGTTCGGTGTTGAAGAATGAAACATTTACGGCAGCGCTATTCTCATGTGGTTTAGGTGTTGCTAAATTAGTAATTTTATAACTTTGCATATCAAGATCGCTGGAAATCGTTTTGTCTAATTTTTCGTTTAAATGTGTATCAACATAACCTTTATTCGTAGCCATATCGCTTACAGTTGGGGTTTGAACATTATATATCACGTGGTTGTTCATATCAATTGAATTCTCCATAGGAAGCATTTCTTTCCGACTCAGAAAAATGTTTTTAGCATCGTCATAACTGATTAAATTCAAATAGTTGGCGCCCAAATCTTTATATGTCTGTTGCTTACTGTTTTTAATATTGTACATCTCCTTCAAATCAATATCTTTGGCCACTTCATGTGTATGTGCTGGGGCATCAGGGTGATATTTTTTCAAAGTTACCATATTCACTGCAGAAAGATCATTGTTTTCATCCGTGTTCATATTGGTGATAAGTTTTCGATTCATGTTGATTTCTGAAGGATTAATGATTTTATTTCCTCGCAGATCCAAATCTGCAGTCATATGAGTTGTTCCATCTAACTTTAAATAATGCGTGTCTCCATACTCTTTATTAACAGCATCTTTTTCTGAAATTGGTGTTTTTAAATTTCTTATATTATTGTTTTTCATATCAAGATTTGCTGTAACTAATGGTAAATGCTTACTAACAAATGTATTTCTTACAAAATTGAAATCAACAACATTGTTCAAGCTAGTAACTTGTCCTATATTTACTAATTTTTTACCTTGCATGTCGTAATCACCGTCCTCTGTTAATTTGAACCCTACTCCAGGCAACCCACGTTGCGGTGTCGCCGTTGATGTTGACGATGGTAAAATTCCATTTGAGTAACTCATATATAATTGAGTTATATTATATTTTTCCATTGAAATTCTTAGTTGTGAATTTCCGTGGCTTATCAATATATACGAAGGAATATGGTTCTTTAGTTGCTTTCTCATATAATTCTTTTGGAATACTGTTTTCACGGCAAATTAGACTCTTCTCATTAGCACTTGGGAATTCGTAAATAGAGAAATGTGAACAGTTCAATCTTATGTCTTTTGGTGTCTTCTAGTAGCTTTGACTCAGATAAATCACACTGCAATTTTTGTGTCTCCCTCGTATAAAATAGTCGACCAATGGTTTTTGGTTTTTATTACATACGAAATCGTCAAATACTACTAATTTCTGTGAGTCACAGTCAATGTCTTCAACGGGAATAATCTCATCGTTGTTTGCTTCAATAACTTCATAACCAACTTCATCACTTATTGGTTGGAACATATCCATAAGATTCTGGTACTTAGACTGCTCTAAGTTTTTAGCATAAAGATATACTTTATCAAAATACAACAGATGGATGATCATATGCATTAGTGCATTAGTTTTATTAGAACCGCTGGGTCCGCAAACCAACATCCGAAATAATCGATCAGGCATGAATTCATATAACTGTTTAAAGTTTGAGACAACATCGTCTTCAACGTCATAATTTGGTATTTTCATTTATATTTTATGGGTATATTATTTCAATATAACATGGTGTATAACACGGTGTACAACACGGTGTAGATCACGATGTAGAACACGGTGTTAAACGTTATTTTTTATATATAATTTCCCATTTTTATGTAATGTAATAATATAACAATAAATGAGTTTACTTAAGTGGAAAGAACTCGCAAAGAGTAAATCTGAATTAGGGAATAAGATTAATTATGTTCATGATAGAATTACGAAACATGATATTAGTCAGCAGACAAGCCAACAGTCATTGGCGAAGGTATTTAAACCAGTGACTAGTAAATTAGATGATGTTATTGACAGTAATTTAGATTTAAGGATGCCTCCAAGGAAAAAACGACCACTGAAGAAAGGGGAAGTTGGTATTGACTATATGCTTGAAGTTGATCCATATGAAGACATGGATGTAGAAGGTCTGATTGATTTTGGTGATTATGTACCACCACAGCAAGATAAACAACTGGTGCCAAAACCTCCAACATATCAAGAATCTTTACAAGACCTTATGGAAGGTCAGAAGGAGATTTATGTTGATCCTCAGTACTTCCCTCAGGAACTTGATGATTTACCACCAGAATATGATGACAATGAAGAGATCGATTATGCATTACATGATGAAGATGCGAGTAATGAGATTTTGGATGATGTTGGTATTGTGAATTATGAAAATGCGGATAAAATATTGAATCAATCAACAATGACACCCCAAAAGACTCAGAACTATCTTAATAAGATTATAAAGGAGGCCAAATCAAAAAGGAGCCGATTAAGTGGCTATAAAGCAAATGTTACAAAACAATACAATAAGGGGAGATATCAGATGCAGAGAGGCAAATGCGAAACAAAAGGATAGACAACGCAAGAATTACTTTAAATGAATACATAAAACATTATAATACTAAATTGGAAACAATAAAAGGTTTTGGAATCCAGAGTACGGGAAAAAAACAGAGAGGTGGCAATATTATGTTTTTTTAATGATGTAAAGCAGCTTTTGAAAAAATTGGAATTGATTATTGGTGAAAGATTGGCAGGGAATACCAGCATTGAGATGCGAAATATGGGAGTAACTATATTGGACACATTATTGAAAATGTCGACAATCAATAGACCGCAATATAATAAATTGTTTAGTCAATATTTCAAAATATAATTAATATAACTTTATTATATAAATGGAACGAGAGATAGTATTATCATCTTATAGTGTAAAAAATCAAGGGAATAATAAACCTGAGGATTTTACAACAAAATTTACTAGACCTATAATTTTGGATAGTAATATGCAATATGATATTGGTCTTAACAGAATTATCAATATGAGTTTTACATGGTTTAATGTTAATGCTGGATACAACAATCAATTAATCAAATATAGCTCCGATAGTGGTTCAACGTTTAACAACATCACCTTTCCAGCCGGAGTATGGAATTATACAGACTTCAACACATATATCAAGGACATAACAAAGACTGGTGATACGTATCCGATCACTCTTGAATTCGATGATACAACATTTAGGGTCACGGTTACATTAGCTCAGAATTACCAACTTGATTTAAAAGAAAGTAATTTTAATGACCTAATTGGTTTCGATAAAATAGTATTAACAAGTGGAACGAATATAGGGCCGAAAGTGCCCAATCTCAGTCAAGACACTGACATACTTAATATTCATTGCGACCTAATTAATGATTCACTTGTAGACGGTCAAGATACGGACATTATTTATTCCTTCTCAACCAGTGTTCTCCAACCTAGTTATTCATTCACCTTAGAACCCCGGAGAGTCACCTACAATCCTGTGAATAAGAATACGATTTCTAGTGTAAGGATTTATATCACCGATGGAAAAAGAAGATTAGTTAACCTGAATGGAGCAGATACATCTTTCTCACTAATTCTGAAAAGTTTAGAATAATATAACATAATAGTATAAATGAAGCCATATGAATTCAAAAGATTTTACCATCCAAAACTTGGTAAATAAATTTGTATATCAACACAAAGGGTCTGGGCTTATCGTTGATAATATTTTCAAACCATTAAAGAGTGTGGCATCAGCTGTTTTTAAGAAATTTGCTAAGCCAATAGCAAAGAAGGCACTAGAATCGGGGATATCGCATGCAGGTGAGCGACTGGGTAAGGCGGTATCACAGAAATCAGGAGACCTAATAATGAAAAGATTAGCTAATTTGAGAAAAGGAGCTACAAGAAAAAAAGGCAAATGTTCCATCCTCACCCATTAAACAGCAACAGCAAGATGAAAGTACTGATATGATACTCAATAGATTGATATCAGGATCTGGTATAAAAAGAAGGCGTAGAGTAGGAGTAGTATAGAATAAATAAAATGTTCGAGAATAGTGTTATATATAATAGTATATAATTGTAAAATTATCTAACATAATAATATAATGACTTTTAGAACAAGTGAATTTCTACAAAGATATGAGTTGGTGCGATTCCAACTTGATGATGTAATCAGAGCCCCAGCTAACAATCAACACCAAGTGAAAAATGGGTATAAATTTACAATTAATGATCGATCGAGTTTCTACGATTGGTACAATGCTTATTTCGAGGTCCAGTTCCAGGTACAAAAATTGGCTGATGGTACAGCCTATGCTGATGATAGGGTGACAGTTATTAATGGAGCCCATAGTTTGATTAGTCACATCATGATAAAAAGTGCTGGGAAAATTGTGTATGATACTGATAATCTCCATAAAGTGACTTATGTAAAGAACCTGCTTGAATATAGTGACGATTTTGCTCGTAGTGTTGCTAAAAACTCTTTATGGTATTTGGACACAGATAACACTACAGCCAATACTAATACAGGGTTTGAGTCAAGACGTCTTTTAACGACAGGTAACCATGATGTCAATGTAGTCATACCTCTTAATCGTTACAGTTTCTTCGAAGAGCTAGAGGGTCGAATGTTAGTCCCAATGCAACTTCAGTTTAATATACAGTTACAGAATGACAATGAATTAATATTTAAGGCAGGTGCAGTAGGTGACCTACGAGTTGTTATTGATAGATTACTACTTTGGGTACCAAAATTGACACCAAAAGACAGTCTCTACGATAAGTTTGTTAGTTCTTTTTTGAAAGATGATAAATGGACATATCTGAGAGAAATGTATGAGGTGTCCGCACCAACACATAGTAGTGGATTCTTCCAAATCTCATCCAGTATTGATAATGTTAAGGCTATATTTGTATATCTACAAAGAGCTAAAACAAACAATGCAGAGGCGAATCCGTACCTGTTTGACACTTTTAAAGTAAATTCAGGTGATAATGCTTGCAGTCTTACAACATGCAGATTGGAATACGGCAATGGAGTATTCTACCCAGAGACTGAATACGATTCAGAATCAAAAGTAAGGATTTTCAATGATTTAATGTCCTATGGTATGAGAAAGAATGATTACAACAGCGGTACACAGCTTAACCTATCGAATTACAATGGTCTCTATCCACTAATCTATTTCGATCTATCATATCAAACAGAGAAAGTAACAAGAGACCCAAAGCAGTTGATCTTCAGGTATAAACTGAACGCCAATAGTGCTGGAAATAGTCCTTTCAGTGTTCATGCCGTTGTTCTATATGAGGAGACTGTCGTCATTGACAAAGTGGGAAATGAATTGGTTATAGTGTAAAAAAAGTAATAAATTACTAATCAAATAATATCTTTATTTCATATATGTTTTATAACCAGAAAATTATATAACATATATTATATACAACAAATGACTCAACTTTATGAGATTAATGTGAAATTGTCTGACAATCAAAAGAAAAATCTTAGCAATGCTTACCACAAAAGGGAAACAATTGTTCTAAGACTTACGAAGGACTCTCTTCGTGGTAATGATACTCTACATGTCCCGGCGATGGTAAAAATCAAAGGGCTCTTAAAGCCATCTCGTTAAAGCGTTAGAACGTGAGGTTAATAAAAACAAAATAGAAGAATTGATAGTGAATATGGTAAAGATGCCGTTGTAGCGCACCTTTAGAATAAGTCTACTTAAAATACGTACATGAAAACATCACATGATGCAAATCAGCCAATAGAAATTTATGTTCACGAAATGGGCGTAGTTTACATTTTCAAAAAAAAAAAACAACTTTAACATGCAAGGCTGATCAGACAGCAAATTTGTTCGATTTATTTTAATAAGATATGCCCGATATTTCGGTTAGACAAAACTAACCTTCATCAGGGGCTAGGAAAGCTTAGTGAAGATGGAAACAAACGGTTACAATATTTAAAATGGGCTAAGATAAATTGCTGGCACACGATAGGCTAATAAACAAGTAACGGTCCAACTATATATTGCTACTGTTTGTTCTAGTGGTCCTTGCATTTTTACAGAAGTTATTTACATTTTCACGCTAGTGACTAAAATGGGGTCCTATTATTTGGTTATACAATAGACGTGTTTAGAAAATGTTATAGGCTGGGCCTTATCATTATTATTATTATTATTTATTTATTTATTTTTTTTTTTTTTTGCAAAAGGAGGGGAACCCGTGCCCCTCTGCTAACAACTTCTCTGTACAGCATTGGGGGATCTGTTCTCATCAGTGCCCCACTTTTTCAAGACCAAAAGCCAGAATAGTCCTAAACTTCGACGACTAAGGAGAGCTTTTTTTCACAAGATTTGGTGCCGTTTTTTCACCACAAGCAAGAAAGCGTCTGGTAACTATCTGTCTTCGCTTTGGTGAGTGCGTGCTTTTCAATTTTGTGGTTTTGGTTTTGGTCTCACGAGTTTTCTCGCCCTCGCGTTACGTGGAGATGGCCGCGAGTCCCGCACACCAGCCGTTCTTACTGTCCGCTTGATAGCGGAGGAAAACCTGGATCTTGACTCGCTCAGTATAGCGCAGTCGTTACCGAACTTTAAGGAAGAAATCGTTGGGATTGTACCCCTCTACGGAGGAAAGTGCTTCGACATCAGCCTCCGATCTACAGAATCGGCCACGCGGTTCGCGGCATCGGGCTTTGACTGCGAAAGCCGCGTTATCCCTTTACGCCTTTTAGGGCAAAAAGCACTACACGTGTCATGCTTCATTCCCGTTGAATTCCCCGATGAAAACCTGCTACAACTCGTGGAACAATACGGCGACCTCAAAGCTCGAGCAGTCCGCCGGCTTTGCTTCAAAGCCACGGGCTACAAGCACATCGAGAACAGCATCCGTGTCGTAGAATTCACACGTTTACAAAAGGCAGTGTCACGCAAATAATAATAGTCACTCAAGGGCTCGAGTTATTTTTTAAGTACACGGGCCAGCCAATACTATGCTACCGGTGCCAGTCCTCCGAGCTCGTTGTTAAAGACTCCCCGAAGGCGAAACGCCGCGAGGCGAACCGCGAGGCTCCAGCGCCCGGAGGTGGGGGGGGGAGGGGGGGGTGGACACCAGAGGCCCCCCGGCCCCCACTACAGCAACCAGCAACGACACTCCCCCTGTAACCACAATAGAGCGTATGCACATGACGTCACGGCGGCCATATTGGTGTACCAAAACAATAGAACGGCGGCCATGTTGGTGTACCAAAACAATCCTGTGGGATTTGAACGCTTTTCTTATGTTAACACTTTCTTTTGTTCCAATAAATTTGCATAGCTGCTTGCCACGTGAGTGCATACGCTCTATAGGCCATTTGCACGATAGCGTCATTTGACTACAACTACCAGAACTCATTTCGTTTTTCCTTTCTTATTTAAATTTTGTAATCCCAGTGAGGTTTAAATAACAAAGGCCCTAATTTGCACTACAAAATAAAAAATGAACCTCCGTGCGACCCTTCTTATGACTTTTACAAAAAAAAGAAATAGTTATTGTTGAAACTGCATGTCTTAAAGTATTTAACAAGTAATGAAGAATTAAATTTCAACTTGCATTCGCCTTTCATGTTCTCAGATAAAGCATTTTCTACTTCACCCTATACCAGTTACTGAGCGTGAAGGGTCCATAACCCGGGATCACAAATCCCATTTCCCACACACACAACACACACACACACACACACACACACACACACACACACACACACACACACACACACACACATTCATGACCAGCAAAGCCGCGTAATCAACTGGCTCGAACTCACGTAAGCGTGTAAACATTAACTTTAAAATACATTGATTACCGTTACTCCTTGTTTTTACATTGCCTTACATAACTTATGGTATCAGTCGTAAAAAGTTCGTACGGGTCACAATAAGTCAATATTCATCCCGGGGGGGTACTCAGCAAAGTTTCGTACGGGGATGCTCCGCCCCGAGGTTCAAACCCTTACCCTTTCATATACCGATTTTGACAGAAAAGGTACCCCTTTCATATACCTTTCATTGAAAATGGTACCCCTTTCATATACCTTTCAATAAAAATGGTACCCCTTTGAGAGCCTTTAAGTGTGTCTGTTTGAGATATTTTGAAAGGCCATTTTTATAATAGTTAAATGGCAGTTTTCCCTACCTTTTTTATGCTTCAACGGCGTGGCTTCGCTTCCCTTTCCTATTCTTCGTAAAATCCCTACCCTTTCATATACTTCAACTCGTGAAATTCCGACCCTTTCATATACCTCTAGCCTCAAGAAGGTACCCCTTTCGGGCGGAGCATCCCCGTATAGCCCATTATAGGGGGTACCCCCCCCCCCGGGATATTCATTCCAAGTACAAAAACAAATTCAAAACTGTAACTGCAACACGAGCGTAACTCACGGTGTTTACCGTATACACGGTACCTCACCCCTAGAAATATATTTTCAGAATTAACTCTATGTACATTGAATAGTTGAATGGTAAAATATTTCTTGTTTTCAACGTCGCGTTTGTGAGTTTGTTTTTAGAGATTTGAATTTACAAAATGGTAATTAGATGACGCCAACCCGGGACTTTGCCATTATTTCTACGCCAATTTACAATGCGCAGTTTACAGCTTTAGGATAATAATTTTATAAATACTAAAAAATAAACTGTGGAAAAACGTAAGAATTCACTAGCATCCGTGAGATTTTCAAAACAGATCACTACATCTGTACAAGCCATTGTCGGGATGCAATCCCGAACGCCATTATGAAACAACGGATCAGGAGGTTCTTCAAGCTACAAGAAACACTACTCAAAAACAGAATAAAACAAGGAGCTAAAACATAAACTGCAAGAAGTCATTATTCCAGTAGAGATACGGCAGCTTCAGACTTTGATCTTAGACACTTACATCCGTGATAAAGATCCACTTTCTCACAAGTCTTGCACACCGCAGACTTGGACACTAAATCACCGGCTGAGAAATTGACTGATCCAAGCATATTCATAAAAATTAACAAAAACTGCAGCCGATCACTACTTATCTTGCAACAAAAGTTAGCCAAAGACGCCCCAACATATGCCAAGAGAACTAGCATAACGAAGGCATAGAGAAACAATAATTCTATAAATGGCAGTGAGTGTGCACAGCATGTAAACTGACCTCCTGTCATTAAAGAGATTTATATCCCAAAGATCAAAGAGTCATACAATACATCGAGCATTTGTCAAAGCTATTCTAGAGGTTTCTTTATACATTTTGCAACTAGCGGGAGTCGTGTTTGGCCTGTCACTTTTATAATACTGATATTCTCAAATTAATATATGTATCGTATGTTTAATAGATAAAATACTACATGTAAAGAAAGCCAAATTTAAAAAACGTGAAAAGTATGAAAAGTATGATTTTCTAGTACTTAGGAAACAAAACTCTTTCACCCCTGACGAAGTTAACTTTAAATATATATAACCAGTTATTCAGATTCCCGTTTTGGCGATTATAAATAACACAGGAATGAATGATCGTGCCAGTGGAACACTCAAAAAGGTCTTTAATATCTGAATACACATGCATTCCAAAGATATCCATAACGGAAACTAGTGTAGTAATTAACCCTTTTAACATATCTATGATAAAAACACTCAATTACAAATCAAATCAAAAGTTTATTAGCATTCCCATTTACATACATGGTATTGCCTATTACACTAACAGATTAAACTAGAATATAGTGATTGCAGTCCTTGCTAACAGAGTGTTTAGTCTCTCTGAAGCTTCATATATAAAGTGACCCACCTGTGTCAACATTGTTAAAAAAGAAATTAATTCTATATGTATTTTGTAGGTTCAAAAAACTTTTACAATGTAGTGAATTTCTTAGGTCAGAATATGAAACACAGTCGAAAAAGAAATGAATTTCTTCTTCAACGTCATTTGGTAAGCAGCATTCGCAGTGCCTCAAATCTCTTGGAATTTTTGGTTTTGCATGTCTACCCGTTTCAACACGTAGGTAATGATTTCCTGTTCGAAACTTAGCCAGTGTTCGTCTGTGTTTCATATTTTTTATTACGTCATAACAGTTACTAGAACTTCCTGTGTCATTTGTGAATTTAGAATAAAAATTAAGCTTGATGTTTAGTTGGACAAGCTTCATCTGATGTACCTTAGATTCTGATTCTATATTATTAATAATTCTATTTAAGAAAATTTTCATGGATTTCTGACTATTTTCCACGAAAAGAGAATTTGTATCTGATATACCTTGGAAGGTTTCTAAAATTTTGTTTATTGAGGTCATAAAACTCGGAATGTCATGCAATGCAAGGGTATTTGATATGGATAGACACTGTTTTGCAATTACTACTACAAACAGACTCAGTAGATGGGGTTAAACGGATGTTTATTCAAAATTGATACTGCACAAGAGACAACACCCTAGACCGCCAAACCCAAAGGGGAAAAAATAATGAAATAAGGGTTTGAGAAGAAGAAGTTACGATGTGGGAGAGAGTCTGGTTGTGATAGAATGGAGAATTTTAAACTTATTTTCGTTGGAAAGAGTGAGATAGACTAAATATGCGTCACTCTTCCAATCGCCATGCGATTTAATAAAAGCTGTAGGCGCTCGATTACAAAAAGCAAATGTAGCGCCCCCGCGACGAAAACTGTGCGAGGAATACTGTGCGGGATTAAACCTAATGACTGAAAGTGACTTCTTAATAAAAGCGTTATACTGGTGAGCCAAGATAGGCTTGTTCGATCCCCGAGATTGACAAACGAATAATGGTGGAGGGCGACAATTGTACACTAGCTAAATACTGCCTAAGCGCGGTGACAGGACACAGGGGCGAACCGGGAATAAACGGCAAGGGAATTTCTAAAACCCGCTCCCGAAACTGGAGTGTCTCCGTGCGCGTGATGCGCAACAAAACCCCTTGCGGTGTGAAAGTCACGCTAGATAGCGTCAAAAAATACGCCTGGGAACCGCCAATTTCAGACAACTTATACGGTACTAAATTAGAGATACGTAAAAAAAAATAAGGCTACTAAAAATAAAGCACGCATGCAGACGTGCAAATGATTATCTAAATCGAAAATACGGGACAATTGTAAAAGGATCTCAACAGTGATCGGTTCTTTTCGTGCGACACAATCACCCAAGATCCGACGCACCGCTCGTTTGGCAAGATAAACGTCATAATCGTGAAGAAAGGCAAAACTGGCACCACACGAGCGGTTAATATGTGAAATAATGCTCAAATAATTAACGATCGAACGGTATGACGTTAAAGAACGTGACAAAAAAAACTAAATAAAGCAAATAAACGGATTTGGAAACTGGAAAAGGTAAGAAATCGAAATATTGGCAAAACAATAAATATGTTCGCATATAGCATCTCATAGAGCGCTTTGTGTAGTCGCAAAAAGCATGGACCTGAATAGTTCCTAAATACTGCTAGCGCTGCAAAGCGTCGATGTGATCTGCGAGATTAAATTGAAAAACAGAAAGAAAAAAAATCAATAAACTTAATAAGGATTTATGAAAATAAATGGAAGTAGCTACTTAATATACATTAAAAACGAACTTAGAGTCGCTAGGAAATACTTGGGTAAGGTTCAAGGTAGCTACGGCATGCTGCACATAGTCTGAGTACGAGGAGAACGACTCAACGCATCCGCTATTAAAACGTTAGACTTCCCGCTAATGTAACGCGCAGATAAACGGATATTGTTAAGAGACAGCAACAACCAAAGTTCACGTAGACAACGCTGCATGAAGGCGTTCGTTGAACGTTGATTGTTCAGTGCGTATACACTGACCTGATTGTAAGCAGTTCGAGCTGGTTAATGTTCAAATGTTGACTAGCAATAAAAGGAGGAAACTTGGCATGGAAGAATTCCCCAAAAGAGTCCCAAAACACACTGCACCACAAGCATCAAGACAAGCATCACATGCCAACAGTTCTGGATCGGACACAGTAATGGCGGTCGGAATCACTGAGACACCATTGTAGTGTTGCTCTTGCTTTCACAAAGGATAACACAGGAATGAATGATCGTGACAGTGGAACACTCAAAAAGGTCTTATCTGAATACATGCATTCCAAAGATATCCATAACGGAAACTAGTGTAGTAATTAACCCTTTTAACATATCTATGATAAAAACACTCAACTGCATCACCTTCCTGACTCTTCAACGAACCAGATACAAACACGAATAAAAAGTCAGCAAAGATTGTTTGTGAAGCAAAGTAACAGGTGAAGTTAAATCGAATTTAAGAACTCTACTAACTTACCGTTTCCTAAACACAGATTTTAAAAGCCCGTAATCGTCACACTCGTCGGACTCCATCCTCAAACACGTGCAGACTGCACAATCGGTCAAACCTAGGGGAGGGGCTCGAAACGCAACATTCATATATTTTCCAACTAGGGTTGAGTGAGGCATGAAGTGGAACTTGAAGACAGTTTGGACAATAAAGTTACTGTTTCGTGTTTTTGTTTCGTGCCATTTTAAAGTTATTTCTGCTTTTCTTTCTTTGTTTTTTTTTGTAAAAATCGTAAGGAATTATTTTTCTGTTGTTTTTTTCATCCGCATTTTATCATCCGCATTTTGTTATCCGCATTTTATTATCCGCCGTCCGCCGTCCGCCATCCGCCATCTGCCGCCATCCGGTCCTCGTTTTACAGAACGGTGAATTCTCATAACTCATAATTCTCATAACAGTGAACTCCGAGACGACCGGCACAACAGTCATTTGTATTCCTGCTTCAACTCCAGACACGTCCTCAAACGAACCAGAGACTGTTATCATAATACTGATACGTTTTTACAACAACGTACAATAATTCACTCACTAGTTTTCTCGTTGTTTATGTTCATATTGGCGCCAGAACAGCAACCATAACTATGGGAACTATACAAACCTCCGGTCAGGAAGTAAAATTGCAGTTTAATACCGATGCCTTGGATTTTATTTAAACTTGCCCAGAAATCCGCAAGCATTTCCTTCCAGCAAATTTTAGCTGTCTCCGCGACCCGCAAAAATATCCTCCCGCAAAACAAATTCAGTCGCACAATCCGCATAATATCCTTGTGCACGGTAGCTAAATAAACAAAACTATGACGTCGTTCCCATACTAAATAATTGCATAATCAAACCGTAATAGCAATGAATCAAAATAGAACAAACGCAATTTTGCTCTGCCATATCGCTCATATTAAAACACAAACTTTCCCGTGTCATTTAACTTTCTTAAAACGTCTCCATTCGTAAAAATACACCGTGAAATTCTCAAACTGCGTTTGCCAAAAAAAAAACGCAATGCAGCTTTAATGGCTTTACGACAAATGATTGAAACTGATAGGTAACGTGAGATATCGAAACTTAAGAAGAACTTAATACCTTTGCGGTAACGTAATGTAAGATATGACAAGTTCGTCACAAGTTTTGACATCCCGATACCCAAGGGAAATTAACAATAGGTCCGGGGGTGCTCCCCAAAAATTTAAGGAGCAGTATGTGATGCCCTTCTTGAAATCCTAACCGGTTTAACCAACCATATCCTCAATGCCCTAATATAGCTTCTATAAAGAAGAAACAACTAACCCCCCCGGACAAAAGTCCACAAAAATTTGTTAACAACTTTTGTCCCCATATTCTAGTGACTCCTATATCTCGTTATGCGCGCATGCGCTTTAACGAGATAAAAAGGTTGGAGAAAAATCGGAATTTGGGTAGGGTATGGACATTAAGCTTGCGAAAACAAATATTAGAAAACAAGTCGGTGGAAGTTTGTTAACTACCATTCTAACCCTTGGACGTGCAGCTTTACCTACTATTGGTAAAACCCTTGGTCTTTCAGCTCTTGCTGGTTTGGCTTCTGAAGGTGCTTCTCAAGTGGTTAAAGCAATATCTGGAAGAGGTATACAGTCTGGTGGTTTTCTTATACCCCAAGATAAAATTAATAAGCTGATAGAATATAAGCATCTTTTAACAACTAAACAAAAACAGGATATATTGAATGCTCTTCAGTCAGGATCAGGTGTTCATGTACGACCCACAAAAACACAATCAGGTGATGGATTCCTCGGAACTTTGTTAGCAAGCATAGGAGTCCCACTCCTTCTAAATACTTCGATGGGTAAAACTGGTAGTGGTGCGCCCCGAATTGGTGGGAGAAAAAAGGGTACGGGAGCTCCAAGACTAGATATATATAGACCACCTCCATTTATAGGTACATGGGATAATCCAACTGGTATGGGCATAAAAACAAAACAACAACAAAAAAGACAGGGAAAAGAGCCCAAAGAGGCCAAGGCTTGCTATTCGGAAGAAAGAGCCCATTCAACAGCATCCCACTGATAGGGACAATATTCTAAACCCCAAATTCGACAAAGACATCCCGTTAAGTAATCACGATCTAATAAAATGGTGCAGATATTTAAACATCCCAGTAAATGATGTGCTGTCAAGGGATGAAACAGTTCCACATAATCATAGCCAAGCATTATTTATTTACAATCTAGAACCTAGTTATATGGCATGATCTCATTGGGTTACAACTTATGTAAAAGAAAACGTGATAAATTATTTTGACAGTTTTGGTATGCCTCCATTTCTAGAGATCGTAAATCATGCGAAAAGAAGGAATATGACACTGCTTCACCAAAACAACCAAATCCAAAACATAAAAACGTCTACATGTGGCTACTTCTGTTTATACTTTCTGAACGAAATGAATAAGGGGAATTCGTATTATAATTTATTGCAAGTATTTGACATATATGATACAATGAAGAATGAGAGATTCCTCGAACATTATTTTAGAAATATCTAACTTATATATATAAATGGTTAAATCATATTGCGTTAAGGAATCAAAGGGCTCTTAAAGCCATCTCGTTAAAGCGTTAGAACGTGTGGTTAATAAAAACAAAATAGAAGAATTGATAGTGAATATGGTAAAGATGCCGTTGTAGCGCACCTTTAGATTAAATCTACTTAAAATACGTACATGAAAACATCACATGATGCAAATCAGCCAATAGAAATTTATGTTCACGAAATGGGCTTTACATTTTCAAAAAAAAAAACAACTTTAACATGCAAGGCTGATCAGACAGCAAATTTGTTCGATTTCTTTTAATAAGATATGCCCGATATTTCGGTTAGACAAAACTAACCTTCATCAGGGGCTAGGAAAGCTTAGTGAAGATGGAAATAAACGGTTACAATATTTAAAATGGGCTAAGATAAATTGCTGGCACACGATAGGCTAATAAACAAGTAACGGTCCAGCTATATATTGCTACTGTTTGTTCTAGTGGTCCTTGCATTTTTACAGAAGTTATTTACATTTTCACGCTAGTAACTAAAATGGGGTCCTATTATTTCGTTTTACAATAGACGTGTTTAGAAAATGTTATAGGCTGGGCCCGTATCATCATCATTATTATTTTTTTTTTGCAAAAGGAGGGGAACCCGTGCCCCTCTACTAACAACTTCTCTGTACAGCATTGGGGGATCTTTTCTCATCAGTGCTCCACTTTTTCAAGACCAAAAGCCAGAATAATCCTCAACTTCGACGACTAAGGAGAGCTTTTTTTCACAAGATTTGGTGCCGTTTTTTCACCACAAGCAAGAAAGCGTCTTGTAACCATCTGTCTTCGCTTTGGTGAGTGCGTGCTTTTCAATTTTGTGGTTTTGGTTTTGGTTTTGGTCTCGCGAGTTTTCTCGCCCTCGCGTTACGTGGAGATGGCCGCGCGTCCCGCACACCAGCCGTTCGCCCACACTAGAACTTACTGTCCGCTTGATAGTGGAGGAAAACCTGGATCTTGACTCGCTCAGCATAGCGCAGTCGTTACCGAACTTTAAGGAAGAAATCGTTGGGACAGAATCGGCCACGCGGTTGGCGGTATCGGGCTTTGACTGCGAAAGCCGCGTTATCCCTTTACGCCTTTTACGGCAAAAAGCACTACACGTGTCATGCTTCATTCCCGTTGAATTCCCGGCGACCTCAAAGCGCGAGCAGTCCGCCGGCTTTGCTTCAAAGCTACGCGCACATCGAGAACGGCATCCGTGTCGTAGAATTCACACGTTTACAAAAGGCAGTGCCACGCAAATTAGTCACTCAAGGGCTCGAGTTATTTTTTTAAGTACACCGGCCAGCCAATACTATGCTACCGGTGCCAGTCTTCCGAGCGCGTTGTTAAAGACTCCCCGAAGGCGAAACGCCGCGAGGCGAACCGCGAGGCTCCAGTGCCCGGAGGGGGGACACCAGAGGCCCCCCGGCCCCCACTACAGCAACCAGCAACGACACTCCCCCTGTAACCACAATAGGCCATTTGCACGATAGCGTCATTTGACTACAACTACCAGAACTCATTTCGTTTTTTCTTTCTTATTTAAATTTTGTAATCCCAGTGAGGTTTAAATAACAATGGTCCTAATTTGCACTACAAAACAAAAAAAATGAACCTCCGTGCGACCCTTCTCCAGAAACTGCCGGCCACCCCCTACTACCGATGCCGTGAGCGTAAGCGTGAGAAGTCCTGTCTCGTGGTAATTTAAATACAACAGATGCTCACACGCGTTTGGCGGAGATCAAAGATCTCCTAAAAACGCCATCATTCGCAGTAAAAAACAGTGGATAAAGCTGGGGGAAAAACCGACCAAGTATTTCCCGGGAGTATTTCTACCAGCTTGAAAATCAGCTACAAACACGCGACTCAATTTCAGAGTTGCGTGCCAACAATTCAATCGTGACTTCCGATAAAAATATTCTTCGCGAATGTCGCGATTTTTATCGTAACCTCCATTCGGCTAAACAAGTTTATTTATCTAGCCAAGGCTGGCTTTTCGACCAACTGGATAAAACTCTGGCATCTGAAGACCAGAAGAAATGCGAAGGTGACCTCACACTGTTCGAATGTCATTTTTTTTGTAATAACGAAATATAATATCCAATTTATTCAATACTTTTGAACAGTTTAATGGTAAAATATTTATTGTTTTCAACGTTGCGTTTGTGAGTTTATTTTTAGAGATTTGAATTTACAAAATGGTAATTAGATGACGCCGACCCGGGACTTTGCCATTATTTCTACGCCAATTTACAATGCGCAGTTTACAGCTTGAGGATAATAATTTGATAAATACTAAAAAATAAACTGTGGAAAAACGTAAGAATTCACTAGCATCCGTGAGATTTTCAAAACAGATCACCATATCTGTACAAGCCATGTCGGGATGCAATCCCGAACGCCATTATGAAACAACGGATCAGGAGGTTCTTCAAGCTCCAAGAAACACTACTCAAAAACAGAATAAAACAAGGAGCTAAAACATAAACTGCAAGAAGTCATTATTCCAGTAGAGATACGGCAGCTTCAGACTTTGATCTTGGACACTTACATCCGTGATAAAGATCCACTTTCTCACAAGTCTTGCACACCGCAGACTTAGACACTAAATCACCGACTGAGAGATTGGAGGCTCAGAGACCGGACGCGAGAAAGCGGCGGAAATCGAGCCTCAGAGATTGACTGATCCAAGCATATTCATAACAATTAACAAAAACTGCAGCCGATCACTACTTATCTTGCAACAAAAGTTAGCCAAAGACGCTCCAACATATGTCAAGAGAACTAGCATAACGAAGGCATAGAGAAACAATAATTCTATAAATGGCAGTGAGTGCCCTTACCAAACCAAGTGTATTTTAAAAGTGATTTAAAGGTACTTTTAATGTATTTGAACGATTTGAACTATATTTTGAGCTCATCATGGTGTATTTTTATTATATTTTAACAAAAATTCTAAAATAGTGGTAAGAGCTTGAAATGTATTTGAGGTATAGTTAAATGCTATTTAATAAACCGGGTAGGTTTTTCCATGTATTTGTAAGCTATTTGTCGCCAAAACTACATTTCAAATACAGTATTTGAACACTATTTTGACAACATGACTGCCGAAGTGTTACTCTAAATTGTTTTATAAATTAAATAGACTATTTGAACACTGTTTGGAAAAGAATCATAAAATGTTGTCGATTTATAATGTAGTTGTAACAAGTAAAAAATAAAAATACGTTTTAAATATGATGTTTAAATACTATTTGAAATGGACATTCATTACTACGCTTCTAAATAGCTCATAAATAGTCTATTTAAAACATGTTTGAAGTTGAATTCACAAGTCAGAGCTATTTGAAAGGCGATTTTAAAATACTGAAACCAGGAACTGTTTCCAAACAGACTTTAAACAGACTATTTTCTTAGTATTTTGAGAGAAAAACACTTTGTTACAGGTATGTACACAAAATATATTTAAAGTTCACATCCCCCTCCATAAGTAAGTAAAACTGTTTTAAACGTATTTGTGACAAACTCACAGAAGAAAATAAGAGCTATATCGGTTTTCCTTTTAATTGCAGCAGCAATGAAAACGTTTATAGAGTTTTATAGACACATACCCGTAACAACCCCCCCCCCCCCCCCCCCCAACCCCGATTCGATCCTTTACTACAGAATCTGGTGCTTCTATTCGTTATGGTGGTCTTTGCAAATACGTCCACAGTTCCTTGTTTATCATCATGACGGTATATACGGAGGCCGAAGTTAATTATCAACCTCACAAGTGTAGCCGAACGCCGACTTGCGGGCCGGGAATTGAACCGGAATTGAATAGCAAGGCGATATCGAATGGCGCGTCAAAATACATTTTATTTTACATTTATCCCGACATATTCATTTTCTGAAAAGGTATTATTAAATGCAGTAGCTCGCTGTCAAATCAAACCATGGTATAGTTCTTCGCTTAACACTGGATTCAGTAATAATATCGATGTGTCCGAACGCGTTGTAGATCGAAGCATAAATGTTATGACGATCGATACGGCAATGCTTTATTATTATTCTGCGAAATGCAAATATCTGAGTGACCTCAGCGTATGTTGTATTCTATTCCGCTCAAAAAAGCTTGTGTTTAGAGTAGCGAGGCCTATCGCTCGTATATATTTAGCTTACATGTAAGCCATATGCGAGAGCACACATTTTTATGGAGCGCTCCGAAAAGGAAACATTAAGTTATACACGAATGATGATTACAGTTAAGTCTCTTCTTAAGAATTAAAAGCCATACCTTATATCTGTTTTGGGCCTTCTTATCATGGAATCCTGCACTTTTTCACTTGAAGAACGACGAATTCAGTCCTAAAGGATTGTGAAATTCCCGCTCAGTCTCGCGCGCTAATCTCGTTCCCAGTGTCCTCTCTATCTAGCGTCACATATCACGTGAGATATCTCACGTGAGCACAAACAAAGGTCGTTTGAATTTTGTGCGCGGCCATTATAGCAACCGTTTAGAGATTTCGATTTTGTGGACGTTGTTTTATCCAAGAATGGGCTTATCAACAATTTATCAGCAGAAGAGATGAATATCTGAGACGACAGTCTACATCGGGACGTTTCAAATGTGAGTACAATCTTTTTTTTTTTTAATCTTTTTAGTCATGTAGGAAGCTTGAGGTGGCGTTCGATTGAACGTATTCCGGAATATTAAGAACATGAAAGCTGTCGAATTATAACCATGTTTTGCCAGATTTACATGTGTATATAGTGCAAATGTGTCTCAACAAACTATAAAGAAAGCGCTGTAGTGTTTATTTTTATTCCGGAATGCGGTTATTTAGTTAATCGAACGAAGCATATAGCGTACGGTAAGCTACATGTAGGAGATTGAATACTGTAACGCTTCGACTTTATGCAATGTACGATTAGAAGACGTGATTATTTTGTTGACAACAGTGAGTGGTTTAGTGTTATTATATAGTTTGTTGGGGTGAAACAGCATTCGTTCTCCTGCCAAATTAAATTCAAAATATATTAACCTCGATCGGTCCTCGATAGTGTACACTCATAAAATGAGACTACATTCGATATTTGTCTTGGTACAATTTAAGCTTACATGTAAGTTAAAACATTTCGGTTTTTGCTTTGAAATTAACTGGTCATGATACAGATTACATGTATGAGCTCCAGAATTTACGTTTAACATACAATCGTCATAAAACGCTGAGACTTTAATAGATGAAAGCTTGTACATGAAAGATCATCTGTAGTCTTGTTTCGTTTTGCGAGTTGTGTCATACCTGTAAGCTTGTAGTGAACCCTTGCTTTTAATCTAGTATTTACTGCTATAAATAATGGTTTGTGTGCATGTGTTATGGATATTTTTTGTTGGACCACTGATGTTTCAGATTTAAAAGCAAGTAAAAACATTTTGTCTTTGTGAACAATTTACTTGACAAAATGTTGTGTTTACTCTTAAACGTTTACCAAGGTTTCAATTTACCGAGGTCAAGTTACTTTACTTTGCTAGTACTCGAATCACCAGTGCAACAAATTGAATTGGCTTGAATTTCTAAAAACATGCCTGCTATTAGAAGTGAAGCGGTGGCTTTCGTGTTTATTGCCTTTTATTTTCTACATGTAGTTCTTGAGCAGCAAACAGTAGCCTTGAGATTTCAGCAGCTGTTAACTGCTACAGCACCTCACTAAACTGAAGGGAAAATGGATAGTTTTAACTCAAATTGCATTATGAAATACAAGGCCTGCTAGACATGCATGGCCATGGCCAATGTACCTTTCAGATTGTCTGCCATAAGGATCAAAGGCTTTACCAGGATTGTTTTGTGAAGGATTATTTTGTGCCACAGCTAAAAAGCTGTGAACATGCAGTCAAATAAAGTGATCTGAACACCACAGGAAGTGCAATAGTATGCCACCCCAAGGGGATGTATCTGTCATTTTGACCTCGGTTACTGACCTAAATCAGGGATGTACATGTAGATTCAGTTTTTAACTGGTGGGAATATAGAACTGACAGACGGGTAAAAAATAGAAAAATTTACTCCTTTTAAAGCTGCACTAGGCTTTAACAGCCGAAAAAATGAAGTTCACAGCCGGGTAATTTCCCCGGCTCCCAGCTATTATCTACATCCCTGCTAAATACATTTACCATCTGTACAACTCATTAATTATTTTTTGCCTTTGGGGGACAAGAAAAAACATAGTTTATGCATGTTCTACAACAAGCATGTGATCCTCATGTAGGAGTGTTGTGCCACAAGCATTCAGATGTAATCTCATGCATTGCAGCAGGATGAGCGAGCACTGTCAAAAAATCATAGATGCTAGTATAATAATAGACAAGCTAAACACTACTCCCACTCGTTACAATAAAGTATTTAAAAAGTAGAAAGCTTTCCCAGTAAAATTTCAGAGAATTTACTGTAGTGCATTTTGTTCTCTTCAATGATATTGACCTTTTGATCTTGGCAGATCATCTCTCAAATTGATAGGAGGATTTCATGCTGTCCAGAGTGTCGTTAGAATTATTTTCTTTCTTTATGCCGATGTTCGGTGCTACATTGTACATGTAGCTCTATTGGCAAATATTGCGGTGTGTTTGGCTCACTTTTGTTGCACGATAAATACTTATCGGCTAAAGTTTGTTATCGCTTTGAAAGTGCTAGGGTCGTTACATTTCTCAGGCCGTGATTTAATGTCTAAAGACTGTGGTGTGCAAGACTTGTGAGAAAGTGTTTCCCATCACAGATTTAGGCATCTTAGATGCAAGTCTCAAAATGCTGTAGTCTACAATTCCACTGCAATGAAATCATGAATTCTTGAAATTATTTTTAGCTCCTTAGTTAGTTCTTTAGTTGAGTAGTGTGTCTCAGTCGAGCTAGGATTAATCTCTGCTGTTTTGTAAAAGCGTTTAATTTGGCATCCAACAGATAATCTGCGGCGTGGTTGCTGTATTGTAAATCTCACATAATTATGCTGGTAAATTCTTATGTTTTTTCCTCAAGCAGTGAATGAGACAATTAATTTTAATGTCCTTAGGCAAGACTTGACTTTCGGTTCTTTGGCGAACATCCTCAGTTGCTACCATGTGTATATGTCTTGTACATGTAGAATGATATGAAACCATTCAGTTGAAAATGAAAAATTTGTCACTTTTGTATTCCTTGGGAGGATCAAATGTTTTGTTTTCTCGTTGGCTCTTGTGATAAAGCCGATAGGATTGTTGTAGTTTTGATTTGATGTTGTATTGTATTTCTTCAGAAGGCTTTTTTGCGATTTCTTGTGCATGTATAGTACTTCTTGACAAAAAGGGTAGCTCTTGTAGAGTTGTACAGAGGTGTTCTCGCAAATGACTCAATAAATAAGACATTATTTACATGTACGTATCTTGTACAACAAGCATGTGATCCTCGTGTAGTAGTATTGTGCCACATGCGTTCAGATGTAATCTTGTGTGTCGCAGTAGGACGAAGCACTGTCAAAAAATTTTAGATACCTATGCAGTAGTATAAAAATAGACAGGCTGAACATGACTCCCACTCGGTACCAAAAATGTATTTAAAAAGCCTAAAGCATAAAGATTTCAGAGAGAATTGCATCTGTAGATCACAGTTATGAATTTGTTCTCTTTGATGATGTTGGCCTTTTGATCTTGGCAGATTATCTCTCAAATTGATAGGAGGATTTCATGCTGTCCAGAGTCAATAGAATTATTTTCTTTCTTTATACTGTGGTTCGGTGCTACAGTAGCTCTATTGGCATACATTGCAGTTTCTTTGGCTCACTTTTGTTGTATGATAAATACTTATCGGCTAAAGTTTGCTATCACTTTGGAAAAGCTAGGGTCGTTAAATTTCTGAGGTCGTCAAAAGTCTGTGATGTGCAAGACTTGTGAGAAAGTGTTGTCCATCACAGATATACAGTTTAGGCATCTTAGATCTGAGTCTCAAAAGTGCAACCAACTAATGTTAATGCTCCTCCACATGATTGTACAGTACATGTAAGTGTGTAACATAAAATTCCCATCTCAAAAAATAATAGCAACCTAATTCTTGAGCTTCTAAATTGGAATACATGTAAGTGCCTAGACACTTAGGGCATGTTTACATGGAGGGAGGGTGCCCTGGTTAACTGAGCTACCCTGGGAGAGCCAACTTTTCATGTTTCTTTAGAAAATACATTGAAGCGTGTACATGTTAGAAAGGGTAACCCACCTTCCCGAGGCACCCTTCTAGGAGGGCTATCTTTTTGCCATGTAAACGGTTCGTGCCGGGTTACCCGGCTAGCCGAGGTGAGAAGGCCGCGAAAAAATGGTGGTATAAAATTACCATCCTGGGGAATTGTTTCATTGTTATCACTTACCAGTGATATCTGCTGAACAGAATGAATTAGTGGAGTGCAAAATAATAGCCCCAGACACTGAAAAGCAGCCGCTTGCAGAACGAATGATAAAAAAATTAAAGTTGCCGCCAAAACGTTTCTTTTGTGCGCCATCTTGTTTGTTGTGCTTAGCGGCCACTCAAAAGTTTGAAGTACTGACATTACCTTTCAAAAGCAAGTAGCATAGAACTGTCGGTATAGTTTGAGGCAAAACTACTTTGAGTGGCCTAGTGTCAGTGTTGTGTATCAGGTTAAAAATAACCCGCAATATTGTTTATTATTGTGCATTCTTTTTTTTTTCAATTAACTTTGATTAATAAGTACATTCTATTATTGTTTTTCTACAGAAAAGTATGTGCAAATGAAGGGGGGAAAAGGCCCAGCAGGTACAGGATGCATAACAGGGCTGACTCACAAGAATAAGGGTACGTCCGATTGACTGATTCCAGAGTAGGAATATGCAGAATGGTCACAAAAAATCACATTCTTTGAGATTTGGGAGCCATAAGAACACTTAACTTCTGCTACTGTCGTATCATAAACATGTTTTAACAGATTTGCAAAGCAAGTGTGCCTGAACAACCAATTCTCAGAGACTATTCTGTTTACACTGTATTCTGGAAAATGGTGAATTGAATGTGCCCTACATTATTGCATTACAAATTCAAATATTTTGATTTGACAATGCAAATGTTCCTTCTAACATGATACATGTGGATTCGTGAGTGTACTGTAGGTTGTTTGCAACTAAACTTGAATGTGATGCTGAGTATGTGCTCGGTTTTCCTTTAATATATATTTGGATTTCATCTGAGAGGTGCACAGTAACTTTCATTTCCAAAAAAAAATACAAGAATGTCAAGTTGTATACACCAAATTGAAGAAACGTTGACCCATGAAAAGCATAAACCATGAATGATGAAACTGAATGGGATTCTGGGTAGGCAGCATTGGCAAGCTACAGCTGTAGTAACATTCTATTTCTTGATAATCAAGATGTTTTCTTTGTTTGAGACATTTAAGAGCATGATTTATGCATCCTGTGTTAATATAATGTGTATTCTGTCACAGACAAAGATTAAATTTTCTAACTTCCCAGTAAACCTTTGGGTCGCATCGTTCATGGTTTATGCTTTTCACCCGACAACGTTTCTTCAATTTGGTGTATCATTTTACAGTGCGGCTACTGTTACCAGGGTCACCCAGACAAAGTTAACCAATCACAAAACAGAACGAGAACAATAGATTCCAACATTTTTTACTTTAGCCAATGAAATGTCGAGTACAGAACAATGAAATTTCAACTTGTTCACTCGTGAAGCTTTTGTTGAATAAAGCTTTAGCTAGCGTTGACTTTTCGATTTAAAAATTTGAGTAGTTTCACATAATACATGAATGAATGTCATGTGTCATGCAAGTGAGCGAGAACTGATTTCAAACTCTATGAAAGCAGTAAACGCGACAGCCGTATGTTTGGGCAAATTGCGTGGCGGATTTGAATTCTCGGAAAAATAACAACTCCACCGCCGGCTGTTTGCAAATCTTACAAGGTACACTGCCAGCATAGCATATATAAGCATTTATTTTCTAACCATTTGAAAAAGAGCGGCTCCTTCATTTCAATTCTTTTTTATTGAATTGTTGTCAGAATTTTTTCCATTGCAGATTTTCTTTGCAGTTTGAGCACTAGATGGGTTTCTTTAATCTCCCAAGGTGGTCGTGACGGTTTTGAAGAAATCATTTTGGTGAAAGTATTACAAGTCTATATTTGTATGTGCCAAAAAAATAGAAATAATTATTTACCAAACCTCGAACTCTGAAAAAAATATTCTAGTCTGATGGTTGAGTTTTTTTTGTCAGGAATTCATGCGAGGGAGTTGGATTTACTGTTTTGAATCGTCTGGAAAATTATAATAACTCAACTGGCGAACCGCTGTAATATAGATGGATTTTCCGGCAGTGAAATATATGTTGAAGAATGCGCCGTTTCTATAAGACGATACTCTTTTTATGCACTTTTGAATTTCTCTTTTACTTTATTTTATTTCAGCTTAATCTGACTGCCGGAACCTAACGCGTGGAACTCAAAGCGCATAAAACTTAATTAACCACGACTGCGAACAAGCCATGTTTTCGTTGTTTTGAAATCCATAGGTCACTTTTTAATTTGCCTGAACTATGACCGTCGCTTTCACTTGTACTTATGCAGTTAAGAATATCTTCTTTTGCTGTCGTCAAGTGTATTTATTTTCCAACCCCGCCGTTGACCGTAGAGAAAACTTGAATCTGTTATGAGCTATTAAACAAATTATTTTAAATCCACCACCAGCACTTTTATACGGTACAGCCGTCGCATTCCATATTTGCACACAGTTTGGAGTTTCTGTTTCACTCGAATCGCCGACATTAACCTTCCAAATCCCGCTGTTAAAACAAGTCAAGTTCAAAAGGGATGGAATCGAAGTTAATTGAAAATCCAACGCTGTACAGCCAAAACTTGTATTGATCTGTTTTGATGGCGAACGAACAAGTTGAAATTTCATTGTTCTGTACTCGACATTTCATTGGCTAAAGTAAAAAATGTTGGAATCTATTGTTCTCGTTCTGTTTTGTGATTGGTTAACTTTGTCTGGGTGACCCCGGTAACAGTAGCGCACTGTAATACTTGACTGCTTAAACACAAAGCATATTTATCAAGGTGCCAAAAAAATATCTTCAAGCATCGTAATTTTTGTATTGAACAAAAATCGAAATGTAGAATCAAGGAATGGGATTCGTGAATCAAATCATGATTGTGAATAATTGCATAATCAAGAATTTAGACCAGTAATAAGTTCACGGATTTGGTTTTCATGTTGATATAAATTATCAGTATATTAATTTTCAGAGGTCCAAAATATTATTTTATACTTAAATTTTGACTTTAAAATACTCAAATTTTGACCCTTTTTGGGGTCAGCAAATTACATGCATACAGTTGTCATCTGTTTTATTGAATTTTTTATATTAAGAAAGAATTAGTAAATTCGAATTGTATTTAACAACTATTCACCTAAGTGGAGGTGGGTAGGTGGGTAGTTGCTGGGAGGTGAATAGCACTTGCTATTCCGAGTTTCAGTAGCCAATCAGAGCACGCCAACAATGCTATCCACTGTTTCATTATAATTATACTAAATTTATATATTATTATAGGGTTTGAACCATGTTTTAAAATTATTTGTAAGGAATTTAGAAAGTATTTCAAATATATTTTTATTGTATTTTGACAGACATAATTATGAATAAACCATTTATTGCAAATGCTACTCCATGTTGTTTTTAAAATCTTTTAAAATCTATGTTCAGTGTATTTTCAGGTAGTTTGAAAGGCTCTTAAACCCGATTCAAATACTGTTTATAATATATTTTGAAACATCACCCATTTTCTCCATTCACGAAATATAGAGGCCTTTCAAAATACGTCACAATAGTGTTTTAAACAGGTTTAAACATCGTTAAAATAAGTCAAAAACTACTTAAAAACTATATTTCAAGCACGAATTTTCAATGTATTTTGAATACAAATACATTCAAAATAGCTTTCCAAACAGTTTGCAAATCGTTTAAGAATTGTTTTTTAAAAATTTGTAAACTGTTTTGATGCTAATTTTCCACTATTTCAAATACGTTTCAATATCGTTTTAAACAGGTTTAAACATCGTTAAAATAAGTCAAAAACTACTTAAAAACTACATTTAAAGCACGAATTTTAAACGTATTTTGAATATAAATACATTCAAAATAGCCTTCCAAACAGTTTGCAAATAGTTGGAGAATTTATAATGTATTTTTAAAAGATTTGTGAACTGTTTTTAAAACTATTTTTTAAGGTGTTGAAACGTATTTGAAATATATTTTAAAACGTATATGCGGATCTGAATTCATCGAAACTACACTCTGAAAAGGTTTTAAAAATATATTTCAATATCGTTTTAAACAGGTTTAAACATCGTTAAAATAAGTCAAAAACTACTTAAAAAACATGATTCAAATATATATTTTTCATATATTTTTCAAAAATATATTAAAAATAGTTTTTCAAAATACATTAAAAACAGTTTTAAAATAGTGTTTGGTTTGGTAAGGGTGTGCACAGCATGTAAACTGACCTCCTGTCATTAAAGAGATTTATATCCCAAAGATAAAAGAGTCATACAATACATCGAGCATTTGTCACATCTCTATTTTGGTGATCAAAGGGGAACAAATATCTCGTAGACCTTCTTGGGAAAGCTATTCTAGAGGTTTCTTTATACATTATGCAACTAGCGGGAGTCGTGTTTGGCCTGTCACTTTTATAATACTGATATTCTCAAATTAATATATGTATCATATGTTTAATAGATAAAATACTACATGTAAAGAATGCCAAATTTAAAAAACGTGAAAAGTATGAAAAGTATGATTTTCTAGTACTTAGGAAACAAAACTCTTTCACCCCTGACCAAGTTAACTTTAAAGTGTCTAAATGCCCGGCAGCCGGGCAAGGTCTCAAATAGACTAAATGCCCGGCAGTCAGGAATTTTCACAAAATTTTCACTGAAAGGCTCTTGCAAATCTTTTGAGAGTATTGGATGTTCGATTAGAAATGTCAAGCGCTTCCAAAAATTATTTTGCTTTTCCAGTTGACGAAATATCCAAGCTTGGGCATACTATAAGATCGCTATGTTCTCGACACTTAGAAAATTTCTGCCGAGACTCTCAGTCAGAAATTTTCACAGAATTTCGACTTAACGTCTCACTCAAACCTCTTAAGAATATTCAAGTTCGTTTAGAAATGTCAAGCGATTCCCAAAATTATTTTGCTTTTCTAGTTGACGAAATATTCAAGCTTCGGCATACTGAAAGATCGCTAAGTTCATGACATTTTAAAATGTCTGTAGGCTGCCGGGCACGGCCTCAAATAGACTAAATGCCCGGCAGTCAGAAATTTTCACGGAATATTTCGTCAACTGGAAAATCAAAATAATTTTGGGAATCGCTTGACATTTCCAAACGATCATCGAATACTCTCAAAAGGTTTGAAAGAGCCTTGAACATTTCTCACTGCCGGGCATTTAGTCTATTTCAGACCGTGCCCGGCAGTCTGCAGAAATGTTCTCAGTGTCGTGAACATAGCGATCTTATAGTATGCCCAAGCTTGGCTATTTCATCAACTGAAAAATTAAAATAATTTTGGGAATCGCTTGACATTTCTAAACGAACTTTGAATATTCTAAAAGGTTTGAGTTAGACGTTAAGTCGAAATTCTGTGAAAATTTCTGACTGCGAGTCTCAGCAGAAATTTTCTAAGTGTCGAGAACAAAGCGATCTTATAGTATGCCCAAGCTTGGATATTTCGTCAACTGGAAAGCAAAACAATTTTTGGAAGCGCTTGACATTTCTAAACGAACATCGAATACTCTCAAAAGGTTTGAAAGAGCCTTTCAATGAAAATTTTGTGAAAATTTCTGACTGCCGGGCATTTAGTCTATTTGAGACCGTGCCCGGCTGCCGGGCATTTAGACACGGCGATATATATATAGAACCAGTTATTCAGATTCCCGTTTTGGCGATTATAAATGGCCAAACACAATAACATACGAGAGGAAAATAGTTAACAACTTCACTGAAGCTATAGCACACGCACTTTTTCTTATCAATTACTACCACAAACAGACTCAGTAGATGGGGTTAAACGGATGTTTATTCAAAATTGATACTGCACAAGAAACAACACCCTAAACCGGGTGAGGGGGGGGGGGGGGGGGTTGCTCTTGCTTTCACAAAGGATAACACAGGAATGAATGATCGTGACAGTGGAACACTCAAAAAGGTCTTATCTGAATACATGCATTCCAAAGATATCCATAACGGAAACTAGTGTAGTAATTAACTCTTTTATAAACATATCTATGATAAAAACACTCAATTACTACCACAAACAGACTCAGTAGATGGGGTTAAACGTATGTTTATTCAATAAACCGCCAAACCCAAAGGGGAAAAAGAATGAAATAAGGGTTTGAGAAGACGAAGTTACGATGTGGGAGAGAGTCTGGTTGTGATAGAATGGAGAATTTTAAACTTATTTTCGTTGGAAAGAGTGAGATAGATTAAATATGCGTCACTCTTCCAATCGCCATGCGATTTAATAAAAGCTGTAGGCGCTCGATTACAAAAAGCAAATGTAGCGCCCCGCGACGAAAACTGTGCGAGGAATACTGTGCGGGATTAAACCCAATGGCTGAAAGTGACTTTTTAATAAAAGCATTATACTGGTGAGCCAAGATAGGCCTGTACGATCCCCGAGATTGACAAACGAATAATGGTGAAGAGGGCGACAATTGTACACTAGCTAAATACTGCCTAAGCGCGGTGACAGGACAAAGGGACGAACCGGGAATAAACGGCAAGGGAATTTCTAAAACCTGCTCCCGAAACTGGAGTGTCTTAGTGCGCGTGATGCGCAACAAACCCCCTTGCGGTGTGAAAGTCATGCTAGATAGTGTCAAAAAACACGCCTGGAAATCGCCAATTTCAGACAACTTATACGGTACTAAATTAGAGATACGTAAAAAAGAAAAGAAGGCTACTAAAAATAAAGCACGCATGCAGACGTGCAAATGATTATCTAAATCGAAAAGACGGGACAATTGTAAAAGGATCTCAACAGTGATCGGTTCTTTTCGTGCGACACAATCACCCAAGATCCGACGCACCGCTCGTTTGGCAAGATAAACGTCATATTAAATCGTGAAGAAAGGCAAAACTGGCACCACACGAGCGGTTAATATGTGAAATAATGCTCAAATAATTAACGATCGAACGGTTTGACGTTAAAGAACGTGACAAAAAAAACTAAATAAAGCAAATAAACGGATTTGGAAACTGGAAAAGGTAAGAAATCGAAATATTGGCAAAACAATAAATATGTTCGCATATAGCATCTCATAGAGCGCTTTGGGAGTCGCAAAAAGCATGGACCTGGATAGTTCCTAAATACTGCTGCAAAGCGTCGATGTGATCTGCGAGATAAAATTGAAAAACAGATTGAAAGAAAGAAAAATCAATAAACGTAATAAGGATCTATGAAAAAAACATAGAGTCGCTAGGAAATACTTGGGTATGGTTCAAGGTAGCTACGGCATGCTGCAAATAGTCTGAGTACGAGGAGTCTAAGTGAGAACGACTCAACGCATCCGCTAAAACGTTAGACTATGACTTCCCGCTAATGTAACGCGCAGATAAACGGATATTGTTAAGAGACAGCAACAACCAAATTTCACGTAGACAACGCTGCATGAAGGCGTTCGTTGAACGTTGATTGCTCAGTGCGTATACGCTGACCTGATTGTAAGCAGTTCGAGCTGGTTAATGTTCAAATATTGACTAGCAATAAAAGGAGGAAACTTGGCATGGAAGAATTCCCCAAAACACACTGCACCACAAGCATCAAGACAAGCATCACATGCCAACAGTTCTGGATCGGACACAGTAATGGCGGTCGGAATTGTTGCTCTTGCTTTCACAAAGGATAACACAGGAATGAATGATCGTGACAGTGGAACACTCAAAAAGGTCTTATCTGAATACATGCATTCCAAAGATATCCATAACGGAAACTAGTGTAGTAATTAACCCTTTTAACATATCTATGATAAAAACACTCAACTGCATCACATTCCTGACTCTTCAACAAACCAGATACAAACACGAATAAAAAGTCAGAAAAGATTGTTTGTGAAGCAAAGTAACAGGTGAAGTTAAATCGAATTTAAGAACTCTACTAACTTACCGTTTCCTAAACACAGATTTTAAAAGCCCGTAATCGTCACACTCGTCGGACTCCATCCTCAAACACGTGCAGACTGCTCAATCGGTCAAACTTAGGGGAGGGGCTCGAAACGCAACATTCATATTTCCAACGAGGGTTGAGTGAGGCAAGAAGTGGAACTTGAAGACAGTTTGGACAATAAAGTTAATGTTTCGTGTTTTTGTTTCGTGCCATTTTAAAGTTATTTCTGCTTCTTTTCTTTCTTTGTTTTTTGTTTTTTTTTTTGGTAAAAATCGTAAGGAATTATTTTTCTGTTTTTTTTTTCATCCGCATTTTATCATCCGCATTTTGTTATCCGCATTTTATTATCCGCCGTCCGCCGTCCGCCATCCGCCATCCGCCGCCATCCGGTCCTCGTTTTACAGAACGGTGAACTCTCATAACTCATAACTCTCATAACAGTGAACTCCTAGACGACCGGCACAACAGTCATTTGTATTCCCGATTCAACTCCAGACACGTCCTCAAAAGAACCAGAGACTGTTATCATAATACTGATACGTTTTTACAACAAGGTACAATAATTCACTCACTAGTTTTCTCGTTGTTTATGTTCATATTGGCGCCAGAACAGCAATCATAACTATAGGAATTATACAAACCTCCGGTCAGGAAGTAAAATTGCAGTTTAATACCGATGCCTTGGATTTTATTTATACTTCACCAGAAATCCGCAAACATTTCCTTCCAGCAGAAATTTTAGCTGTCTTCGCGACCCGCAAAATATCCTTGTGCACGGTAGCTAAATTAACAAAACTATGACGTCTTTCCCATACTAGTGCATAATCAAACCGTAATAGCAATGAATCAAAATAGAACAAACGCAATTTTGCTTTGCCATATCGCTCATATTAAAACACAAACTTTCCCGTCCCATTTAACTTTCTTAAAACGTCTCCATTCGTAAAAATACACCGTGAAATTCTCAAACTGCGTTTGCCAAAAAAAAAAACAAATGATTAAAACTGATAGGTAACGTGAGATATCGAAACTTAAGAAGAACTTAATACCTTTGCGGTAACGTAATGTGAGATATGACAAGTTCTTGACACGTTTTGACATCCCGATACCCAAGGGAAATTAACAATAGGTCCGGGGGTGCTCCCCAAAAATTTTAGGAGCAGTATGTGACGCCTTCTTGAAATCCTAACCGGTTTAACCAATCATATCCTCAATGCCCTAATATACCTTCTATAAAGAAGAAACAACTAAACCCCCGGACAAAAGTCCACAAAAATTTGTTAACAACTTTTGTCCCTATATTCTAGTGACTCCTATATCTCGTTTTGCGCGCATGCACTTTAACGAGATAAAAACGACAGACGGAATCAGTACCTGGTTCTGAACGATATGTAAGAACTAAAAACAATCGATTGATGTTGAAATCACAATGTTCTTCTTGTGGAATAATAAAAAGCCGATTTGTATCCAATAAAAAAAGGGAAACTAAATAGCCAGTCAGAGATGGCTGGCGGATTTTTAGATATTACTGGTTCCCACAGTCTTGGTGAAATTGCAGCTAAAAGCGCTTTAAAAGGTTTGTATAATTTAGGTAGAATTGGTGCTTCAAAGGCTATTAAATCAGATTTTGCTAAACAAAAGATCAAAGGTATGGCTAACAAATATCTGGATCAAGCACTTGACAGTTTTACTGGTGATATCAGCCGAAAACTGGACCCTCTTCATGGTGGTGCTGTTGATATTCATAAGGCTATCGGTAAATTACCAAAACCTAAAGGCGGTTGGACATTACCCGGTCATAAATATACTGGGCCTTATAATGATTTAGAGAGTCAAGTGAAATATGACCCAACAACTGGCCAAATATTAGAAATATATGACCAACCTACAGGAAGAACGGATGCCATTGCCATGCAGCACGATGTTGATTATAGTGTTTGTAAAGACGACAGAAAGTGCAAGAATAGAGCAGACAGAAAAATGGTCAAAGCTTTAGATGAAGTACCATATGATAAGAGACAATGGGGTCATTGGTTGGCTAGAAATGTTATCAATTCGAAACAGATACTCGTCTCGGACTTTCAAAAAACGTAAAAAGCCGTCGAGTGAAGAAAACTGGCAAGAAAAATTAGCTGATGAGTTGCATGCACCCATAAAACGCAACTTCACTCGGCGGCGTGTAATCACAAATAATATCGATGAAATATGGGCAAGTGATCTAGTTGAAATGCAACAGTTTAGTAAATGGAATAAAGGTTATCGATATCTTCTTATGGTTATTGATGTCTTCAGCAAATATGGTTGGATTGTCCCATTGAAGGATAAGAAAGGCGAATCTGTCACTGAAGCATTCAAAACAATATTCAAGGAAGGCAGAAAACCACAATATCTATGGGTTGACAAGGGAACAGAATTCTATAACAAACATGTGAAAGACCTATTAGAGAAAAATGGGATACATATGTACTCAACTGAGAATGAAGAGAAGTCATCAGTAGTTGAAAGATGGAATAGGACAATTAAATCCAAAATGTGGAAACAGTTCACAGTTCAAGGTAATACAATGTATCTCGATATGCTCCCAAAACTAGTAAAACAGTACAACAACACAAAACATTCAAGCATAAAGATGACACCCGTTGAAGCATCTGATAAGAGGAATCAAGGAACTGTTTACTTCAATTTGTATGGTGATATAGAATCATTAAAACAGAAACCAAAATTTAAAATAGGTGATAAGGTCCGAATATCTAAGTATAAAAGAAAGACTTTTGATAAAGGATACACTCCAAATTGGACTGAGGAAGTATTTATAATTGATAAAATCCAATATACAAAACCATACACTTTCAAATTAAAAGATCTCAACGATGAAGACATACAAGGGAGTTTTTATGAACCTGAACTATTAAAAGCCAAACAGGATGTTTTCCGTATAGATAAGGTTATCAAAAGAGACTATAAAAAAAACAAGCTTTGGTATCATGGTCTGGTTATCCAAAAGAATTTAATTCATGGATACCGTTAAAAGATGTCAAAAATATATAATGTTTATATATATCATGAGTGGCATTGAGAAATATATCAAAAAAATAAATTTTCAAATTCAGGAATGTGAAGATGAAATAGGCAATCTTCATGATAAAATATATGATAATGAGCGTAGATTGGATCTGTTACAATATAAAAAGAAATTATTGAAACTTTATCATAAAAAATACATGAAATTGATGAAGATATAACATTGAAACAGTTATTGAATATTATCTGCAATGAGATAGAAAACAATAGATACGATGATGAATGTAATGTGTTGAAACAAACCAAAGTGGATAATGTCAAATATCTCAAACGTGAAAATAATATTTTTACACCTGTGAATACAATAAGTAATGCAAATTTGATTAATGAGACTTGGCTTTAAAAAAGGTTTAAAGAGATGTTACTATTTACAAGTATCCCAGAAATTTCTAAGATATTTATATCTTTGCATTCGCTATTCATTGGTAGCCAAAACTATTAATGTTTCTGGCTATTATCAACCATATTTAAACGCACTAAAATGACTTAAAAAAATAATCATACTATATAGTAATAGTAAAACAATCAAGGGGAAGACCTAAAAAGTATATGACCGATGAAGAAAAACGTATTATGGGACGTCTTTATTGTAAGAAGTATAATGACAATCCAGATAATAAATATCATTGTATTGAATGTAATAAATATTTTCATCCTGCAAGTAAATATAAACACAATAAAACTATGATTCTATATATATTATATATATATATATATATATATATAGAATGAATTTTGAAAAATCCCAACTTATGAAACTTAAGAAGTCAGAACTAATTAAACTGTTAATGAAACAGAATGCTAAACCAGCTCCTAAAATTATAATAGTGGATGACGAAAAACAACGTAGGAGACCAGTGCCTACACCAAGAAAATCTGTTAAACAGATGGTTACGGAATACGAAGACAATATTATTTTACCACCTATTGAGTTCAGAGATAATTACAAACCAATTCCAGCACCAAGAACTAAAAAACAAATGTTGGAAAAACCAATTCCAGCACCAAGAAGTAAGGTCTCAAATGAATTCAATTTCGATGACACTATTTTTGATTCATCATCCAATGACCAACCTCTATTCAAAATAACCGAAATCAGAAATACAGCTAATAAAAAATTCAACGCTTATACTAATGAATTCAAAATTTCTGTACGCAAAAATTTCATAAACAATAAAAATGATGTTTTCAGTGTCTTTGAAAAAATGGTTGAAATGACAATAAAGAAAAGACAGTTAAAAGGTAATGACAGATTCAGATTGGTAATTTCAAATGATGAATTAGATCATCCTATCTCAACAAAATTGTTAAAAGTTTCTGATTTCAAGTTAAATCAACTTTCAGATGTTATTAATACGTTGGAATATAAAGAAATAGATTTAGAAAATTGCAAAATAATTATTCAATCTGTGAAAATACCAACAGGTAGAGGGCGGTTATATTTATCAAAACAAACAGTGAATAGGAAACAATGTATTATCACAATAAAAAATAATGACACAACATGTTTAGCAAGGGCTATTGTAACAGCTTATGCTCATTTACACCCTGAGAATTACACCACAACTCAGTTGAAAGATGGATTAAACAAAAGCCGAAAACTACAAGAAACTGAAGCTATAAAATTACATGAAAATTGTAATGTAGAGATAAATGAATATGGAAACAGTTTGGAAGATGTCAATAGCTTTGCATCATATTTAGATACAGAGATTAATATCATCGATTCAGAACACTTCAATGAAATCATATACACAGCCAACAAAGGAAAAACAGACAAAATCTATTTATACAAAACACGAAATCATTTTGATGTTATAAAATCAATGACAGCTTTTTTAGATGTAGCTTATTACTGTCATAGTTGTAAAAAAGCTTATACAAGACGTGACAAACACAAATGCCCACAAAAATGCCTATCTTGTTTTAAATATTTTCCAGATGGAAATAAATGTGATGGAAAAGACGTCACCTGTAAACACTGCAATCGTGTTTTTCATGGTGATGTTTGTTTTAAAAATCATACAAGTAATCGTTCTAAAAAAGATGACAATGATTCAGTATGTAACAGTGTAGCAAAATGTTCAAAATGCAACCAAATAATACTGAAACCATATATAAAAATGCACAAATGTGGATATAAAATGTGTAATAACTGTAACAAATATTGTGAAAGTAAGCATAAATGTTTTATGAAAAAGATAAAATGTAAAGGAGGTAATTGTATCAAAGACACTAAAAATCCTTGCAGATTAAATAAATCCATACTAAAAAAAGATTATTGTTATTCATGTAGAACATATAATGAAAAATATTCATTTTTTGATTTCGAATGTACACAAAACACTGGAACACATGTAGTCAATTTGGCTATCTGTCATGATTTCAATGGTAATGAATCAATCTTCAATGATATTAATAGTTTTTGTAATGGAATTCTCAATGAAAAATATAAAGGTTACACATTTGTGGCTCATAATTCAAAAGGATACGATAGCCATTTTATTCTTAAATGGTGTATAGATAATGGTTTCAAACCTTATTGTATTTACAATGGTGCAAAAATAATGATGATGGAAATTCCAAAATTAAGAATAAAAATAATCGACAGCCTAAATTTTATTCAACAACCTTTGTCCTCTTTCCCTAAAACATTTGATTTAATCGAGTTGAAAAAAGGATATTTTCCACATTATTTCAACAAAAATTGTAATCAAAACTATATAGGAGAGATGCCATCTAAAAAACATTATGGATATAATCAAATGAAAACACAAGATAGAGAGAAATTTTTACAATGGTATGATGACCGTGTTAATGAAAATTATGTTTTCGATTTCAAAAAAGAAATAATTGAATACTGTAGGTCAGATGTTGATATATTAAGAAGATGTATGTTAAAATTCAGACAAGATTTCATGAACCAAGAAAATATTGATCCACTAAAATACATCACAATAGCTGGTGTTTGTATGGCTATTTATAGAGGAAATTACATGCCAAAAAATACCATAGCTGTAGTTGATAATGTTGTTCAAACAGAAAACCACAGTACAGTTAGTATTGCATGGCTGGATTATATCAGCAAGAAAAATAATATTAAAATTCAACATGCCTTAGAAGGTGGTGAAAAAGCTATCAAATGTATCAATAACAAAATAAAAGTAGATGGTTTTTGCGAATCTACAAATACTGTTTATGAATTTCAAGGTTGTTTCTGGCATGGATGCCCAGATTGTTACAAACCTGATGTTATCAATAACAAGAATCAAAGCGACATGGGTACTTTGTATAATAAAACCCAAGATAAAAATAACAAAATAATAACTGCTGGTTACAATCTTATTGAAATGTGGGAATGCAAATTAAAAAACGATAAAAATTTTCAGAAATATTATAAAGTTGAATGGAATCGAGAAGTGGTCGAACCGTTAAACCCGAGAGATGCTTTTTATGGTGGACGAACAAATGCTACCAAATTATTGTATAAATTCAAAGAAGGTGAATGTGGAAAATATATTGATTTTTGTTCTCTTTATCCTACAGTTCAGTTCTACAAAAAATATCCCATAGGTCATCCTAAAAAAATAATATCACCAGAAAAATACGACGTAAAATGGTATGGTTTCATAAAATGCAAAATTTTACCACCACGAAATTTATACCATCCAGTTTTACCTCAGAAAATAAAATGTGAAAAATCAGAAAAGTTAATGTTTCCTCTGTGTATATCATGTGCAAAAACAAAACAACAAGACAAATGTCAGCATAGTGAAAATGAGCGATCATTTATAGGTACATGGACAACAGATGAAGTAAATAAATCCATTGAAAAAGGTTATACAATCATAAAAATATACGAGGTTTGGCATTTTGAAAAGTCAAGCAATGATTTATTTAAAGGATATATCAAAAAATTCATGAAGCTTAAACTTGAATCAACAAAATATAATTTCAAAAATGAAAAAGAAGAAATGATTTTCAGAAATAATGTCCAAAAAAAATTAGATATTGAATTAGGTGAATTAAATGAAAATGCAGGTTTACGAGCTATTGCTAAAATGTGTCTAAACAGTTTATGGGGTAAATTTGGTCAACGAAATAATATGAATCAATGTAAATACGTAACTGATATTAATGAATTTTATCAAATAGTACTTGATGATACCATTGATAATTTAAATATGAATTTCATAAACAATGAAATGGTACAAATGGCTTATACGTATAAAGATCAGTTCGTTGACAATTCATATAATACTAACATCTTTGTAGCATGTTTTACAACCAGCAGTGCACGGCTAATGTTGTATGAAAAACTAGATTATTTAGGTAAACAAGTATTATATTTTGACACAGATAGTATTGTGTACATTGAATCTCCAAAGAGTAAGAAAGTAGAAACAGGAGATATGTTAGGTGATCTCACAGATGAATTAGATGGTGAAATTATAAAAGACACTTTTGTATCAGGTGGTCCAAAAAATTATAGTTTCATATATGGAAGTAATAAACAGAAATGTGTTATCAAAGGTTTCAGACTTAACCACGAAAATTCCCAAATACTAAATCACACAAATATGATTAAAATGGTAAAAAACGAAATCAAAGACCTCACGTTGGTAAATGAAAAGAAAATAACCAGACAAAACAAACAAATCGTAAACAAATATGAAGAAAAGGTATACAGTTTTGGATATGACAAGCGCGCAATAAAACACATATCTGAAAACTGTATCGAAACATATCCTTATGGATATTAAAACCCCACTCTGATGGTTGAATAAAGGTTGGTAAAATCAACTTCCTGTTTCCCACGCGTGGGAAACGAATTTTAAGATAAGAAAACAATAGCATTGGATGACTTCATTTCATAGGGGGCTTCCCCTGTTTTTTCCGAGAATGTCACACACCGATAACTCCATCCTGTTTACAGTCTAATATTATCAGTTGAAAAAGGTTTTTTCCCTTCCCAATGGAAACAAAAGAGAACAATGGCAAGTGGATTTTGCATCATCCACCATTTGATTGCGTCCGTTTTGTACTTAATTTCCACAATAAAAATTCCCACGCGTGGGAAACTATCTTTGTTCCATTGCGTAGATGTTATTTTTAATCCAAATGCTAACTCTTTGATGGTTGTCATAAAAGGTGATGAGACAATAAATATTCCCACGCGTGGGAAACTGAACCAATATAAACAAGAGTGGAAGGCATAATATTTCACACACCTTTGATATCACTGATGGATAAACAGCGTTTTATTGAGTTTAGAACAGACCTGGCAAAGTTGAAAGATCTTGTAAAGGGAAATCAAAGTCCACAATATGTTGAAAATAGTTTCTTGTTCATGTTTTCACTGAAATACTCCTTCCCTTCAACTTCATTGATTTAAAAAAGAATCTGTCTGATGCATCAGACAATTTCTTTACAGGGGGAACCCCCTATTGTATGACATCATCGACTTCCTGTTTTTCTGAGAAAGTCACGCAATGAAATAAACGCACTTTTTTTTATTAACATAGTTTCATTTGATTTTTCTATATTTTTTAATCCAGCAGATAGAAAGTAGTGATGTACTACATTCTCTGAGGCAATTGCCTCAGAGTGTAGTACATTACTACTCACTCTAATTCGCAAATGTCTGTATCGCGTTGAATAGCACACTGGGTTTGAAATCATAGAATTGAAGAGTAAAACAGATTTAAAACGACCAAAACATCCTAGCGTGACATAAATGTGCATTGTGCGAAACGAGACTGTCTAAACTACTGAACGACGTAATACACTGGCATGGGGAATTAATAAAACAAGTTTGCATCCGAGTGATTAAGCGAGTGAAAATCTGCATAATTGTCCTCGTATACTATATGTCGTTCAACGCTTCGCGTATTCACTAGATGAAAACTAGTTGGGGGTTTCCACATGACGTCATAAAATTATAAAAATCTAACTTGTGTATACCGACCTAATTGCAATAACGTTGTCATAGAAAAATGAAAAATGTAAAACGAAAAAATGTAAAAAGGCCAACAGGAATTAACTAATTATTAGGCATGCAAAGTACATTGTCGCCGGATTTTAATAATTCTCAAAGCATGCACAAGAACTATGTTTAAGAACATCGGCGTACGGGAAACATTTTGTCAGGGGGGGGGGGGGGGGGGGGCTGAACTTAATTTGCCCGAATGAAACTTGTGACGTCATGTTTATTCGTCATGATGATTCTAGCACTCGCTGACATTTTAAGGTTCTACCGCTGTGAACGATCCGAGAACGAGATCTATATCTCGCATTCTTCGCACTTCACACCTTACCGATAAGATATTTTACGAGACTTCGACGAAGACATACTTTAATCGACCAGATACCAACCGCACATACTGTCCTATTAAATAAGCAAGATGGTCGCCAAATGTTAGACTTAGTTTCAGTCCCTGTGCGGTCTACATTATCATTCCCACCTTGGCGTACCACAATGCAAATTTGTAGTTTTATGGCCCTATTTACATGGAAAGGATGCTAGGATGATCCTAGAAGGTTCATTTGGTTTACATGCGTAAATGCAGCTTCCAGGATCAACTTTTCATTTGGTTCACATGAAAAATTCGGCAGGATGGCCCCTGCCCGAGTACCTTTGAGTTTGGCGGTTGCAAAGCAAGACGGCGGGCGACAATAAAATAAGCGAAGATAACCCTGGAGCTCGCAAGGCCGTTTACATGGAGCGAGTATGATCCTAGCGCTAGGATGATCTTAGTGCTAGGGCCAAATGCAACCCTTCGCATGTAAACTAAATGCAGAAAACATGTCGCGCTCGATGATCCTAGCACTAGGATCATCCCATTTCCATGTAAACAGGGCCTATGTCTGCCCACGCGGTTAGCATCTAATGGAACTATCACATCAATGACATGATCGATGTAGTATAGAGCTCGGTTAGAAAGTCGAGTGAGTAATGTGAGTTACGAAAGAAAAACAATTAGTTTTAGACTTGAATCACAAAATAATTCAGTAATTTTTCTGTGTCTGTGGTGCCCGAATAGTCGACCATTTTTGTCCGAATAATACTACATTTTTTACGACTGGGGGGGCTGCAGCCCCCCAGCCCCTCCCCCTCGTACGCCTATGTTTAAGAACACGTTTTTGCACTTTTCCTTTTTCGTAGTGCAACTGTGCACATGTAACAGTTATTCTCAGAGAATGACATCAACCGGGTAGCAACAATTACATATTTCCAACATGGACGGTTACCATATGATTTCAACTTTTACCTCGGTAAATTTTAGGCCCGGTTCAAACGTCGAACTTCACATGTGCCGAACCTAATGCAAATGAGAAAAATCTATTGTTCTTGCTCATTTGCATTAGGTTCGGCACATGTGAAGTTCGACGTTTGAACCGGGCCTAAGATATAAAAAAGAAAACTAACCGCTGCATTTTAAATTAACAATAGCCGCTGCACGCGCTTAATCGTGCCGAGTGTCGCTGTGATGATTAAGCTAATTAACCCCTATTTGGCTTTTTTCATTTTACATTTTTCAGTTTTCATTTTTCTATGACGACGTTATTGCAATTAGTGTATCCTACAAAGCTGTTTCTAACATGGTACCTATGTGGATACCAGTGTTATAAACTTTCACAAACAAATTGAGGTTCTAACGATGTTTTGCTTCCGATTTGTAAAGGTTTTAAATGTGTCACGCATTTCGTCACACTGTTTCAGATAAGCCGTGAATATAAACCAAATTGAACCAGTTGAAAGTTATTTTGTGCATTATAAATGCTTACAAGCTGATTTAATGTATTTTATAAGCGAATACAATATATTTCGATTTGATTTTTAGCGGTATTAAGACTTTGAATGTTTGGCCGCCATGTTGGTCAGCCCCTGAGTGGGGCACCAAGATGGCCGCTCCATACATTTCTTACAAAAAATGTCTAATACTCGTTCGTCTATAACTCTTGAACGAAATGCTCTTGCGCTTCAAAATTTAGCCCAGATGTGTAGTTTTAAACTCTCTACAATTCCATAAACATTTTGAAGTCAAAAACTATTGTTTAATGTTTGTGAATTTTGATATGACTTAAGTTAAAATCCCCATTTAATTCCTGAGATAAATAAAAATTGTCCATTTATTTGATAGAAATTTGTTTGGAAGAAATATCTGTTGAAATTTACTGTTTGCAAAAGAATATCGCTGTGAACATCATAAAGGTATTTAATCCTATTTGTTATTTTGTATTTTTATATGACAATATTTCTGCAATTAGTTGTATACGACGATCTATTTATTTAACAAAATAGAATCTACTTCTTCTATCTAATGACACAGAAGAAATATTAGTTCTCGAATGTGATCATGGCTGTTGGAGAATTTTTGTTTTAATTTCGGCATTTTTCACGTCACTGGCAAAACTACTTTTCGCTACGGTTTCTGCTAAACATTATCTCGATGCCTTCACCGTGCACTTTCCGGAATAATTAATCTGGTGCACGAAACGTAGAATTCGGTATCTTGTAGAAACATATATATCAGTATAAGTAACAAATCGATTACATACGTGATGTCCACGATTTCGAGGTGTAACCACCGCAGATGTACTCGTAACTTTGTACGACCATAAGAGTTGGACCTTTGTTATCACAGCATCGATGAAAGTCAGCAGGAGTTTTTCCGTCAGTGGTAGCTCGGTACAAGACAGAACATGTAGCACCTGAGGGAAGCCACGATGAAACAGCTGAACGATGACGTTCACTCTTTAAAATGATGGAAGCTGTCAAGGATTTCCCTTCCAGTAGAGCAACGATCCCTTGGACTTGATAAAACTTGGCTTCTGCGAGCAGCTCTTTCTTCACTATTTCGTCATTTGGGCAAAAGAGCTCACCATTTCGAAAGTAGTTTAAGATGTATCTTAGCGGCAAATACCGAAACAAAATAGAAACAAAAATGTTAGAATCAGTAATAAGGACAATTATGATCTCGATACCAAGAAAGGCAGCCCAAATTAATAACGATAATTACTGTTCTCTTTGATCGCTTTTGGCCACTCGTTAAGGACAAAAACGATAAACACGCGAAGGAGATAGGGTTTGAATTTTTGAAAAGAGGCTTGTGGTGGGACACACTAGAGTCGTGTGCATGAAGCTCATCAACAAATTAAATATAATATATATAGATAGCCCAAGCCTAACAGCGTCACACTTCGAACAAGCTTAACTAAGGTGAAACTTAACTAAGGTGAAAGGTTGGAAGCACAAGAATTAAGATTGACGAAGGGGCTATTTTCAATTTTAGCAATTCTCAAAAACAGTATTACGCGACCGTCTGCACAGTACATTTTTATAGACCGTACAAAAGTTCACAAAAACAACTTTTCTCTGTCTAGAATAAATAGTACCACTAGTTTCCGAATAAAATACAGTTTATGTTTGTCAAAAATTGCCAGAGAAACTGATTTGAAAATCAAAAATTGCAAAAATACACAAACATATTTGCATAAGGCGATGCGAGTGAAGATAGAACTGTACTATAAAATCAAGTCTTGTTTTGTTTACATAAAATCGTTTTTTAATCTATCTAATGAATGAACAAACACATAAAAATGGACAACACAATCTTCATTTTTATAGACCGTACAAAAGTTCACAAAAACAACCTTTGTCTGTCTAGAATAAATAGTACCACTAGTTTCCGAATAAAATACAGTTTATGTTTGTCAAAAATTGCCCGAGAAACTGATTTGAAAATCAAAAATTGCAAAAATACACAGACATATTTGCATAAGGCGATGCGAGTGAAGATAGAACTGTACTATAAAATCAAGTCTTGTTTTGTTTGCATAAAATCGCTTTTCAATCTATCTAATGAATGAACAAACACATAAAAATGGACAACACAATCTTCTTTCGAAAAAATTTATTCAAATCTCCATTAGTTTACGTTTAAAAGCAAAACGCGTACCAAGTAATTATAGCTCATCGAGTTCAAGCTTTCTTCGATGAAATTCAAGAGATAGGCACGTTTTAAAATCAACTCGCCAAAACTAACAATAACACTAATAACAAGTCACTCACAGATTGATATCAACATAAATTCTCATCGAAAACTGTAATCTGTTTTACCTTTAAGTTCCTCGCTTGCTTGGAAATTCAAATCTCCGCTTCTGGTTCTGAAATCATCTCTCGCATTGATAAAAATGTAATACATGAAGTTCCTCGAAGCAAGATTTTATCCCTGAAAGCTCGTCTTTTTCCACTAAAGCGGCTTCTGAGTATACCTTAATTAGTATCCCTGTCTTGAGTAGCAAACCGCGAAAAAATGCAGGAAAATAACGAGTTTAATTCTCCGCTAGGCACAAGAAAACAACTAAAGTGTTTACCGAGCTCACGGCTGTGTGGCCGCGCGAAAAACAAAGCCTTGCTTTCAAGATCCCGGATGTTGTTCCAACACGGCGGGCGGGCGACGGACGGACACGCGCCCGCGAAACATTCCGCTAGCCATGACCATGAAAAATCACGGCGTAGGTTCATGAGTATGGAGCTGCGCAGCCAGGCCTTCGGCCTGGCAAGTGCTCCGCTAAAAATATTCATAGGAACGCTGTATTGTTTGTTGGGATTTATATAATGCGTAGAGCTGCAATGGCGCAACTGCGTTTGTTGCATTAAAATAGCAATAAACAAATTGATTAAATGAATTTAGAATTCATATTGGTAACTAATATGAATAGTATAGGGATGCTTGTCGGTAATTTAGAATTAACCCCTAAAGGAGACCAATGTCGACGTGGCTCGGGCTTTATTTGACCCCAAAAGAGTACCACTATGAAAAAAGACGGACCAACAAGAGTTATAGTGACTTTAATAGCGATACAGAGTTTAATTTATTTTAAAATCATTGCCATAAATCTTATTTTATTCTTTGCATGCCACCCTAAACGATAAATTCAAGTTGACGGCTAAAAATATCGGCGTTCCTTCCTGAACAACCTAAGTGATACCAAATTCGATTATTTACACACCTAAACGAAACGACGAGCATGTGCATCCCTGTACCTTTCAACCTTTCATATGGGAGACCCCCAGCCCCCTTCCCCCCCCCCCACCCCCTCCCCTCTAGGACTAGCTACAAATATCCGGATATTTTTTTTTTAGATATTTAGAAGCTCCTGGGATATTTAGAAAATTCCGTGATATTTATAAAAAATATATCAAATTAGGGATTTTGCTATGGTTTTATTACTTTTATGAGTTCACACATGTTTTTTACTCGTGGCGAAACACACGAGTTGTAAATCCGGCTTTGACTTTTCTTGTTTTTTTTTCGTGTCACATTAGCGCATGCAAATTTATGCACGCATATTTAAGTCTATATCAACGACTATATGGCTTTCAGCCATGAAAAACATACCGTGTGTAAAATCTCTCCGTGTGTTGACTCGAGAAGCAAGATAAAGAGCTACTGCGTACAACTGCACACTTTCAAGACAATTCAAGGCGTTCATGGATGGATAGGACCGTTTGATATTGTGTTCGCCGCTTATTCCTGTGGGATTTTTGCTCTGGCAAGTTCTGTGTTTTATATATTAAACTTGCCATTTGCGTAGCGATCGAGCTCCGGCTCGAGCTTAAGTGTCAGCTACTGAATCTAGTGAATGCAGTGTAGTCTTACTTTTAAACCCGTGTATACGTGAAAGTATGATGAACAGGTTATCGGCAAGGGTGTTTAAATAAAAATCACTCTCTCACTCACTCACTCACTCACTCACTCACTCACTCACTCACTCACTCACTCACGCGCTCCTTCCATCAGCTGTAAACTTAGTGAGCAAATGCTTTGTTACGAACACGTTTTGTAACAGGAATTCAACGTGACTCCAACGATAGCAATAATTAATTTGATGTAAACGAATATAGACAACAATAAGCTTACAGATGTTTCGCATTTGGAGTTTTTAGTGCAACATTGAAATCGATCTAAAAGGATTTTGCAACCTGAACACGCGTTCTGATGCGTATCTAGCTTAAAATAATAAAATTTAATTCTTAGGTAGTATGTGCTCTTGGACAGCGCAGTGATTGAGTTTGTGGCTTAATCTCGGACGGCCCGAGTTCGAGTCTCCATAAAGTCCCCCTTTTTTTTTCCCCTTTTTTTCTTTTTTCGAACTGGACAAAAATCAAAAATCCTTACGTTTACTTTAAAAGAAATATATATCGAACCGTGTCAGTGTGAAAACGTAAGCTTACGGCAATATTGCGTTACGCGTTACGCGTTAGCATTTCTTCTTCTCGGGTTGGCTCTTAGGAGCCTTTGATAAGACATAATTTTAAGCTTATTTTTCTCTGTAAAAGCACTCAAATCACTTGGGAATCAATGCTGCAATGAGTTAAAGGCGCCACGAGTTCAAGCTGTGTACAGCTTCTTGTTTCGTTGAAACTTGAGATGAAATATATTTTAAGGCTAAATTAAGTGTCAGCAGTGGTCCTATTCAGCGGTTTTCCTCACGAATATTATATCCCATGAGTCTCAGTACGTTTGGTAGTCGCTTTGTTAGGACTGCGACGCATTCCCGTCTTGCCAATAAATGATGTTTTTGATTTTATAAAGTCGTTATTGTGATATTTATAGAAAAATGTTAAGAAAATATTTGGGATATTTAGAATTTTTTCAAGATATTTAGGGGGAAAAAGCGAGATATTTAGGAAAAATATCGAGATTTTCCGGAAAGATATTTTGGCGATTTTACGTGATATTTGTAGCTAGGCCACCCCCCCCACCCCCCCCCCCCCCTCCCCGGTCATTTGTATTCCTCTGTTTCCGCAGTGTCAAGCGTTTCATTTTATCGTTGTGGACAACACTTGAGTGTTCCAGACAACCGCATAAATGTGAATGAAGTCACTATTCACTGATTATCAGTTTATTAGCGCTTCGATCTAACAATAGTTCTGTGTATAGAATAAAGAAACATTAAGAGAAGGCTCAAACATTGCTCTCAGTTTAAATAGACTGTACGTTAATAAATATAAACTTACCGAAAGAGTTTAGCATCACGATCTATAAAATATGCTCCATCGTCTTTGTCCGCTTTTAATTGGTGCCTTCCAGAAAACATCGCACACAGCATGGAATCCGGGTCCTTTCGCAGTGTATCCAGTGTGGTCTTATATATTTTACCGCCAACGTTCAACTTGACGGTGCTACCGAAGTGGACTTGATTCAGCGTTTTCGTCATCTCTTCGAAGGCTGATTTTTCTCGTCTGACCTTGTCAAGATCTTGTTTCAGCAAGTCGTGCACTTCACCTGTAAGCTTTTGCGCATCGGACATTTTGGCAGAAAGTAAATCAAATGAGCTCAGTTCCTGTTCGTCTTTCGAACACATGTTTGATACTTCCGCTCTATCTTCTTTGCGAAAGTGAAACTTTTGAGCCCATCTACCTATTCCCAGCGGTTATCTTAATCCGGCGTAATCCCTTCATGTAATGCTCATCAAAGGTTTCAGGATTTAGGTGTAAACTTTAAAGGGACACTGTCCCGGCTGATATATTTGTTTTCATGATTATGGCGAGAAGCCAATATATATATATATATATATATATATATATATATATATATATATATATATATATATATATATATATAAAAGGAGGGCACATTGTATACATAATTATATATATATATATATATATATATATATATATATAGCAAAGAAATATTAAATAAAGAGACAAGACAACGGCTAAAAAAGTCAAAATTCCACAAGAATGGCACGGCTTGATTTCTTGACCGCCTGTCATGAAATCAAACTTGATGAAGTCTTCCATCCTTGCAATCGTGCACTTTATCTCCAAACTACTGATCTAAAGAGTCTTTTTATCCGATTAAGTTGTATATTTGGTGGCATTTAGTGATCATGGAAATAAAGTAAGCGAAATTTTGTTATTTTGGGTTTATTATTGGCGTTACTAGCCAAAAACTAATGACCCATATCTAATAGAATGATCGAGTAAATACTTAATTAGCAATGTTTGGGAAACTTCCTGCAAAAGATTCGACACCAAAGGTTGTTTTGACGCCGAGTAGATCATGTGTAAATAAACCTCTGTAGGCTAAATTATGATAATACTCCTGGGTCTCGTTTACTATTTCAATACGTTGGCTGACCTCATTTCGTACCCAAAACGACATTTTTTATCCATTCGAAAACAAAAAGGCATTAAATTTTCCGATGTTATGACAGTTTGAGGGGACATTTTACTAAAGACAACTTTAGTTTTTTATCTAATTTATTATGAATTTATAAGATGACTGTTAAAGGTTTTATGAAAAGCTTTCTACCTAAACGGTGCGTTGCTCCTGATAAAAAATAAAAATTTTGCATAAAATAGAGTCGGTTTTATTCCCAAAGGATAATAACTTCATTGTTCTGACATCCAACATGGTCGCCGTGCAAACCACCAATATGCAGCCTTTAAACCCCTTTTATTACGAACATCACCTGCAATTAGTACCTTTTCAGTGATCAGAGAGTTCGGCAAAAGTTTCGACTCAAAACTCGAGTTGTTTCATAGTTTGAAAAGGCTTCGCGGCTCTCTTCAAAAGTTCAAACGGTTCGCTGCACTGGGCTCGCTGTGAATACCGTCTTTAATATCATGCGCTTTCCCTGTTGGCATCAAAGTGATAATTTTCCGAATTTATCTGTTTACTGAAAAGATTAAAAGCTATAAAATATAAGTTCAGATCATTTCGCGGCTGCTACGGGAAGAGTAACGTGATCTTTTACAAATTCAACTCAAAGCTACGTCACAGACCATAAAAAATAAACACTGAAATATCAATATGTATGAGCCAGCTCATACACACTAATGAGCTGACCTACACTGTGGGATGCTTTCATTGAATTCCTCTTTAATCACTTTTCACCACTTTTCTTGTAAATATAAGGCATTGTGACGCTAAAAAAGCAATGAAATCCGGTGAGCAAAGACCAGCTGCTGTTCCCAGTAGCACTGCCGGGATTTTAGTAGTTCAGTTGCACAGCCACTCAAATTCCGCATTCACGAGTTGGCTCACAAAGCCCCTCGATTTTTATTCATTAACCCTACACATGTTCCCTATTTACAGTACTATACAATAGTGCAAAATGAATACAGGTATCAACAGCAATCTGATTGGTTTCCTACTTCCAGTATACCAGTTCATATCTTACACGTTTAGAAGTCGACAAAGTATACAATAAATTATACGATATCAGAAACCCATAAGTGGGTTAAAAATCCACTTATGGGTTTCTGACGATATACGATAAATTATGTTTCCGTTGGTAAACGAATTAAAATCTTTCTGTGTGCCGCCTTGGACCCGGGCTAATGTACGACCGTTGTTCAATTTGTGCTTTGCTCTTTTGGACTATAAATAAAAAGGTTCCCCGAGAAGCGACACGTGATCTTTAGCTAAAAGCCAGGGTCATCCAGGGTGGGCTAGGATGCATCCATTCCCTATACTACACGTTGTATTAGAGAACAGTAATCAGCATAAAGAGCTAGTAGACAGCAAGTCAGCTCGTCGCAAAAAAAAATATTTTTTCCAACTGAACATAAGAATGTGCACAGTATACACCAAATTGAAGAAACGTTGACTCGTGAAAAAGCATAAACCATGAACGATGAGACCGAATGGGATTCTGGGTAGGTAGCATTGGCCAGCTAGTAATATTCTATTTCTTGATAATCAAGATGTTTTCTTTGTTTGAGACATTTAAGAGAATGATTTAAGCAGCCTGTGTTAATGTAATGTATTTTCTGTCACAGAGGAAGATTAAATTTTCGAACTTCCCAGTAAACGTTTGGGTCGCATCGTTCATGGTTTATGCTTTTCACCCGACAATGTTTCTTCAATTTGGTGTATATCCAAGATGGCTATGCTTTTACTTTATCTCAGTGATCAAGCTTTTCGTGGTTGGCTTTACAGTTACAAAATGAACGATACTCATTGTTTTATTCCCCTATAGAACGAATGTTTAACAAGTGCGTCGGCGGATGGGATTTTACACAGCGCTTTCTTTAGTCTTGTGTAATCGCATCAACAACATTGTGAATACTATTTCATATGAAAGTAGTTGTTGGTATCAACTTGTTGGAACTTTGATTTATTCCTGATTTATTCCTGACTAGACTAATCATATGACTAATCATAGACTAATCATATGAAAGTAGTTGTTGGTATCAACTTGTTGGAACTTTAACCCTATTCGCCCCCCCCCCCCCCCCCCCCCCAGGCCGAATAGGGTTAAAGTTCAATTACACGTCACGCTGCGGAGAAACGTCATAAATAAATAAATAAAAGCATTTATTTATACACGATAAAATTACAGCATAAAACAAAAATTGTTTCAGAAATAAAATCGTTAAAAAAACAACAGGTGCATGGTACAATAAATACATATACATTGTGACCCCCACCCCCTCCCCCCCCCCCCCCGTAACTTCAAGAACTACGAAAATGAACTATGACAATGATATCAAGAGGTTACACAGTACGTCCAAAACTGTCTCCTTTGCAGTCCGCACAATGGAACGATGACGTCTAATGACTTAGTTATTAGGTAATTAGTTATACGGCCGCAATCTTGGATCCGTCATCTTGGATTTCTAAAATTTTTTTAAAACCTCTTAAAAACCGTTCAAATTGACTCTAAATTAATCAAAACCGATAAATAAACGCTAAATGACGTAAACATAAAAACGTTATACTAATAAACATGGTTTTACTTTATTCAAAGGTATAAATCTGCAAATTTCAAAAAACATGGCTGGCAAAATATTGTTGCTGTTGCCATGGAAACATCAAGTCACGTGATCGAAAAATTTTCAGATGAAATTATTGCCAGATAAATTTTAGGAAAAGTCACAAAGTTTGATGGCGTTTGAATACATATTAAAGAAGTTATGAATGTTGAAAGTTAGCGCGGGCACATTGTACTCCCCCCCTCGCCCCCCCCCCCCCCCCCCCCCCAGGCCGAATAGGGTTAAGATGTATAAAATTCAGAGGACATTTTCTTAATTGATCGTTTAAAATTGTCCAAAGAACTGTTCTTTCACATTTCATTGTCAAGACTATTCCAGAGTATAGTGCTCATATATTTGATAGACCTCTTAAACATATCCGTCTTGGGTGTAGGAATGTTTAAACATATAGTTGTTTTTATAAGCTGTATTTAGTCTCGTGTTTTACCAATAAGTATTTAAGTGGGCCAGGCATAAACTCATAGTAACATTTGTAAGCTAGTACAAGTAGCCGCTGAGAATAAATATGCCGTAAAGGCTTCCATTTTATAGCAGTTTCTTGGTGTTGTGATCACCAAATGACGTAAAACAAAAGATTCAAAAGACAGTAAACAATAGCCACACCACAACACAATAGCTAACCAACAATATTTTCCGCAATACCAAGAAACACGCCATTTTACGCTGTTCAAAACGACTTCAGATGGTATGCACCAGTATAGGCGGTAAATAATCCTGAAAGAACATTGATAGTTCCGGCACGCTTTGCATGCCGTTTATTTAAATAATCAGGGAGAAGGGTTGGCCAACATGATTTTTGATTACTCACATAATGTTCGATAAACATTAAAAAACAAACAAAAAACAAGAGTAAGCAAACAAAAGCATTGAGAAGTTAATAAAATCTCCGTAACATGCCGTAGATTCGTTAATTAGTATTTTGTAAGGTTAATGTGCTACCTTTTCCTAAACTTTTTACTCGGAAGATAAGCTTTAAACATTGAGCCCGCGATATGTAATGGTCACCTGCCTCACCCATGGGGACAGCGTTGAAGGGAGGGGAGGGTGGGGGTCTGACGCCAAGAAGTGGGAAAGAACGGAGGTTGTTCCATATTCACGAGTTAGCTCATAAGAGCATTTCATTTTTTTAGGGTATGAAAAAAGAGCTTTGCATACATGGGGGGGGGGGGGGCGCTAGGGTAAAGTAACGCATTGGAAGTAAAGTACCACGTTTTTGACATTTTCGGAGAGCTTAATACCGTTTACCGCTAAACATCCAACACCAAACTATAAATGACAAGGTTTAACCACCACGTTAAAATTAAGGGTTATTGGCTTGAGCATAAACAGATCAAGATTTACTTTAAACTACCAAAAGTAGTAAAACGTGTTTTACTAACATCACTTTTAAAGTAAATTGGCTTTTGGATTTGGACCGAAATATATTGTGGAATTAACAAACAACAACTAAAAACGCCACATTTTACGGTTTTATTATTCTACCTATTACTCTTTGCAGTACACATCCATTTGACTAATCTTACTTACTTATATACTTATCTTATCTGTAAATACTTATCTTTTGAACAGAAAATCATTTACCTGCAGGGATCTCAACTTAACAGTTCACAAATTCTTCAGATTTCAAATTTTGTGGAAAATAATTCCACAATGTTTTTTTTTTTTCAATACCATCTAAAAGTTTATTATATTCGAGATCAAAATTTAACCAGTTATACAAAATGGATAGTTACGAAAAGTGTTCCTATCGAGTTTAAAGGATCTTAGAGTTGACATCCAATTTTTAAATTAAAATTCAATTTTAAGCACTTCAAGCTCAGTGATATCAAACGGGTTTTTACCGGCAAATAAATTGTTTTTGTCAGCGTTTTGAGGACACACGAAGCCGGAACTTAAATTTAAGTTAGCGATAAACTTCTGAACACCACCAATTGCCACCACTTGCCACATATAGAAATCATTATTATCTCTGGTGCCAAATCTTGGTCCCAGATCATTCCGACATCGTATTCCTCCTTCTGGTTTTGGATTGATTTTGATTGGTTCACTTCCAGAACTATTCACCAGTGAAAACAGAAAGGACTCTTTATCTGCAGTGACAGTTAAGCTAGAAGCTGAAAAATATAAACAAAAGCAGGACGTCTAAGTAAATAGTAAGGTCTTAAATTGGTTGTTTCTGCACTTTGAAGGTATCAAACTGTTGGGCTACAACTTTCGATGAAAATACATCCCCTCATTATTTCACTTGTGACAAAGGAAGATGCATGCGCCTCTGTAAGACGTTTATCATGCATTTACACCAAACATTTTACTAGCTTTTGAACGGGGAAAACCTAATACAATAAGAAAGAGGCCTACTTGCAGCTCTGCTAACGATATTAAGTTAATTATAACAAGTGTAAACAGAATTCGAAGTTAAAGTTCGGAACCACAAACAAAATACCGCATGTTCTAGGAAGGTGATTACAGTTTTTTCCAATTTATCAACCAAGTCCATTTAATTAACTAACGTTAACCAAGACTTCGACAAACTACTTTTCACAAAAGAGGCTTACTAGACCGCACAATTATTTTCCTTTCTTGACAGGGATTCCATTCTAAAAACACGCATTAATTTCTAACCTAGATGATTTGATTCCATCAGTTGTCACGAATTTCTTATTATTTTCTTATTCTTATTCTTATTCTTGTTTTTTTTTTTTTTAGTTTTTATCACTTTTAATCACCTCATTGGTATCTGTTGTTTGCACTCTCTGGCCTACTTATGTGAATGAATTTTGTATACATATCTAATTAATTAGAACGTTTAGTCCGCCTATCGTTCTTATATCATCTAATTGTATGCAGTCAAACCTGTATTAAGGTGGTTCGATACAGTTTTCTGGAGACCATACCAACATTTTTCAATCGGCTTTTAAGCGGTCTTCTCCAAGTCAGATCAACGTGAAATTTTCACCACTAACTGGCTTTGAATTGAAGTTTGGCAAGATATATTTTCTAGTAAAATCGATGTTACCATGACGACGATAAACAGGAAACATAGAAATCAGTAAAAGTGAAATTTAGCGCGTTTCAGATTTCGCATTGAAAATCCCACATAGGCATCTTAAAATATGGTATATGGCATATATGTTTTGCAAGAATAAAAAAAAATTATGTATGTTTGAATTAAAATAAATCGCAATAACATTTCAAACCTTACTATTTGTGTACTGGTATTAAATTGATCGAGAGATTAACACTGGTTTTGTGAAAGTACTTAATGATAATGTCAAAAAGTAGCTTGATGTTATGTTTGTAAACTTTAAAAGTTTTGTTTACTTTCTCTTTTGCGATCTTGAGAACTACCTTTTTTCCTAACATCGCATCATGTGCAATTTTTTGGTAATTTTCGATTTTAATGGCTTTTGTAAAAATCTGAGAAACGGCTCGATGAATTTTTTTTAAAACATTCACTGTGCATGCTTACCGATGTGCAAAAATTATCTGAAAGTTTCATTGGCATTGATTCACTGGAACGCCTTTAAATTTAAAGATGAAGACGACGTACGAACCGGCCGAAAAAATGGCAAGTGTAAGTTAAGTTATGTTTAATAATGATTTCAAATCAATGCGCACTGCATTCCTCCGTGATTTATACTTTCGTTGTGATCTGCTGTGCATCTATTATTATCTATATTCGGGCATGATTGTACCTTATTACTCTCCTTGCTACTTTTCAGATTCCCTTAGTCTCTTTTTAGGATTATTTTGCGCAATAAATTCTCTTTTTGCGTTTTGAAAACGTTTTTACAGCAGGCGTTTTGAACGCAAAAGAAAACAGATGCAAAGAAGTTTGCATCAACGATCGTGCATTGCAATGTTTCAATCACGGAGGAATGCAGTGCGCATTCGGGGTTATTCCGTTTATTCTTATTCTGGATTAAGGTCAATCGAACGCACCCTTAGTTAACAAAATAAAATCTATTTCTTCTGTCTAATGAGACAAAAAAAATTGTTTCGTGGCACTCGAATGTGATCATGGCTGTGGAAGAATTTTAGTTCTAATTTCAGCATTTTTCACGTCACAGGCAAAACTACTTGTCGCTACGGTTTCTGTTTCTGCTGAACATTTTTTCGATGTCTTCACTTGCCCTTTCCGCAATAATCTGGTGCACTAAACAAAGGCCGTGTTTTCACGAGCGATTTTTCAAGTCGCTGAGCGAGTGACAGTCGGAAATCTCGTGAAAACAGTTGCTTGTCCAACTCGCTTAAAGTTAAGCGAGTCGGCGAACTACAATAGAATTCTCATTAAATTTAAGCCACCAAACCAGGTCGCTTAAGCTTGTCGGCAATTAATTTCGGCCAATCACATTTCGCCAGCGTTCAAACAACAAAGAAGGGCATTGTATTGTCGTTCTTTTGTGTTCTAATTTTCTATTGTTTTATATATATCGCGCATGGTATAAGAAAAATGAATAAAGTTCTGTCCGTGAAAACGCATAAATTTTTTAAGCTGCTTAACGCGGTCAGTAAACAAATCACTAACAGGAATGTTAAGCGAGAAAAACCCTAGGTACTTGGTGTATCCCTGATCATAATGTATGGTACTTCATGTATCCCTTATTGTAATGTATTTAGATATATTGCAGTGTAATTTAAGTTCGGATTACAGTATCTAGGGTTGAAGCACTGATTTTAGTATTTAGGGTTAAGCACTGATTCCAGTATTTCCAGTGTATCGAAATGGTTAGTTCTTATATATGGTCTGGGCTGGCAGCATATTATCTTATATCCTTTAAAAATTACAATTTCCGGCAGCTAGTCCTCGGTAGTACAGTGGATAGTGTGCATGGAGTAGATCATACGACCCCGGTTTGATTCCCCATTCTGCTGTTTTTATCTTCTTTTTCTACTGAAATAAAAACTAAGTGTTTAAATACAAAATAATAAGGGATACACCAAGTACATACCAGAAAACCGCCTCGTGAAAACACAGCCAATGAAGACAAGTTCTCCATGACGTCACGTGTGCGTGTCTGTATTCAAAAGAAAAATTCATTGTTCTCTAATCACTCTGCAGTGAAACGAGAACAAATCATTTTCACTCTAAATATCACACACTAAGGCAAGAATCAGGAATAGGCATCTCGTTTATTGATAGCTGGACTATATAAAAGTTCACGGGCAATGTACAAGCATACTGTAATCGTTCAACAAATAATGAGGACAATTGCCAATTATCCAAAGCTATCCGATGAGCTAATATAATTTACATTTCACACGAATAGAAAATTTACATAAAACAAACGTAAAAACTTCGGTCTCAGTTACCAAAGTAGCTTAACCAAAATTAACTGGTTATTTTCGCTTAAAGACGTACAACATAAGCCTTCATGTCCAAGTATAATGAATCTGATTACAAACAATAACAAAATTAAAGAAAATTTACAGAAACGTAGCGAGAGATGCCGTCGAGTGACCTTGAAAACTGAGAAAACACCTTATATACCTATTAATAACAAATAGTCACGCACGCTGTAATACCGACACCTTCGTACAAGCACTAAAACAAGCGTGCATCCCTTAACGTGAGAAAATACATTTGTTCTCTAATCACTCTGCAGTGAAACGAGAACAAATCATTTTCACTCTAAATATCACACACTAAGGCAAGAATCAGGAATAGGCATCTCGTTTATTGATAGCTGGACTATCAATTCCATAATCGAAATAAAGAAAGAGAATGAAGGAACAAAAATCCTAAAGTTCCAAACTTTAGAGACTAAAAGCAACGCCGAAGTTATCGTTAATATAACCATCCTTAGCTAATTTGTCTTAGCGCCAACGACCATGGCGTTTAAGTAACCTATCATAAACACCTACGTTAGCAGCGGCAGTAGCGCCTCGTAATGTGAAACTATTTGAGTAGGGAAACCTAATTGACAAAATGCATCCAATACTACCTCCCGGGCGCGGGTATATGAGATACCCGTGCTCCTTAAAGTATAAGAAGCTTTAGACCTTACAAAATGAAATTTACGAAAAAACTTAAGTGAAATGATAAATCAATACCAGCAGCCTGAACATATCTATTGAACAAGTTATATGGCCAGTCCTAGCCAGTGGAATAACATTCCATTTCTATAATATAATTCTTGCCCTTAGCAATAAACAGCTCAACATATTTATCGTCGGAAAACTTAACATCTCAACAGCGTAAATAAGCTAGTTCATTAAACTGCGTGAAAGCCAGCGCAACTGTCACACAAATAGTGGTAGTGCGTAAGTCAGACAAACTAGCGTTAACTGATGCAAACTTTGACATATATTGAATATCATATCGGGAATGACAGGGCTAGGGTCTTTTTTAACTATCGGTTAAGACTTCTTTTAGCTGATTCGCAACAAAATAATCGGCAAAGGTTATGCGCCAAGCGAATACCGTACAGCGGCTTCTAAAGCTGAGTACGATGAATAACTTTGAAGAAAGGACTCTAAATAAGTAGCAACAGACAAATACTTAGATGGAAGAACGCTAATTTCCTTATAGCTAGCACCCCAAACTCTAAACTTTTCAAAAGCTCTTGAATAACGCTCAGTAGTGGAATCCGCTTCTGCTCCTAAAACAGCGTAAAGGTAAACAACTTGCCAATCGACAAAGAACGACCCACGAATGTCGATAAAGCCCTAGCACCTGTAATAAACAAACAAAGAGAAAAATAAGTACAAAACCCACCTCTGCAATAATTATGGCGTATACATACATACCTATGTCATAAAACAAAGGTCCCAGTGGATCAAACAAAGTCCCAGTACTTTTGTGGACCAAACAAAGTCCCAGTGGACTAATATATTTCCAAAATGTAAACAAATCAATAATGAAAAACAGACAATGTGTATCGATACGTATCAAAGTCCCAGTGGACTAATGAGATACTAATACAAAATGCACATCCCAGTGGAAACAATGAATGGGGCAATACAACACTGTCCAAGACCCAGTGGACTAATGAAGTTTTGGTGCCATCAAATTTCAAAAAACAACTAACACTGGAGTACAAAAAGAAGACGAGCCAAAACAAGTTTCTTTGTTTGCCCCTTGAACAAAAACATCGCTCCCATTTTAGAGGAACAAAATATCCACAACAAAAAACTCTTAAACGCGCCGCTTTCCTGCATAAGATATTCCCAGAACATTGACGAAGGCCAGTACGAGACAATCAAACACCACGAGTCTGACAATTAAGAAAATGCATAAGGACGTGAGGAATTAAATATAACGAGGAAACAAGCCAACTGTTTTTCCCCCGACCCCAGTCAAAAGCTACAGAATCTACACCCGAACTCCCAGGTTGAAAAAACAATAAATAAAACCTAGGAACTTTAGCGTTAACAAATTGACAAAACAATCGACTGTACAAGGCCCCAGATGGAATCCACCGCCCGAAAATAAGAACGTTAACACTCCAATCGTCAAAATCGACAATTTTGCTCAAATAGTCTGCAATTTCATTCTCTGAACGCGGGATCCACTCCATATCAATGATAACATCACATTCCTAGGAAAGCGAAAAACTTTTCATTGCAATTTGTGCAGGTGAACCTTTTTTCTACCAGTCTTAACAATAGCTGCAACACCCTGATTATCTTTATACCACTTCACATAACTTCCCCTAAGCAAATTTGCAAAACTCTACAAAGCGTGTATAACACACATATTAAGCTATCTCCATGAAGAACTTTGTTTCATCTCAACTGCATCCCAGTTTTAGTGTGAAACTGGCTTACCGTTCATGGAGATAAAGGCAGCGTAACCAACCGCACTAGCGTCGGAATAAACAACCCGAGAAGATAAAACATGTTTCCTCCATATAGGTCTGGAATTCAGTCCAGTTATGCAACTGCTCGCGCCAAAATTTGAGTACTACAAGCACATCAGAGTCTAAGACTGCGTATCCCAGCCTCTTCTGTATTCAATTAACTGGTGCATAGCTTTAGTCATGAGCATACAAACATCACCCACAATCATAAAATTGAGATAATTCTTCCCGTAACACGAGCAAAATACTTAGCAGAGACGCTCTTGCAAGACATAATTTCAACCACTTCGTCAAAAAACCCTGAAATCTTTTCCAAAAAATATCTAACCAACAAATGCCCTGAATGGGGACCCACTGACACTTATCTTTATTGGGAACAAACCCGGATTTGAAAAGATCCGACCTGACAAGTAATGCGTGCTCTTCGCATTTAGAAAAACCTTGGACCGCGAAAATGCCATAGTCCAAATAATCAACAATGCTGCTAGCGTTAGAACGCCAAGATTAACTAACGGTCTCATGACTTTCGAAAACATATATGGGTCCACAGAAAGCCCAAACGGTAAAACCGTAAATTAGAAATATTAAATAACCCCTTCGAAAAACCCATGGGTGCGAAACCCAAAAATTGTTGATCAGGTTCAAAAATCTCAATATGACGATAGCCCACTTGTTACAAAGCTGCATCTCTATGGAATTCTCTTGACAATCATACGCGTGCAATCTCAAGCAAGAGTTTATTTAAAAACTCTTTTAAACGCTGAACTTCATATCAATTGCTTAATTTATAGATTAATTTTTCTATAGGTCAGATTTTAAGTTTTAATTACTCAAGCATGTTAAGGCATGGCTCGTCCCTTGGTGTAGACCCCCCGCGAAGTAAATTATTAATGTATTTTAGCCCCAAGAGTCACCAAAAGTATACAACAAACTGGATTTAGCATCCTTAAATAACTTAAGGTTTGATTATTGTGGTCACGTGTCTGATGACGTCATAATTTGGACAAAAAGGTAACTTCAAATGGGGTAAGGATGGTTAACTTTAGCCAAAAGAAAATCATAAGCAATTGTTTTCCTCAATGCATAAATACTATCCCTGCCCGGAATGGACAATTTTTGTATTTTATTAACAAGATATTAAGAGAAAAAATATGTCACGTGACCTGTTTTACGAAATAACCCTTTAACTGTAAATCATAGTCAACCATTCCGGCCAGATTCATATAGGGGAGAAGCATACAAATACATTAACTGTTCAATTTATATCCATTATATGCCATCTCGGCACCCCATTTTCAATTTTCTTTTTGTGTAGGAAAACCATCATAACAGGTCACGTGATGCAAATATGTGACATTGAAAGTAAACAATGGTTCAAGGTTAACAAGTTTTATCCTGCTGCTAAGTTTGAGCCTGTTCAGGTGAATCACTTTAAAGTTATGATCGTTTTCAGGTTTTATGCAAATTAGGCTCTGAGCCATGCCTTAACATGCTTGAGTAGTTTTTAATCTTTTTATCCATTTGTAAACTGTTTAACTTTTTAATACACGACCACATCAGCTACGCTGTAATTTTTATCGTGTTTAAATAAATGTTGTTGTTGTTGTTGTTGCCCGATTTAATATCAAACGAGCAAACCCAAGCGCAAGGCCTGACTAGCAAACACTGAAGAAACGATATAGCATCTTCAACTTAATCTTAAACTTCTTGACAAAAACATTTAAGTGCCCACGATCAAATATAAGCCTTTTCTTCCCATTACGGTTGAACGGAAACTGATAGGGGATTAATAAACACCGGCGGAAATGTACACTCCAGGGTCACCCCACGACCGAAGGTATCTTATAACCTTTCTTAGTAACACTAAGGACAAATTGCCTAAGCCTACCCTTAACAATGACTGATTCAGAACCTTCTAAATAGTCCTATAACTACGTTCCAATAAGTCTCTTTCTTCAACCCCAACCCAGACAGATAATGCAAATGAACAACAAACATTGAAATACTCATCCGTTCCAAGTCTGTTCAGCACTTCACTACTTATTGACGGTAGCGTTGGACGTGCTTGGCAAGGCTCTGTTGCTGTAAAGGCAACTGCAGTTTGGGCAAAATGGCAAGTTTGCCAAATGCCCGAGCTGCCCACCGGTGAAACATGAAGTTGTCGGAAGGTTGACTGGCTGTCTGTTCCGAAACGACTGTGTCCGAAATGGCTGCTGAGGAAATTGTTTGGGGACGAAAAGACTGCGAAGCAGAGCGATGTAAAGAACTCCCAGCGGCCAAAGATGTCTCTTGAGGGAATTTACGGCTCTGAACAGGACTGCGATTTTGCTTACGAACACGAAGCTTGGTAAGCGCCCTTCTTTCAGCAGACCGAAGTTTCTTCTCATCCTCTGAATTGTCAGCTAACTCGTCTGATTCGTATTCTACGACCGCCGTTCAGCCTGTCGCCGGACTCTTGTCTGCAAACCGTATAACTTTGTTGCGTTTATTCAGCAAAGTTCTAGCGCTCTCCAGCGCCTTATTAACTGCGGCCAAATTGCCCTTCAGCAGATGACTGGAAGCCGAGTCAAAAAAGTCTATCATACTCGAACTGAAATTGTAACTTATTTCTTTTAAACCGAAACCCGCTGGAAGCCTTCGCTTCAGTCTTTAGTTTCTTGATTTCAAATTTTTGTCGCAAGTTCCTTTTGTTCGAGACCCGCTTGAAATCTGAAAAACTTTTGTCGAGCTTCGAATCGAGTAGACGGGAAACTAAACCCAACGTTTCTTTGCCGGAAAGGGCCACGCTCTTGAGTAGGTTCATCAAGCTTAACGATTGATGGTAAACGATCACTGCCCGTTTTATCCATAATTTACAGAAACGTAGCGAGAGATGCCGTCGAGTGACCTTGAAAACTGAGAAAACACCTTATATACCTATTAATAACAAATAGTCACGCACGCTGTAATACCGACACCTTCGTACAAGCACTAAAACAAGCGTGCATTCCTTAACGTGAGAAAATACATTTGCCTGAGTGAGTGAATTCCACGTTAAATTTCACGCGAAAAACCGATATCGCGATGAGGGCGATATCGGTTTTTCAAGTGAAATTTAACGTGGAATTCACGAGTCGGTCAATGAATGTTTCTTGAATCGCATATGTCAAAGAAAATGGCTATTTGCTGCGGTTCGCAGAATAGCAGCAAATTAATGTTTTCACGGTTCGCCGAATATACGACAGTTGTCATGGTGATGTGTGATACACGTGCGTTCGGTGATCCGCGGGATTTTACGGGGCAGAGTTCATTCTAGTCTTGCACTGCTGCCTAAACGTTTGTTTTAATTTGATTTTTACTTGAATTTCAGGGATTGGTTATTACATATAGAAGTTGTTTGGGATATAAATATTATTGTTTTTGTTGATGTAAGACCTCTCTCCCTGAGGTTGTTAAACCGTCTGAATCTGCATAAGGAAGGGACCAGGTTTCCTCCAAAAACAAAAAGAAGGTTTTTCCTGGCGGGCGGCAGGCGGGATCTTGAAAAATATATTTCTAGAATCAATCTGGGATATTGTGAAACAGTTTCTGGAAGGCCAATAAACGTGGTCTGTCGTTTCACAGCAGCTAATCATGTGCAGCAGTCAGCTTCCAATTTACAAAGTGCTAAGCTGTCTGAGTGTTTGATATAGCGTTTATAGGGAATAGGGGAAACTCGACGTTTCCAGCGGGAAAGCCATTTCAAAGCCAACTGTCAAGAGCTAGCGAATAGAAATCAAGACTGATTCAAAATCAAGGTGAATCACGCGCGGTCAGGAGTGGTGGCGACAAATATCTGTAAATGACATTTTATGACTGAAATTGATGCTGTTTGTACACTAAAGTACATAATGTGGACTGTGGAGCCGAACTGCGAACGTCTTTGGTGGAAATTTAGGCTTTAACTGACTTCGGAAGTTTGTTATCGCCGGTCAGCAAATAAGAATTTCATCACAGCGACCAGTAAACACCACGCTAAATGGGGGAAAACCTTTGGACAATAAAGAAGGCAAATTTGTAAGTACTGATGGATTAGTTATTAAACATTCCGTAAAAAATGTTTATCTTACAGCTTCTTATCGCGGTCGATCACCTTAATTCATAAGTTGGCGACGAAAGGATCCGAAGCGCATCTCCGCTCGAACAGGACTATTTTTATTCTCACCTTATTTTCGCGACTCATTTCTAAGAATACCAGACTAATAACTATCATTATTGCTTTTGTATCTCTTATACTATTATTACATGGGATTTCTTTGATACTGTACGAGACAGGAGTTGGAATACAAGTTTTGGTTTTGAAATAAGAAAGTTCGCTGAAAGCTCTACTTCGGACAACATCTTGTTTATTTTTAAAGAAACCAGAGGGCCGTTTCGGTGTATAATAGAAATTACTTTTCATTAGCTCAGTACAGTATGCTTGTTTTCACAAACTTCTTTGTTTGATTTAGACATGTTTTTAGTTCTAAGCATGAAATATTGGTTTTTGCCAGTAGCTCGCTGTCTTCTTGTAGCAGTTGTAGGACTGCAGTGTGAATGGCTTCTTCACTTTCTACAAAGTTCACATTTTGGTTAAAATTGGAAAGAACAGGAATTCACTCTAAACAAAATTATCATTTGTGAATAGCACGTCTGTAATACTGTATTTTTCGCTTCATATCAAAGCTCACTACTTTAAAAGAAAGTATACGTACTATATAAAGAAAGTACACAAACATCGTCCTTGGAAGATGCCAAACAATATCACTTCCCAGCTATGCAATTCCATGCTATATACCCTCGCTTCGTTAGCCAATAAGAATGCAAGATTTCTTTGACGTATGCGATTCTAATAGTAAATAAGTAGACCAATCAAAATGCGGGTAGAATTCAGTATATTGTAGAAACATATTTATTAGTATAAGTAAAAAATCGATTACATACGTGATGTCCACGATTTCGACGTGTAACCACCGCAGATGTACTCGTCACTTTGTACGACTATAAGAGTTGGACCTTTGTTATCACAGCATCGATGAAAGTCTGCAGGAGTTTTTCCGTCAGTGGAAGCTCGGTACAAGACAGAACATGAAGCACCTGAGGGAAGCCACGATGTAACAGCTGAACGATGAGGTTCACTCTTTAAAATTATGGAAGGTGCCAAGGATTCCCCTTCCCGCAGTAGAGCAACAATCCCTTGGACTTGATAAAACTTGGCTTCTGCGAGCAGCTCTTTCTTCATTATTCGTCATTTGGGCAAAATAGCTCACCATTTCGAAAGTAGTTTAAGATGTATCTTAGCGGCAAATACCGAAACAAAAAGGAAACAAAAATGTTAGAATCTGTTATAAGGACAATTATGATCTTGATACCAAGAAAAGCAGCTCAAATTCGGCAATAATTATTGTTCTCTTTGATTGCTTTTGGCCACTCGGGACAAAAACGATAAACGGGGAAGTGGCTTTTAACAAGCGAGGGAGATGAGGTTTGAATCTTCGGCCGGACCGATCTTAGCGTAGCAATTTTCCTTTTATTTCTCGCGTGAATTAAGGCATGGCTCCTCGTGTAATATTGGGTTTTCATCATTTTTTCTAGCTTTATTCAGCGACCCTTAATATTTGATCTCATAATCATGCACTAAGAAACAAAACCATTCTTGGATGAAACCCTGTGTCTGTTGCGGTCACATGACCAGCCACGCCCTAAATTATGCAAAATTTGGAATTTTCAGATTACGGCATGAAAATTCAATTAAAAGCTCTCGTTTTTCCTACCTTAGTCTTCAACTTACAGATTAGTACGCCCAATTAAACGGGGGAATTTCGAAAACTGTTATTGCTGCATAATTATTCATTGTTTTCCTCTAGTCCCAGTCCCCCTCTAAAATTAAAACGTTATAGTTTACAGAAAACAAATAACTTTGGAAAACCCCGATTAGTTCCATAGACCCTGTGCTAATGGACATTGATAGAAAACAAATTAAGTAGAAAAATATTTTTCCAAAATCTCGTAAATTTGGATCGAAAAATATTGCAAAAAATTGGGCGTGGCAAGTCACGTGACGTAGCAAGTCCATTCATGTGAGCGAAAATTTTTTTTTTCAACAATTAAAAGCCTCTTAAAAAGTTTAAAGTCAATAAGTCAAATATGTTTTAAAATAAACCACCCCCCTTTAAATCGAACGAGACTCATTCCTTAATTCACCCGAGTTTGTGTTCTTATTTGAAAAGAGATGTGGGGTTGGGACACACTAGCGTCTTGGGCATAAAGCTCACCACCAGATTAAATCCAAAATTTTTCAAAGGAACACTCTATTGGAAGTTGTTGGGATTTATTTAATGGGTAGAGCTGCAATGGCGCAACTGCGTACTTTGTTGCATTAAAATAGCTTTGCAGAGCCCCATTTAAACCAGCTATGCTGAACTGGGCACCTCTTTTGAAATATTGTTAATGAAAAAATAAATAAATAAATAAATAAATATATCTAACATCTTAATATGAAAGGTATGGGGATGCTCGTCGGTAATTTTGAATTAACCCCTAAAGGAGACCGATGTCGGCGTGGCTCAGGCTATATTTGACCCCCAAAGAGTACCACTATGAAAAAAGACAGACAAACAAGAGTTAAAGTGACTTTAATGGCGATGAAGACTTGAATTAATTTCAAAATTATTGCCATGTTTTGTTATTATTATTATTCGCGTGCCACCCTAAACGATACATTCAAGTTGACGGCTAAAAATATCGGAGAAACTTCCTGAACAACCTAACTGATACCAAATTCCATATTCCATTGTACACAATTCAAAACTTTTGGTATTTACACACCTATTAGGGAGCTTAAGAGCTTTTAGAACGCGGTGACCGAGCTAAAGCCTGGAACGAGAACGCCGTTCTAATTTCGGGAAACATAAACTTTTAAGTTTTGCGATGCGACGCGGTTGTTCAAGATTTTTGTTTTGACAAAAAAAAAAACCGCAAAATATAAAATGAGCTCGTTCAAAGAAGTCCAAGAAATGTTGTTATTGTGCTTGGAAGAAGAAATCATTGATGATGAAGAATTTGCCGTGTTGTACGAGGCATACACACCGCAGAATCCTCCATTTGCTCACTTGTCGTATGAGAAATTTTCTCTTGTAAATGAAGACCCGTCTAAATGTAAAGCAAATTTTCCTGTGGAAAAGGGAGATATCTCTTTACTTGTTGAAACCTTAAGAGTTCCTCCTATCCAAAGCATTCTCTAATTCGGAGGGCTCGTCTGGCGTTATTCCCGCAGCTTTTTCTTCATCCCTCAGTTTTTTCTTGTACCTAATAACAAGAATTCCCACGTGGTCGCGAACCGACCGCTTATCAACGCTAAATTTAGGAACTGAACATTTATTCACAGTCGGCAATTTTTTCCCACAGGCTTCTTCTCTCTATGGACTTGGCAACTTCCATACACAGGATTATGCCGTGGTCGCTTGTCCAAGACATCACCGAACTAAAAGAAAAAATATTTTTTTTTAGCCATGAATTGTAATAAATAAATAAACAACATCTTTAAAACCGAGTTAAATTTGAGGGGTGTTACTAAAACGAGTAACGGAGTAACGGGAAAACGAGTAACGGCAAAAATATTCGAGGGGTAAATAAAATAAAACGAGTAACGAGAAAAAAAAAATAAAAGATATAAAATAATAAGAATGTTAAATTTAAGAAATTTAAGTAAAGGGGCATTACCGTTTTATAGCGCATTTTGCCTGAGCTATTCGAAGACGGCATGTGACAGTTTGCACAAAGTGTTTTTCTCTATTTGTTGTACTGCTGACTCATTAAACCTCGGGCTCACAAGTCGTAATTCTGTGATTTTACCTTTGTCCGGACCATTGTCTATGGTCTTACGAACTTATTAGGAACATCGCACGGCTTTAATCTCCAGAACTATATACATATATATATACATCTACGATCATGGAGGTAGGTGCAGGTTATGATTGTAAATGTATCTCCGGGGAGTCCCGTATGACAAGAGCCGTTGGCATGCAGAGACCACAAAACCACATTTTCTGAGACACAACAGTGAGTAACCGAAATTTATTCTTGTCCTTCTGATTATGTAAACGGGATAGTTAAATTAAACCGTGCATAATCGTCAACATTATCGAACATTAACAATAATAAAAGCTAGCCTAAACATGAAACAGAACGCCACCTGTGCATAAATCAAACAAATTACAGAAATTAGGCCTGGTGTTACACAGTCACTTCTCGGTTAATAAAAACCACAACGTATGAGCTACTTATGATATTTAGGGCCTGTTTTCAAGTATGGTGGTACCTTAGCAGTCAAAACAAACTTTTCCAGTAAAGACAGTAAATTAATTTCATTAGATAAGGGAAAATTACCCAGTTTATATATAAAAAAGAAACATCGTGTGGCTTACTTGCAAAATTAAAGCAAAAAACAAGTTATTATAGCTGCTCTGTGAACACTTCTAGAGTTGCGACAGCTAATAAGGCCTTAAGGTTGGCAGTTATACTGGGTTTTCCCCTTTACTCATAAACAAGCAATAACACTCAACAACACAACGCGAGGAACATAAACCTGAAGGCAACACCTTTGCCTTGCCGTAAAATTATTGAACTATTTGTTTACCCAAATTGTTTAACGTAAGGGGCCAACCATTTAACTTTTGAGGGGGGGGGGGGGGGGGATTTTGAAAAACAAATTCCTGCAAGGGCTTGTTGTGGGAAAAAATTGAATGCAGCAGGAAAAAGGTAGAACAAAATTCTTGCACTGCTGCATACAAGAAAAATTAATGCTGCAAAGGAAAAAATATTCTGTAGTGCATTTCGGGGGAAAAAAGTATCCTGCCCACCAGGTTGCCAGAAAAAAAAAAAAAAACTTGCTCACCAAAAATCACCCCCCCCCCCCCCCCCCCCCCCCGCCCTCAAAAGTTAAATTGTCAGCCTCTAACTAGTACTTTATGTGATTTCGTTAAACCAAAAAAAAAAAATTGGTATTTTCCTCATTCCTAACTCAAAATAACATTTTTAGAAAGGAACTGTGAATAACTTGTCCAGTTTAAATGATTTAGCCGCTATAATCTTGGACAATTGAAATGGACAAGCCCAGTGCACCCCATGTTTTGGATTTTGCTGGGATATAAGTGTCTGCTTATAAAGCTAGGAACTGAAGCTTCTGTTTGCTGGCTAAAATATTCAAAACTTAACAACAAAGAATATGAATACTTGAAATTATTAACACTGCCAACATAATGAATATGAATACTGAAAATCATAAAGCACGGTATCTTAGTCCACTGAAATACTATTGGCTGAGGTTGATAGTTAATCTATTTGAATACGTCATTCCTCATTCCACATGCACTGATTTCAAAAGACTACTTTGGTTCCAAGGCAACAAAATCTCTTTTTTTCAATTCCCTGAGTCATATTGGACCAAGATGCAGGAGAATCGAAATTTGGCGAGTTGCTTCGATTCAAGTATAGTAAAAGGAAAACATCTTAAAACGTAACAATAAATAAGCTTGCAAATTTAAATATAAACGAAAGAACACCCCTTTGTAACTTGGTGATGTGACCCATTCAATTCTTTTAAATACAGTTGTGGTGGCGTTTTCTCGATTGTGAAAAAATCAGTCACATAACAAAATGAGGCTATTCTTGTCCCCCTGTCCAACTGAACTAGGTGAATGCTAGCTGCTTATAAAACTGACAATAACAAGTTTCCTAAATGTGCGTAGCGCATGCAACGATTCTTTTAAAGTTGTGTTAACGTAGTTGTTTGATTGAGCAATGTACAGGAAGATAAAGTACAGTCTCTCAGTATAAACTCAAATTTCCTGTTTCCCAAATCCATGTTTTGCGGTCATTATTCCTTATTCTCACTAATACCCTTGTGAGCTCTTTTTTGCTGCCATTAACAATTAATTTTTGCATGCATCCCCCCTTTTTTTCTCTGACGGGATATTGACAAAAATTTAAATGCAGACATTATTATAGATAGCTCTAGATCAACAACGGTGACGCAAAATCCATTTACTAGGTAAAAACAAGTTTCAAAAACCTTCATACTAATGTCATCAGACATTAAGTTCCTCATGTTAGTCAATTTCCATTTGAAGGGCCAACCTGGATACCCAGATGGTGAAGCAGGTGCTGTGATTGCAGACAGTCGATCAAAAGATCAGCATGAAGTTTTAACAATCTTGGGTGAAAATCGGGATGCCTCGCCTGGATGCAACTTAATTGTGGATGGTAGTAGCGGGCTTGTTCGCTGCTGATACGGCGGGCGCCATCTTTATCCGGGTAGAAATCACGTTCCAAATGTTGAATAACGAGACCCGTGAAAACTGGTCCCATGAGGTCTGCAAACTGCCTTCGGCATCCAATACACTTTTTTATTCGCCCGTTTATGTTCATCACAGTGAACAATTTGGAGTTTTAACTTGTTAAAAATCGCAACTGACAGGAGGAAGACTAGTTGGCTATTTACAAAGAGTAGAGGAGTTGAATTCGGGGCCATCGAACACAAATCCATCTAGAGGCAGAGGAAGACTTTGCTGGATTTGAACCTGGACGGGAAACATTGATAATATTTACCAAATCCATCTGATTTTCGATCCATGCAGGGTCATGTTCCTCGACTTTCACAAACATTAACCCCTTCATTACCTTCATCGTCAGAACTGGAGCTGTCTAATATGATCACTTCTACGCCAGGCCCTGTTTTTAAGGAAGAATAATGCTAACATCAAAAGAAATCTCAACTCATCCTTCAATACTCGGACAATAGCAACATTGCAGTGTTTCGCTGTTCGTAACAAGTGCTTTGATTGCTTTGTTTTCTCGCTATTTAACCGAACGGATCGAACCATCGTTTGTCGCTTTCACAATTCTAGTCCCTGATCAAACAAAACTACTGTTTTCTCCGAGAAAAGACTGACACAAAGGAGAAAAGTGTCGTACTCACCTTTCTTTCATTCTTTTGCCGCCATGTTGTAAATTGACCTGACACGTGACATTTTGGCGCGAAAACAACAAGCCCATTCCTCCTCGCCAAGCCTTTTTTCTTTCGCATTTTTTAAATTTACTAAACATTTTTCAAACGATCGTATTAAAATAATATTTTTATTATTATTCTTATTATTATTTTATTCTTATTATTTTATACCTTTTATTTTTTTCCCGTTACTCGTTTAATTTAATTTACCCCTCGAATATTTTTGCCGTTACTCGTTTTCCCGTTACTCCGTTACTCGTTACTCGTTACTGCGTTACTCGTTTTAGTAACACCCAAATTTGAGCTCCGGCAGACTGAGTTGAAAATAGTTTTGTGCTTAATTCCACAAACACCACTTCTTGCATGTTCTTAGCAAATTAACGCTTAATTTTGCTAAATACAAGGGTAAAAAACAGGGGGAAAAAAGAGGAAGCTTGGAGGCACAACTTACTTCGAAGATTTTGTATCGAAGCCATTCTTCGCTAACCTAAGTCAACCTGTAAATAAAGTTTAAAAAAGTCAGAGCTTTCCCATTTTTGCGGCGTAAATTTCGCTAGAAAGTTTCAATATGAATCAAAGTTTCGATTTATGTTTAGAGTTGGCACTTAATACACCGTTTTCTTCAAAACAAGAACATTTAATACTCACGTTTTCTACACAATGCCAAATCCTTCTGACTCGAGTTCTCTACGCGACGGCGACGCTGCGAGCCAGCACTCCGAGGCAAGCGGACTGCTGCTTTTCTGTGAAAAATTACTTCCGGCCGCGTCTCAAAACCGTCGCGTCCTGGATCTTAAGCTCCCTATTAAAACGAAACGACGAGCATATGCATCCCTGTACCTTTCATATGAGGTACACCACCACCACCCTCCCTCTCCCAGGTCATTTGTATTTCGGTGTTTCCGCAGTCAAGCGTTTCATTTTATCGTTGTGGAGAACACTTGAGTGTCCCAGACTACCGCGTCAATGTGAATGAAGTCACTATTCACTGATTACTAGTTTATTAATGCTTCGATCTAACATTATTTCTGTTTATAGAATAAAGAAACATTAAGACAAGGCTCAAACATTGCTCTCAGTTTAAATAGACTGTACGTTAGTAAATATAAACCTACCGAAAGAGTTTAGCATCACGATCTATAAAATATGCTCCATCGTCTTCGTCCGCTTTTAATTGGTGCCTTCCAGAAAACATCGCACACAGCATGGAATCCGGGTCCTTTCGCAGTGTATCCAGTGTGGTCTTATATATTTTACCGCCAACGTTCAATTTGACCGTGCTACCGAAGTGGACTTCATTCAGAGTTTTCGTCATCTCTTCGAAGGCTGATTTTTCTCGTCTGACCTTGTCAAAATCTTGTTTCAGTAAGCCGTGCACTTCACCTGTAAGCTTTTGCGCATCGGACATTTTGGCAGAAAGTAAATCAAATGAGCTCAGTTCCTGTTCGTCTTCCAAACTCATGTTTGATACTTCCGCTGTATCTTCGTTGCGAAAGTGAAACTTTTGAGCCCATCTACCTATTCCCAGCGGTCACCTTTATCCATTATTCATGTAATGCTCATCAAAGGTTCTAGGATTTAGGTGTAAACTTTAAAAAGAAACTGCCCCGGCTGATTTATTTGATTTCATGATTATGGCCAGGAGCCAAAAAATATAAAAGCAAAGAAATATTAACAAAAAAGACAAAATAACGGCTAAAAAAGTAAAAATTCCACAAGAATGGCCGCGGTCATGAATTTCTTGACCGCCTGTCATGAAATCAAATTTGATGAACTGTAATCCACTTCCATCCTTGCAGTCCTGCACTTTAGGGACCGTTCATTATTTATGAGAGGGGGGGGGGGGGGGAGGGATGGGTGAGAAATAAACAAATTTTTTTTTTTTTCATGTCCCCCCCTTAGTGAATCTGGATTTTTTCAGGTACCCTCTATTCTGTTGGGGAAGAATTTCGATACCCCCCCCCCCCCCCCCCCCCCTCACTATTAATCTGATTTCTATAAAATAACTGAGTTGTATTGTATGTATCCATACCGTATTTTTGTGGAGGCGCGATGATGTAGTGGCTAGCATGATGGTTTTCAGATCTAAAGTAGGTGAAAATCTGGGGGTGACTGTATATGCTGTCTTGATATTAAAAACTGTGCTTCTAATATCATATTTAGTTTTAAGCATATAGGTGTCAATTTGGGATATGATGGGCCTCGGGTACGATGGGAATGAGGATATGATGGGAATGGAGATATGGACGAGACATAAACCTGTATAAACCAGACATAATCTAGTATAAACCAGACATAAAACCATGTTATGGTTTTTACGATAAAAACCATAACATGTTGAAACAGGAAATGAAAAAAAAAGTTAAGAATAATTTTCAGTAAATTTATTAATAAATAGTTATTACAACTTATGGCATTTTGACTCTTGTGTGGTTTTCTTTATCGAAGCAATTCAACCACTTGGTCCACTGTGCATTTGAAGAACTAGAGTTAAGACTTTAATAGTTGTTTATTACTATCACAACCATGACTCAGCTGGGCTATATAAAGATTTATTGCAATATACAAAACCACTGCTACTGAGCAACCCAGAAACTGGGAGTGGTGCAAGTGGGTGGGTTGACTCACTTACAAGGATGACAAAGGACGAACTGTTCAACGTAGCAGATAAGAAGAATTCCTTTGGCTAGGGTTACAAATACTAATTAATACTTTTAACGTCAATCACTAAAACCCTCAGTTCAATACTGTTACAATCCAGTAAGCTTAATATGTTTAATGGTGGGTTAAAACTTTAAGTAATGTTGTGAACAATTATGGCAGTACCAAATAAAGAAATTAAAATTATAAATCATGCTTCATGACAGCACCAAAATACTGTGCAAGGCTGTGCTCTTAGAAGAATCATAGAGAGCCCAAAGGCTCCCAGCCATGAAATCTGGGGTGCCCCACTCTTATTGGTACACTGTAGTTATGTTTTCGTTTTTTTATTTAAGACATCATCTGTTTAAAATTTCAAGACCCCCCTCCATAACAAAAAAATTTCCCCAGGACCCCCCCCTTTTGCAGTGGCTAAAATTTCAGGTCCCCCCATTTTCTCACCCATCCCCCCCTCCCCCTCCCATAAATAAAGAACGGTCCCTTATCACCAAACTACTGCTTCTTTCTGCTCTAAAGATCTAAAGAGTCCTTTTATCCGATTAAGTTGTATATTTGAAGGCATTTAGTGATCATGGAAATAAAGTGAGCGAAATTTTGTTATTTGGGGTTTATTAATGGCGTTACAAGCCAAAAACTAATGATCCATATCGAATGGAACGATTGAGTCACTACTGTCACTACTCAGCGATGTTAGGAAAACTTCAGCAAAAGATTCGACACTGAGTAGATCATCTGTAAATAAACTCTGTAGGCTAAATTATGATAATACTCCTGGGTCTCGTTTACTATTTCAATAGGTAGGCTGACCTTATTTCGAACCCAAAACGACATTTTTTTGTCCCTTCGAAAACAAAAAGGCATTAAATTTTCCGATGTTAGAATGGTTTTACTTAACCCGTGAAACACTATAAAACAATTAGTGTGTGATAGTCCAAATTAAACAAACGAAAACAATGGCATTACAGTCCAATAGTGCTTTTTATTCTACTAATTATTTCACGGGTTAAGTAAAATCACTCTATGACAGTTTGAGGGGACATTTTACTAAAGTCAACTTTAGTTTTTTTATTTCATTTATTATGAATTTATAAGATGACTATTAAAGGTTTTATGACAAGCTTTCTACCTAAACGGTGCGTTGCTCCTGATAAACAATAGAAATTTTGCATAAAATAGGGTCGGTTTTATTCCCAAAGGATAATAACTTCATTGTTCTGACATCCAACATGGATCAACATGGTCGCCGTGCAAACCACCAATATGCACAGCCTTTAAACCTTTCATTACGAATATCACCTTCATTTACTACTTTTGCAGTGATTAGAGAGTTCGCAAAGGTTTCGATGCAAGACTCAGGTTGTTTCATAGTTCGTGAAAAAGCTTCGCGGCTCTCTTCAAAAGTTTATACGGCTCGCTGCACTGGGCTCGTTGTGAATACTGTCTTCAATATCAGGCGCTTTCCCTGTTAGCATCAGTGATAATTTACCTAAATTACCTAAATTATCTGTTTACTAAAAAGATTAAAAGATATAAAATATAAGTTCAGATCAGTTCGCGGCTGCTACAGTTAGAGTAACGTGATCTTTTACAAATTCAACTCAAAGCTACGTGCCAGACCATAAAGATAAACACTGAAATATCAATTTTAGTTGCACAGCCACACAACTTCCGCATTCACGAGTATGCTCGCAGAGCCCCTCAATTTTTATTCAATAACCCTACACATGTTCCCTATTTACAGTACTATACAATAGTGCAAAATGAATACAGGCATCAACAGCAATCTGATTGGTTCCCTACTTCCAGTATACAAGTTCATACCTTACACGTTTAGAAGTCGACAAAGTATATAATAAATTATGCGATATCAGAAACCCATAAGTGAGTTAAAAATCCACTTATGGGTTTCTGACGATATACGATAAATTATGTTTCCGTTGGTAAACGAATTAAAATCTTTCTGTGTGCTGCCTTGGACCCGGGTTGTGCCTAAATTATACCGCCCAGAAGGACGTCGGACATTTTACTAAAGACAACTTTAGTTTTTTATTTAATTTATTATGAATTTATAAGATGACTATTAAAGGTTTTATGACAAGCTTTCTACCTAAACGGTGCGTTGCTCCTGATAAACAATAGAAATTTTGCATAAAATAGAGTCGGTTTTATTCCCAAAGGATAATAACTTCATTGTTCTGACCCCCAACATGGATCAACATGGTCGCCGTGCAAACCACCAATATGCACAGCCTTTAAACCTTTCATTACGAATATCACCTCCATTTACTACTTTTGCAGTGATTAGAGAGTTCGCAAAGGTTTCGATGCAAGACTCAGTTGTTTCATAGTTCGTGAAAAAGCTTCGCGGCTCTCTTCAAAAGTTTATACGGCTCGCTGCACTGGGCTCGTTGTGAATACTGTCTTCAATATTTCCCTGTTAGCATCAATGATAATTTACCTAAATTATCTGTTTACTAAAAAGATTAAAAGATATAAAATATAAGTTCAGATCAGTTCGCGGCTGCTACAGTTAGAGTAACGTGATCTTTTACAAATTCAACTCAAAACTACGTGCCAGACCATAAAGATAAACACTGAAATATCAATTTTAGTTGCACAGCCACACAACTTCCGCATTCACGAGTATGCTCGCAGAGCCCCTCAATTTTTATTCAATAACCCTACACATGTTCCCTATTTACAGTACTATACAATAGTGCAAAATGAATACAGGCATCAACAGCAATCTGATTGGTTCCCTACTTCCAGTACACAAGTTCATATCTTACACGTTTAGAAGTCGACAAAGTATACAATAAATTATGCGATATCAGAAACCCATAAGTGAGTTAAAAATCCACTTATGGATTTCTGACGATATACGATAAATTATGTTTCCGTTGTTAAACGAATTAAAATCTTTCTGTGTGCTGCCTTGGACCCGGGTTGTGCCTAAATTATACCGCCCAGAAGGACGTCGGACACCTTATTGAGATTTATATAACGTAATGCCGACACTTAGAATTTTATTTTCAATAAATTTTTAAGTGTAAAAGAGAAAATCTAAAATCCCCACTCAGGATTGAACCTGTGACCTCAACTAGGCTTAGACTTACATAGCCTTCCGTACCACTGCTCCACCTAGCTTCTCGGGTTGCTTAGTCCTAAATTTAACTATATAAACTGCTACCCATAACCTCAACTGAAAGCTAACCTGTTACTCCGTAATATAAGTCTCTATAAGGTGTCCGACGTCCTTTTGGACGGTATGATTTGGGCTTGACCTTGGACCCGGGCTAATGTACGACCGTTGTTCAATTTGCGCTTTGCTCTTTTGGACTATAAATAAAAAGGCTCCCGAGAAGCGACACGTGATCTTTAGCTAAAAGCCAGGGTCATCCAGGGTGGGCTAGGATGCATCCACTCCCTATACTACACGTTGTATTAGAGAACAGTAATCAGCATAAAGAGCTAGTAGGCAGCAAGTCAGCCCATCGCAAAAAAAATATTTTTCTAACTATATATCCAAGATGGCAATGCTTTTACTTAATCTGAGTGATGAAGCTTTTCGTGGTCGGCTTTACAGTTACAAAATGAACAGTACTCATTGTTTTATTCCCCTATAGAACGAATGTTTAATTAGTGCGTCGGCGTCTGGGATTTTACACAGCGCTTTCTTTAGTCTTGTGTAATCGCATCAACAACATCGTGAATACTATTTCGAACATTTTTTTGCCACGGAGAGGTGAAAATATCGTCGACAATTAGTACAAAAAGCAATCATGGTATTGTATGAGTATATTTTTGTTTATGAAGGAAAAAACATAGCAAAACTGTTCGGGTGATGTATAAGGGAGATTCCCAAGTTGCTTTCCGGTGACGTGACTTTGGGGGGGGGGGGGGGGGGGGGGTTGAGAGCTATTAATAGAAATGAGTCATGAAAATTCCGATGCGCCCCAAGTTTTTTGGGTCATGTAGCAGCTCTCGTAAGGTCTCACACCATTGGTTCGGAGAACAATAGAACAAACAACCCAACAATGGGCTCTAGACCTAAAAACAATAGAAGCTGTGTTTAACAAGGCCAATGAAAATAGAGGTTTCGGAGAGCTGCTACACTACTGAGTTTTTTAAAAACTTTAGATGGTTTTCACTCACGTGACCTTCAGTTCTGTAGGCCACGGCGGCCATGTTCGTGCATTTAACAAAAGAGGTTCATTAAAATTCTTTTGTAGGTGTGCACCAACATGGCCGCCGTGACGTAACGTGAAAACCACCTATATATTTTTTGTCGTAAAACTTGGAGCGCATCGGAATGCAGATTGTTTTGCGGTGACGGTTTTTGATCAAACAACGTAAACGAGGGGACGCATCGGAATGTATTTTGTTTCGTGTGAACATTTTTTGATCAAAACAAATATAAAAAGAGCGAGAGAAGTGAGCGAGGCAAAAAGCCAAGGTCATCCAGGGTGGGCTCAAATCATCCACTCCTTGTACTACTCATGTCGTTTGCTATGAAGTGTCCCTCTGGTATGATCCTAAAAGTTGTCTGGTCAGCTGAAAAGAGAGAAAAAAAAAACACGGGAAAATTAAAAAGGGTGACGGATTTCACTTCAATGGGGTAAATAGACCTTTTTAAGCCGTATTGGTTTTGGGACAAACACGGAATGGGACAGACAAATTCGGCTAACACATTGTTGTACCCAATTCAAACCTTCTGATATGGAAATATGACGAACAAAGAGTTCTAATCCCAAAATGTTTGAATTGAGTACAACAATGCGTTAGCCGAATTTGTCTATTTCTAACATTCTTGAAGATCTATAACTCTGCTTGTATTTGTGAGAATTTTACGAAAATTAGTTCCTTCTAAAGCTATGCCTCATGCAATTAAAGTCTCCAAATGTAAGGAACGGATTTTGGCTAGAACTACCATAAAATCAATAATTGATTCAGGTCCATCATCAACAGTAAAAGAGAGTTACCGTTATTGAGGGTTGACAGATAAATTTTCGCCATTTGACATTCAACAATTTAAAAAATCTCTTCAAGGGACAAACACGTTTACTTGTCGGTTGGTGATTAAAATTTAAGTATTTGACGGCTGATGGTTAACTTCAGCGACACCAAACAAAAAAAAAATAGCAAGAAATTATCAGGATGAATTATCAAAAGAGTCTTCTCCCCATAATTAAAAGCGGGAAAATACTTCTCCAGGTGACCATATTGGAAGCCTAAAGTGTTTGTTTGTTTGGCTGGCGCGCAAAGTGCGCTGAGTGTGTTTGTCCCTTTTAAGGTGGCTCCATATAGATATTGGCCAGTCTTCCAAACAAAATACACACAATCTTATTGCTGCCTTTCGAAAGGTTTGCTTCGCGATGCTAGGCATAATATACACATACACGTAGCTTAGGCTTTTTCGTTTACGGAGAAGACTAATTTGGCAGTCTTGTTTCGTTACCATGGCAACCAATGATTGAGTTGTTGGACTTGTTGTTCAAGGCTAGCAAACCACTCAACGGATTTTCTCGGTTTTTACACGGTGAAACAGAAAAAAACATTCAGTAAGTCTAATCTAACAAAGCCATAGAAAATCGGTACATAATTTTCGGCAATTTACTCACTTTTTGTTTTTTACGTTTATTGGGTTTGTCAGGAGCCCGTCACAAAAATGGTTGTGTTGTTTTTTTGTTATCAAGAACAAAGAACTCCCTTAACTCCCTTAACCGCTTTTTTGACTTTTCAAAACGGTACTACTAATCCTAATTCCTAATCCAAGTTGTCGTGTTTATCATTATAGTCATCAAGCTTTCTCTCGCTCCAAAAGCAACAACAACAAACAAACAAACCGACAAACGAACAAACAAAACTTAGGTATTCCCTCCAACACTGATACCATTTCAATGACTTACGCTTTCGAACTTGTTGGCAAGTTCCGCGGTTAGTTCGTCTTCTGTCATTCCGCGAGGCACCAGCGAGCTGAGAGAAGAGGATGGGTTCGTGTTAAGATACTTGTCGAGTTTTTCTCTGGGTAAATGGTCTTGCTTCGCTTTCACCTGCATGAAACAGAAATGAGAGAAAACCGAATAAGCCCATCATAAGTGCTGGCTTTCACGTGGCTCATGGAAATTCTAAAACCTAAAACAGTGATCCTACAAAGCGGTTCTTCTACATCTTTTAAGCAGCTTAATAGGTAGCACACCCCTTCACATCATGTCATTTACATGTAACCCTTTCACTCGCAGAGTCAATTATGAAGACATGTAGTGTGATTCTAACTATTGAGTCTGTGGACTAAACCATATGGTGTGATCATTCAAATGAAGCCTCTTCTCCTTTTCGCATGGTACCATTTGTTTTTCAATATTTTACAAAACGAAATTTGGGATTTTTTCTTGAATTTTGATCGTTGGCACTCTTAGAAGTTCTAGGGTTAAAACAACGAGGGCAACAACTAGAATCATAGACAAAATCGTGGGAAGTTTAGCAGTTTTTTTTCCTTCCCCTCCCCCTGTTACAATGTTGTGATGTTGTGTATATGACAAGGGGGTGCGGGGGGGGGGGGGGGGGGGAGGAGGGGGAGGGGAGGGGAGGGGACTCAGAAGAATAACTAATTATTGTTATTTTACATTTTACATTAAGAGAACATTGATGCAATTTAGCACTGCTATTAATTTTTACAACTTTCCCAACTACTTCTGCCCGCAATTGTAGTACGCACATTGAGGGACCGCCACTTCTATGAGGTTCTCGGAGCAACGTGAATTAACGATTTTTAGATATCGTAACAAAGGTAGCACCATCGTCCTCAGCTTTTTTCTTAAGTCCTGAGTATATGACCGGAATTTTAACCCTCGACCTCCCACTCTACAGACTGGTGCTCTATCGCTTGAGTTAATCAGGAGGCGGTTATAAGAAGTATTTAACGAGTGAGAAACAAGTTATTGTGTGCATTCGTTTACGTTGCCCTTTGAAAACCTCTTGTGAAGTTGTACAATCCCAGTAGCCTTAAAACCAGGATTCAACTGTATTGTTTACCTTTGGCGCAGGAAGTTCTTCCCCTCTTCTTGCGTCTGCCAGTCGAACATAAATAGAGCTCCCCTCCATGTATTTGATCTTTGACGCAGAATTCACAGATATTAGCAAGCAGTAGAAAAAAGGGGGGAAGTGTGTGTCGGATGGGGGGGGGGGGGGAGGTCTTAATGATTCATTCATTTTGTTTGTAGTGTTAATAAAGTCGCCACCAAAGATAGTTAGAATTAAAAACTACAAACAAACAAGTGACGAGGAAGACAGGAAGTAGAAATCAAAGGCTTATAACCATGCCTACTTCTTTTAAATATATGTAAAATAATTGTACAGTTCATTGGTGTTAATTTTATCGTTCATTTTTTTTTTCTCGAAACCGCACACATCTATAAAAGTTTCATGTAGAGGCATTTTCGTTTCATTGAAGAAATGTTCCGAAAAATTTGAACTCGGGGGAGGGAGTCACGATAATTCGGTCGTCAAAATAGTTAGCTAGGCCAATTTTAATGACCGCCAAATCTTTGGCGCCGAACTATATGAAAGATGAACCGGCATATTATAATCTTACCATTTTTCTTCTCCGAAAGCTGGCTAGGACATTGATGCAACTATCACTTTGCAGAGAATTAATCACAACCTGTCAATTGAGAAATACTAAGTGTCATGGGACGTATAAAATAGCAAGCTTTGTGTACCATATGTCGCAGATGGATTACAACGCTGGCGTTTCAATCCAGGGACATAGGCTAACCTTCTGGCAAGTGCACTCTTTTTTCTTTTATTTAAGAACCCTTTTTAGGCTAAGATTGACCTGAAATTTAAGAACATGCCAAGAACGTACCCAGGCTGAGATAGAGTTAAGAACATCTTTTTTCATCATGTTTTACAAATGAGATAAGAAATGTATTCAGGTCTTTTTTCTATTTTATACTAGCAAATTTGTAGAACTTCACTTATAATTCTTTCTTCTTATTCATGACTACCATTTACTGAACTACCTTATTACATGAAATTTTCGCGACACGTTAATTTCGCGAATTTCGCGATTTAAAAAAAAAGATCGCGAAATTTAAGTGACGCGAAAATTAAATGTCGCGAAAATAACATGACGCGAAAATTAAGTGACGCCCATTTTGTCAATGATTAAAAAAAAACGACTTTATTACCATTACAAACGTTTATAACAATGATTTTGAACTATTCTGTTGTAATGTTCTGGTCCTGCAAGCATGAACTAAAAACCGTGCCTTGTATACACTGTGAGAACATCTTTCTTGTTACTGTTTACATAATCAGTTGCGATTCTGTTTATTTGGACATTGTGGATTAAGTTGTTTGATCAAATTCAGGGACATGTTAATAACATTGACAAAGAAATAAAGTGTGTCTCACTCAAAAACGCGAAATTAAAGTGAGTCAAAATGCAAAATTTTCGCAAAATCGCTAAATTAAGGTGCCGCGAAATATGCGAACCTCAAAATCGCGAAATTAACGTGTCGCGAAAATTTCATGTAATAAGGTACTGAACATCAATGAACTACATGTACCATTTATCCTAAGATGCTGCTAAGAACATTTTCAGGCTCAAATCGCCAAAAAATTAAGATCATGCAGCCCCAGCTCAGCCTATGTCCAAAAATTAGACGTTCTTATATATATATATATATATATATTTATATATATATATATATATATATATATATATATATATATATATATATATATATATATATATAAAGATTGTACTCATTTGAGGACTAATGTACGTTAAAGGAACTATGTGAACGGATATTGTAAAAAAAAAAAGCCAAAAAGAAAAAATAAAAACAACAACAACAACAAGCACTAGAGTGCTGTTTTGAACATCGAAGAACTAAATCTTAAGCATTTATCCCAACATATAAGGGGAAAAATTTCAACTTGAAACAAACGTTTTCGTAGATCTGGTTCACACTTGTGACATGGCGACGTAAGAAAATGGATATAATGAAGCAAAGATCACTTTCCTTTAGGGTTGTAACGATTCATGTTCCTTGCGATTCGATTCGATTTCGATTATTGCCTTTCGATTTCGAATATTTCGATTCGATTACGCAAATGTTTCTTGCAGATAGTTTTAGACGTATCTGTTGTACCGTCTTTAGCCGGAAAACCATAATACTTCCACACAGTTGATCCAAAAGATGCAGGTAGAATCACGACTGCTTGGTCGTTCGTCGCCATGTTTGAGAACGTGACAATGAGCGTGTTGCACATGGTTTGCCTTATTCTGAAATTCTCAAGGGGTGGTAGAAAGGCAGCAATTTTAACAGGCAACACAAAATGGTGCACGAACTGCAAATGCCTTTGCTCGTCAATCAAAAACGCAGATTTTAAAGAGTTCTGAATTCTGATTTCACAATATAATAACTCATTGAGGGCACCCTGGAAAAGGTATGCAAAAATCGAACCAGAATAGAAATCTGGAAACAAAGAATCGTGAATCGAACCGAATGGTCATAATCGCGATTAATCGAGAATCCGATTAATCGTTACACCACTACTTTCCCTCATGAAGTTGTTTATGTTATTATGTTCCTATTATGTCGTTATGTTGTGTTGTTCACACTGGGACATAAAACATCGATATATAAGTTGTGTTTTGCATTTGCGTGACCTCGCCGTCATGTCGTTGTGTTGCTAGTGTGAAGCAGGCTTAACACGATGCTAAATTCAAGAGTCGAAGTTTCACATCCTACCTCAGGGGGTTCCCCTGCGTAGAGAGGCAGCTGATAGGAGCCGGTCAAAACATAGCCCTCGTTAAACACTTGAACAGCGGTCCAAGCCTGCAAAGAAATATACTGAGTTAACTTTTGAGTTTACTGCGGATTCAGGTTGAGCGTTTAACGGTCTTAGTTGTCGCGTTCGTTGTCACGGTTGATTGATTGCGTTGCGAGGCAAAATGACAGCCGTTGCTAGGCGGGAATGACGACGTTCTGTCTGGGAAAAAGCACGTTGTCGCTCGTCTAGCGATTTGTTTTTTAGAAGAGTTATTCGCGTCTTGTTGCATCTTACTAGTGTCATGGCGATAGAAATCAAGATTGAATATTCCTACTATAATACAAAGAGAATAACTCCAGTATTTTTTGTTGAGGAAGACCTGATGAGCCTAGAATACAGCGCGTTTGTAGAACGCATTGTGAGTGAGGTTCCCCACCTTCGAAAGATGAATTCATTGCGAGTCACAGTAAGGGAAGATGAAACTGTTGAAGAGGTAGACTTGTCTAGAAAGTATTTCAACTTACAGATGAAAGGATTATTGGGAAAAGGAGCTAAGAGCATCAAAATAAGAGTTTTCGAATTTGATTCGCCAGCTGTTAATGCTAGTAGAGCACAAAACACAGCAACGGGAACTGAAGAGCGCGAGCTAACACGAACACAGACAACACATGCACGAAGATCACTGATTATGCCGGGACAGAATGCAAGCGGTGATAAAAACGGTCAAAACGACTCTCCCGTGTTGCTTCCTTTACAACGGTACGCTAAAAAGCAAACGGAAGCCGTAAACGAGATAAAAAATGAAGTCCAAGCAAAACGTCAAGAACTAATGAAGCTTGATGACAAAATTAAACGAGCATCGGAGCAGAACCGGGGGCATTTAACCGCGTGCGGAAACTGCCATCTAAAACTTGGACACACGAGAAAGATTTGCACCTTTAGCCCATGTAAATCTGCCTTTTCATGCGGTTCTTTATCAAAGCATAATAGTGAAAAGTTAGAAAGATCGAATTTAGAAAAAGAGATTAGTCGCCTCGAAGTAAAACAAAGAACGGTAGTCAAAGATTTAGAAAACGCAACTCGAGCAGCAGACAAGGTTGTCAATTCAGCTTCCAGACAGATTGAGAATGTTATTGTAAGTGAAATGCCAGATAGGTACACTTCTCACGGGCTAAGAAACTGGGTTCTTTTGAATAAAGATGTGGTAGTTGTGCAAAAACAGTTGAAGGGGAAGCTCCCATCACGTGAGAATGTGAAAAAACTACTCGATAACATTGTTGTTAAAGGCACTACTCACACTACGACCTCATTTACTAGCTCTACTGATACTTCAATTGACTGTGATGTTCGCAAACAAACAGATCACAGGATGAGTTCGCAAAAGAGGCTACTTTCGGAAGAATATGCAATAAAATTTCCAACAGAAAAAAAATCATGCATGACTATGTGTACACAAGAAGAGAATGACTTTAGGCTTGCATTGAAACTACAACAAGAAGAAATTGATTCACCAAATGACTGTGAGATCTCACCAGCATGCTCCGAACTGATTTATACAACTGCGCAAGCAAATAAAGAACCTGTTATGGATGTAAACTCAGCTGCATCGGCCGCTGGCGTCGGCACAGAACCTACAGAGTTTCCAGAGTTGGAATTTCAAGCAAACGCTGCGGCGGCTCTGTTAGAACTGCAACGCAGATCTTCATGTCAGAAATGACTCAAAGGAACTATTATTGCCTTGAAAACGTTGATTTAAAAATAAAACTGTGGTGTTAAAAGATTATTGACTTTGCATGCGACTTCAGTTGTGTTGACGACATTTTCTTAGGTTTCATTTCATTACATGTTTATTTATTAGCTCGGGATGAAAGAAAACATTTTGTACTTGAGTTTTTAAATCAAGTTTTCTAAAGTTAATATTAAATTGTTTTGTTGCGTTAGACTATGCCTGTATTGTAAATTTTTGTCTCGTATTTTATCGCCGGAAATTTGTTTGCTACGGTCATCCGCGAAGTGACCAAAATCTGGCGAAATTTTTCTCTGGATTTCGATGGGTACTCTTCATTTTACATGTAATACATATATTCTGTAGCAGTAGACAGTATTTAACATCGCTCCCCCACTAAAACACTTCTTAAGAAATCTGAAACAACACTTCTACCTTGGTTGTTTTTTCCAAAGACAAGTGTTTATTTTTAGAAATTGTTATCGCAAATAAGATAGGATTGACAAAGATTCACATCAGGTTATCTACAAAGAGGGTCTATTATAGGGGGTCCCACAGTCCGCAAACCGCCATAGTTTGTTCTTCCTAGACCGCAAACCGCTTTCGTTTTTTCCTCAAGACCGAAACCGCCGATAATTTCTGGACAGTAAACCGCCAGATAAATGCGAATGTACCCGCAAACCGACACTAAAAAATGGCTTAAACCGCCAGCCCGCCAGAGTATAATAGACCCTCTACAAACAACTCAGTTGCTGTACGTTTTGAGATTCCATGTAAATAAATCCCACACATCGCAAGACGTTAAAAAGACTGATTTAATAACGCTTTTAAAAAAACTGGAAATTAAAGTTTTAAAGGAAAAAATATGGTTTTTGCCACAAGGATTAGCGACAGTCTAAAATTAAAACAGTTTGCGGATTTACACATTTCCTGTCCAAATGTTTTTTTTTAAAAAATACCGGCTTTAGATCAGTCAAGAATTAAACATAACACGCACATTAATTTGTACAAAAATTACCAATGGATCTAGTGATGAGTATTTTTTTGAACCAATGCTAAAAATTATTTCACCGCAGTCTTTACAATTTTTACATGAAGCTGTGTAAACAACTTGATAGAACCGTCAAATATGAGCGAAAGCATACTGTAGACGTACTCATGATTCTTAGTATCATACTTAAACCCCTAAATAACCGGTAATCCTAAAGAATCCGTGCATGTCGCCAGGAGTGATAAAATTTATTGCAGTGTACAAGGATTCCTTTAAGTCGGTGTTTGTTAGTTCCCAAAGCTGATATTTCAGTAAATATTTCAGTTTGCCGAAAACATATTCAGTAGGATTAAAACCAGGGGAGTATGCAGGCATGTAAACCAACTCAATATTAAGATCGTCAAGAAATTCAGTTAGAACCTGTCCACCTTCGTGGTGATGAGTGGGACAGTTATCCATCACTATCGTGTCTCCGACCTCAAGGCAAGGTCTCATAGTTGCAGGGTTCAATGAGTTATATGCCTCCTCAAAAAACTGGAGAAAGTCTAATGTATTCGATGCTCCATCCACTGTGTTCATGTAATTTACTCCAGTTAGAGAGCACATAAGATTTACCGTAGTATTAGCGTTCTCGGCGTATCTTGTTACGTCGATAGCTCTTTCTCCAATCGGAGCGTGGCCGAAGTTGCGAGTACTGTTCACAGGAAGTTTCACGCCACATTCGTCAAAATATTTCAGCGTGTAAGGATCCTTGGAATGTAAGTAGTCGACAAACAGTTGAGTATAAGCCATATTTACTACAGTGAATCTTTCCTGGGCAACATGAGTCATTTTTTTGTAGGTAAACTTCTCGCCGCTCGGTAGTCTATTTCGAACGGCGCTGCACACTGCGGTTGTCGAAGTTACTCCATGCGGTAAATCGCCGCAGTCATACAAACAGTCGAGTATTTCCGCATATGTTATGGATGGTTTCTGCCTTTTGAGGACTTCAATGAGTTCAAGATCTCCATTAGATAAACGACTAGGATTTCCTTCTCCGTGTTTCACAGAGCTAGGAGTACCAGTCTCGCAGTAACGTTTCCAGATTTTGGAAACTACAGCTGATGAAACATTCAGCTCATTTGCGATATCCAGGAATCGGCCAGGAAATAGCATTGTTAGTGGGTCACCTCCTCTTTCAATGATTTTGTCGATGATTACATGCCTAAGATCAGAAGATAAAGGTCTTCCTGGGAGATATAAGCGACCACTCTTGCTTACGGTCCACATTTTCACAACGCGCCTTTTCCCATAAAGAACGTCGTCATTCCCGCTTAGCAACGGCTGTCATTTTGCCTCGCAACGCAATCAACCAACCGTGACAACGAACGCGACAACTTGAGACCGTTAAACGCTCAACCTGAATCTGCAGTAATAGCCTAATAGCGGTAGCCATACAGTGGTGATGTTCGTGAAACTGTGCAAGTAGCAACTTTCGAGCCTATAAATGAACGAATGGCATTATATAGCAAACATCAAATATGAAGGCGACACCTCAGGCAGCCGCTATCGGTTAATTGTAGTTCCAGTGAAAGTTCATGAGATTTGATTTATTGACAGGCGGTCAAGAAATCAAACTTGCCATTCTTGTGAAATTTTGACTTTTCTAGCCGTTATTTTGTCTGTTTAGTTCATATTTCTTTGCTTCTATTACTTTTGACTATAATTTCTTCTAATTTCAATATAATTAAAAAAGCTTAAAGCAAGCTCATGGCCATAATCATGAAAACACGATATTTCAGCCGAGATAGTGTCCCTTTAACTATGTAGAATATTAAATAAAGGACAAACAGCACCACGCAAAAGAACTGCTCAATAGCTTTTATGTGAATGGTCTGGTCACATCATAGTACTTCATCCATAGTTGTCAAAGTTAGAACCACCTTTTGCAGCATAAAAAAAAACAGTGAAGTGCTCTGTCTGCTGTTGCTTTTGACGGCCACATATTTCACAGACTTCAAAGTTTGAACAACTTTTTAGAGCATAATAAACGGCAAATTACCACCCAATACTTTCATGTGAATGGTCACACGTTAGGATGTCATTCACAGACTCAAAAGTTAGAACCACCTTGTACAGCATAATAAACAGTACCACAGGAAGGTACTGCTCAGTAGCTTTCAATTGAATGGTCACACTTTAGGATTTCATCCACAGACTCAAAAGTTAGAATCACCTTGTACAGCATAATAAACAGTACCACAGGAAAGTACTGCTCAATAGCTTTCATTTGAATGGTCACACTTTAGGATTTCATCCACAGACTCAATAGTTAGAACCACCTTGTACAGAATAATAAACAGTACCACAGGAAATTACTGCTCAATAGCTTTCATTTGAATGGTCACACTTTAGGATTTCATCCACAGACTCAAAAGGTAGAACCACCTTGTACAGCATAATAAACAGTACCACAGGAAAGTACTGCTCAATAGCTTTCATTTGAATGGTCACACTTTAGGATTTCATCCACAGCCTCAAAAGTTAGAACCACCTTGTACAGCATAATAAACAGTACCACAGGAAAGTACTGTGTGATAACTTTCATTTGAATGGTCACACTTTAGGAGTTTATCCAGACTAAAAAATGTAGTACCACCTTGCACAGCATAATAAACAGTACCACAGGAAAATACTGCTCAATAGTTTGTTTTCATCCACAGACTCAACATAGGGCACAGCAATAAACTATTCAAGGTTTGATTATGGCAGTTACGAGGTCAAAGAACACTAAAGGGCGTGGTAATTCGTACCTGTCCTTGTAAACTGTACTTTGTTTTACTCTGACTTGTATCCAGTGCTAACTCGTGTAAATGGATAATAATCACCATGAACCTATGGTACGTACGACGGGGGAAAACCTGGAGACAAAACAAAAGCATCGTTGTCAAAGTTTTCAAATATTATCAGTATTTTATACAGTATTAGTATACAATATTATATAGCAGTGCATAATAGAGGGGTTTGACTTGTCAGAACATCTTGTCCGTTCTGTAGCCCTAGTTTCAAACTATCCTTTTTGTTCTTTGTATTGAATTACTCAGTAGTCTTTTTATATCGTTATCGAATACATTCAGGCCCCGTCCACACGTATCCGGATATTTTTGAATCCGCAACTTTTTTGTTGCGGATTGACCTTCCGTCCACACGTATCCGGCGAATTCGGCTCACGAATCCGCAACTTTTTGAATTCGCTCTCCAGAGTGGAAATTTTTGAATACGCTACGAGTACGGCATCGTGTGGACGGTCAAATCCGGATATTTTTTAATACGCTGACGTAACAGTATCAGATCCAGTCTTTAACCGCACGAATATTCAACATGGCCGACCGAAATGTTATCGCTTCACTTCTACATGGACTTATTTGTAGTCTAATAACGTGTTTACAGTTGAACTTTGATTTGAACTTGGCCTTTGCGTATGCTTTTTTGGCAACATTTAAAGAGAAGCCCTGGCTGCTAGAGCGAATCCGGATACGTGTGGACGGGCAAATACGATTCGAATACGCTACGTGTGGACGCGAATATTTTCTAATCCGCAACAAAAAAGTTAGTTCCATCCATTGGGTTTGCAGATAAAATCATCGGTAAAATGTCACCATCCACTTTAACGCTGTTGAGTAGTACCTCTTAGTGATAAAGTTTATCACGTACATGGGGATGCGACTTTTGAGTCTGTGCATTAATTAATCTTTTACTTGGGATTTATCATTTACTATAAAAGTTATTTACGCTGTAAAATGGTCATTTTTAGACGAGAAAAGATATGGCCAAGACCTTTTAGCTAACTAACCTTAGGTCCTTCACGCCAGACAGGTGACGCCACACTACTTGAGAACAGTTGTCTCGTTACAAAGCTTAAAGGGTCCTCTCTTGTGCCCTGTGAATTGCAATGAAGATAAGGCAGAACAAATCAAATCAAAAGCAAACTTCACATTACAAACCCAAAAATATATGTGGATACGTTATTATAGACGACCTCGCCGCCGTTGTTTACCTTTATCAGTTCCCATGCACACTTAGTTAATGCTTTAAATATTAAGAAACATTTTTGACGCAGTACGTTGTGGGAGTCGCAGTGGATCGATCAAGACAAAGTCGCTCGGCCTAATTACAAGGTCTTAGTACGTTGTGAGCAACATCTACTCATTGTTCGAAGCATTTGTGTTTGTAAAGTAGCTCATCCTAGTAGTTTATCCAGTGTTTCTTAATTTAAAAATGTTCTTTTACGTCCTTACTCTACACTTTTTTTATCCGTTTTCTATGTTGATAAGACCTGTACGTGGTCGACAGTAAGAACCTGTCCTTGCGCACAATGATCTTTAACTTTTAGACTTCTACATTAGCATATTCTTATTTTGTATATTGTTACTTTTTTTTCGTAATCTCTACGGGGAGGTGCCGAGCATGGGTACTGATATCCTGTTCGCGCCTCGTCCGTTTAAGCAACCTTTGTTTATGTGTATTCTTTGTGTGTGTTTGTAAGTATGTTATTTTGTGGTTATTCCAAAAAAAGTTGCTAAATAAGAGAAGGTATCCACCCTTTCAATAACCGAGGCCTGGTCTACCAATGCTCGTGTAAAGTAAGTTGCATAGGCACAATAAACACTGGGAACTCGCCATCAAAGGCCAAAAGCATTGCATAAAATAATTAGCCATCCCTTTCTTGCGACGTGTTTAAGGAATGGAGGAAGACTACCCGTAGGTTAGAAATAGGTGAGTGCTTCAAGTCACCTTGTAAAATGATCCAGGAGGCGACAAACAGTAAGTTACCATCGTAAAATTGGTCCATGGTAAATTCTGCGCGGCATCCACGGAGATCTGTAAAAGTAATAAAAAAAAAGTGTAAAAAGGTGCTACCTGGCACCAATCAACTTGGTTAACTATTAAGTCACTTCATGCGTAATAAATTTGATTATAAGATCCGCGGGCCTAATTCATGAAGCTTGGCCCTAGGTAACGAGGTGACCTAATTATTCTTGCAATGTAAAAATCAATCGTTACAAAAAAAAAAAAAAACATAGTATTTTGTTTTCGCGTCGGGCCCTCGATCTGAGGGTGGGTAGTTTGAGTTCCGGTGTTCGCTATCGCGTTGTTTCCAATGAAAGAAACTTGTTCTTCGCCGCCCTCTCTCTCAGGCTACACAAAAGGGGTAACCCTTCCCTTCTTCGGAGTACCATTCCATGTAGAGGAAGGGGGGGGGGGGGGGGGGGGATAGCAACAACAAACCTAGTGGCTTGATACTACAGACATATGGTGAGGCGCCAACAGTTGTGGATCATAGGACTCCATCCTGAATTAACTTAAGAAGGCTTCATGAATCTGGGCCCCGTTTACTTTTCTTTTATTTACGCCTTCTGATAGCCTAACACGTTATATGTGCACGTTTTTCTGTGTCATCTTTAAAACCTTCAAGTGTCCGACTATAAGTTTGGAGTAAAAATAAGCTAAATCAGTCGTGTTTAAAGTGTATATGACGGATATTTTTTTTATTTGCTTGATGGAATCTACATGGCGTTCTGAAAAGAAAATCGAAAAGAGTTTTTTTCGATATCGATTTTCTTTTCCGTGTTATAGCCATTTAAAAACATGAAATTTCACTACCGGTGAGTTACAAAACCGCGCAAGAAGAAAGACTGGAAATAGTCCGCTGTGACGTCAATACAAGAACGCCGGTGTCACGGTTTCTCGGTTCCTCGCATTTTTTGGTGCGCCCTGAGGAAGAAACATGGTTCTATTGAGGTGTGTTGTCTATGGTTGTAGCAACACGCACCAAAAACGGAGGAACTGAGAAACCGCGACACTGGCATTCTTGTATTGACGTGACAGTGGACTATTTCCAGTCTTTCTTCTTGCGCGGTTTTGTAACCCACCGGAAGTGAAATTTCACGTTTTTAGACGGCTAAATCACAGACAACAAAAATCGAGATCGAAAAACTTTTTTTCTTATCATATACACTTTCAAAAGAAAGTCGCAATATCCTAGATGCATAGAAAAATTAAGGTTTTCGATAAATTTCTACCTTTAATCCATGCATCACGTGGTAGAGTGCGACGTAACTAAGGTCCAGATCTCCGGGTAAAGCATCAATATTACGAGTGAGTCGAGTCTGGTATCACGGGAGATAAAATAATGGGAAGTTTTTGTAAGCAAAAAACGTTAAGAAAGAAATAATTGCAATTACAATTTAACAACGGAGCCAATGAAGAAAGGGGGCAATAAGGGACAGCTGGAGATAGGAGTGACCATTGTGATGAAAACTATTGAGCAGGACTTTTCAGTGGTTCTCTTTATTGAACTGTACAGTGGGGTTCAAACGTTTGATTCTGTGGATGAAATCCTAAAGTGTGACCATTCAAATGAAAGCGAACGAGCAGTACTTTCCTGTGAAACTGTTTATTATGCTGTTAAAGGTGGTTCTAACCTTTGAGTGTGATGATAAAATCCTGAAGTGTGGACATTTAAATTTAAGCTATTGAGCAGTACTTTCCTGTGGTACTCTTTAGCATGCTTCCCAAAGTTCTATCTTTTGGATGTACAGATTAAAGGCTGGTTCTTCACAGGGATAAAGTTATCACACGTACATGGAGGTTACAACTTTTGAGTCTGTGCATTACGTAATCCCAATGAAAGCTATTGAGTAGTACTTTCCTGTTGTGCTTGTTATTATGCTGCTCAAGGTGGTTCTGCCTTTGTGGTTCTACCTTTTGTTACCATGTGAATAAAAGCTCTTCAGCAGTCCTACCCGGTGGTTCTAACTTTTGAGTCTGTGGATGAAATCCTAAAGTGTGACCATTCAAATGAAAGCTATTGAGTAGTACTTTCCTGTGGTACTGTTTATTATGTTGTACAAGCTGGTTCTAACTTTTGAGTCTGTGGATGAAATTCTAAAGTGTGACCATTCAAATGAAAGCTATTGAGTAGTACTTTCCTGTGGTACCGTTTATTATGCTGTACAAGGTGGTTCTAACTTTTGAGTCTGTGGATGAAATCCTAAAGTGTGACCATTCAAATGAAAGCTACTGAGCAGTACTTTCCTGTGTTACTGTTTATTATGCTGTACAAGGTGGTTCTAACTTTTGAGTCTGTGGATAAAATCCTAAAGTGTGGCCATTCGAATGAAAGCTATTGAGCAGTACATTCCTTTGGCGTGGTTCGCTTTTTTAGTTTTTCTAACTATAAATATTTTGAAAGGACTACCTTGATCCAACTTTCTATCACCCCGTCTTTCTTCAGTTTCTGTTCTTGTCCATCACCAATCAGTTTGATTGCCTCCCGAATTCTGATAAGTTTTCTCTTAATCATACTGTGAAATATCTGGCATTCACCAAGAGAGGGTTCACATGAAAGGGAGTAATATTCCCCTGCAAACAGACAAACATAAAACTCAACAATTAGGCTAAATGCTCGTGTTATTCATGTACCTTAACACACAGACCCCTTAAAGTTTTTTCTTCGATTATTTTACGGTAGCTGTTCGTTTATCCTTGATACACATTTCGGTAAAGTTTGGGGGCAATAAGTTGCTATGGTGACGATGTATGACGTCATAAGAAGAAAGAGATCATAAGAAGCCATTTTTGAATAAAAATGCCTGTTTTCCACCTTTTTTTCGGTGAACACTAAAAAACAGCTGCACAATGTTTACTTGTATCAAAATTTGACATTAGGAGGGGAAAGTATTATACAACTCTAGCAAAAAATTATTTGCAATTTCTGCATTTTTGTGATAAATTGAATTTTTAGTAAAATCCAAGATGGCGGCCATATTGGATGACGTCACGAACCTCCAGCAGCGCCATATCCCATAATGTTTACCTTATCTTTTAGAGGTAAAATATTTCCGAAATATTGTAACACCGCCAAAGCGCAAGAGAGGAGTTGCATCCAAGCCCCCCCCCCCCCCCCCCTCCCCCGTACCACGGTGGGGGTATACATTGTGTATACATTGGGTATACATTTGCGTGTATGTCCGAGGGTTAGAATATATTGTTGCCATGGTAGATTCAGCAAGGTGATTTATCATTGACTCTGGTACTTAATGTTTACTTTTCTTTCACTCGAAAGCACTAGAATGACTCAAAAGTCTCAACCAGTGAAAGTCCTATTTTCGAAATTTTACGATGTATCATCACAAAACACAGGTTCTCGTAAAACACTGACAGGGCAATGTATTTCTTACCATCTGCATAACTTGGTTTAGGTTGAAAGAGCCCTTCGGCTTCCCATTCTGTTTCACGGAACTCCGCCGCCTGTACAAAGATGGCAACAACTTTCATAATTAAGCCTGGTTTTCTCTATCGACATAAGCATAAGCTCAAGCATAAGCGAAAGCATAACAGCGCTTTATATCCAGTAAGAGAATAAACATAAGGATCAATCTTATGCTTATGTAAAATTTCGTGTTCACTTGAAGTATATTCTTCTGTTTCTGCTTATTTCGCAAGTGAAAACCTGACTTTATTCACTTATATTTAACCTGTTATTGGCAAAAAAAAATGAGCTTAGAGGAGGTGAGCCGTAGATCCCGAAGGATCTCAATGCGTTTGACGTGTACAACGGTGATGTGATGTAATCGTGATGTTAAGTTCTGACCACACACCTCGCAAATGAAATGAACAGTTACTGGACTAACTTGCTTTCCTTATCTCGCAATAAAAAGAAAGCTTCGAATCAGTAAACGAACAACTAAATATAACTACAACGGTTTGTAAAATTTCGCCGAATAACAATACCAGCTTCCGATGGTCACCCAACCAACTTTACAGTTCAGTTTACCGAAGTTAGTCAGACTTTAGAAATTTATAAACCAAAAACAACAAACAAAAAACAAAAAAACAAAAAAACAACGAACAAACAATCATGTACCTCTTTTGGTCTTCCATTAGGATGACAAGCTGCTTGAACAATCCTTACCAATAAACTCGCACAGGGCACGGGGCTGGTGAAGCAAAAGAATAGCTGAATTCATCATCCAAATGTAAATGACAAGCACAGGGACGGTAAGTTTTAGCAGTCAGTAATCCCATTGGCATACTGCTATCAAAAATTTGAATCGGTTATCACAGAAGTCTTTCAAACGGTCATATCTTAAAAAAAACTCTTACAAAAAGAGATGGGCAAGCAATGATAAACATAATGGTGGCGATGACGAACACATGAGATAACGATGAGGATGATGAGGAGAAAGAGGATGATGATGTTGATGATGATGATAACGATGATGATGCTGGTGATAAAGATGATAATAAATAACAATAATAATAATAAATACATTGATATAGCGCTAAAATTATGTTGACGATGATGATGATGATGATGATGATGATGATGATGATGAGAGTAATAACAACGTTTTGTTTTTCTCTATCCTTTTCATTTTCTGTGGGAAAACGACCCATGACAATGCAAACAAGCAGCGCTATGAAGTGTGGTTATACTTACGATAGGCTTTGAGTTATACTTTCGTGTAATGGTTGAGTGAGGTCTGGGCTGCCACCGTATATCCGTATTTGATGACAGCCTTCGTTTAAAGCCACCTAAAACATAACAGCTTTTTAAGTAATGCTCCAAATAAGAACTATGGTAAACTTCATTGTTCTGCGGCATTGGCTCTTTCCCACATAGAATATCTTTGCTTTCAAGAATAGAGGAGGATCTGATGGTTCATAATTATATTTCATTATAAAAATAAAGAAAATCCATTTGCGTCACATAAATTGTAGGAAATGTTCGTGCTTAACCAATCAAAATAGCAGAAAACAATAGCTAATAATTTTGCTTCTTTGTTGAAGTTCCCCAAATACAAAATCTTTTAAAACTTGCATGTTGTGCGATTGGGTTTCAAATTACTTTAAACCTTAAAAAAATTCGACTTAATGCACCTTGAAACTTAACTTTTTAGCGGTTTTTGAGTCTAGGCCAATGAGATCACTAGTTGAAACAATGAAAACAGTTTACATTCCATCGTGCATTGCCGTTCAGCACTGTCCTTCTTATGCGGATCATTACTTAATTAAATTGTTTTTCAATAACGAGCTTAACTAAATAGAAATGTCATTAAAAAACACAAAAGTAGGTGAGTGATTATCTTACTTCTCGAGTAATGCTTGTAGTTATTTTTGTCTCAATCCAACTCAACAATGCACGAGGAACAAGTTTACTATATCCTTTATAAAATGTCCTGTGATCTGCGCGTGCTCATACTGATGACGTATTATGGGTACATTATAACTCGACAAAGCACGTGCCTTACATCATGCACATGCTTGATCGAGATACAGTTGACCAATCATAGTGTTTTTTGACCAATTTATAATTACCGTATTTCCTCGAATAATGGCCGTCCCTTGATTAATAGCATTATTTCGAGTTGACGTCATGGTTGCAGCGCGCAGGACATGATGGGATCGAAATGCGGACAAACAAGAAAGCACTTTCATGTGTTTTGTCTTGTTTTCCTGTGCAATAGTGTTTTGTTGCATTCCTTTTTGTCATTCTTCAAAAATAACTAACATCGAGAAGCGGGTGAAGCAATGCGAAGCAGTCGAATCGAAATGTTTGTCCGCATTTTGATCCCATGATGCTTTGTGATAGTCTATTTTTATCATTCGGAAAAAATGCTATTGCCTCCCCCCCCCCCCCCCCCCACCTCGAATAATCACCCCCCTTTGGTAATATTTCAAATAATCGCCTCCCTCGATTAATCACCCCCTTCCCTTCCCTTTTCTTTCACATCCTCCCAGCCAAGTTAAAAATTCACCTCTTGTACAGGCAAAAAAAAAATACAATTACAGAAAAGTTACAAAAGCACAGGTTTCATATGTTTTTTTCTATAGTGACGTTCGTGTATTTGACTTTTTACTTTATTTCATGGCGCTCTCTAATTAGCACATTAGCACCTTAGCACTATTGAAATAATCGCCTCCCCTCGAATATTCGCGCCCTTTTGATGTTAACATATTAATAATAGCCCCTGGCTATTATTCGAGGAAATGCAGTAGTTATAAACTATTAGCTGGAAATATATATTGTTTACGCTGTTAGTATTTGGAAACAGCAATCGGTGTTTGCAGTCAGGATTCATGAGGCCAGACAATTACAAAGTAGGAGTGTTAAGACCAACCTTGGCGGCTGAACTGCTAACGGAAGGCTGATTTGTTGTTCCAACCTCAATATAAATGGGTAAAAACCCATATCCCATGCAGCAGAGATTCTTTGATATCATATCTACAGTGTAAAGTTTTAACATAAGGGTGCTGGATGGAGGAAAGACTGGTTCCCGGTATTCTATTCTGGCGTTGTACTCTGGATTGTAGATATCGGAGTCGAGATCAGCTTGTACGTCAATGTCATTACCGATCCTACACAACATAAATAAATTGTTACTTTTACAAAACAGGATATGTTTGTTGTAAACGTAATTAAGCTAGTCCGATCCACTACGAGCGTCAACTTTGCATTCAAAACTGATTCAAATTCTCCACAATATTACCCCGGTCTTAGATGTTTTCTTTCTTTAAATACATATTTTCAGAATCAACTCTATGTACATTGAATAGTTGAATGGTAAAATATTTCTTCTTTTGAACGCGCTTTAGTGAGTAATAGAGCTGAGGATATTAAAATTTACAAAATGTTATTAAACTATTCAATGCACGCAGAGTTGATTCTGAAAATATGTATTTAAGGTTAGAGGCACTTTGACAATTTACTCCCACTTCAGCCACTTCAAAACATACCACAATAATCATTGCGATTGCTTCTTAAAATCATAAGGCGATCAAAGGACCGGATACACTTTGGAACACGGTAGCGTGTGTCCATCGTTGATTCTTGAACCTCATCATATCACTTCCAATTGCTGCATGTTTTAAGTCCGAAAACAAATGATGGAAAAGGCAGTGGCCTCTGACAACAACTTAGATCGCTATATTTTCCATATGAATAATACGTTTCTTTATTTACCTCGTGTAGTTCTTGTCCAGTACTCTCCCGGCCACCTGGAAAGAAGTCATGGAAAACTCGGTCAGTCCGAAATGGTCATACAGAAACGAAACACCAAACACCGACATCTGCCTTTTTAAAGTTCTCTCTCACCTGGACGACCATTGAGAGGCTACAGACCGTTTTCATCTGCGTTTAAGCAGATTGTTATTAGGGCTTTGAGAACAACACCGTAGATAAGATTAGGCAAACTTTGTATGCGTCCGTCATTTTGGTGTACCACTTTGGTACACCAACATGGCAGCTCAATATTTTTATAAGTGTTTTTGTTCAGTTCAAAGATTCAACAACCTCCTCGCTTTGGAAAAGTCTACAAACTGCGTGAAAAATATTTGTTTTTTGTTTAAAATGCTTTATCTCCAAAGCAATGTAAAGTATTGACATGAAACTTGGCACGACGATTCCTATTGCTGATTTGACGAACCTGTTAAAAGAAGAGCCCGGTAGAATAGGTTGTTTAAATTTTAGAACTTTGATGACGTCGGTGAAAACAAAGAATTGACTGCTCACCTTTGAGACAGTTACACTGTCTGGAAGGAAACGAGCACCGTCTATATACATATCAAAACCATTCCCTCCTTCAAACTCCTCTGTCAGAATAGAAGGTCTGCCATTCTTAATCCACACATTCTGGAAAACAAACGAACGAAAAACTCACAATACCAGAAAGAAAATAATGGTTTCTATCTCTAGGTCGCTGTGACTGTCGACACAACTCCTCGAATGGCCAGTCTTTAAGTATATGTTGTATATATAAAGGTTATTTAGCGACAAGTTGTGCAAAACGGCAAAGGTACTTCTACGAGTCAATTTGAAAAATCGACGAGTAAGATTGACCAGCATTATTACACAACTTTTCGCTGAATAATTTGTTTATTACACGACAGTGATCTCCTCCCAAATCTATGTTTTTGAAAGTGATTTTCCCAGCGCGCCCTCAGAAGAGTGTAACAACGTGTCATATTTGCCTTCGTTTGTGTGCATATTCGCATGTTTCGAAAAATAAAGGTATATTTAACAGTTGTTAATCTTCGAGGATGAGCCGGACATGAGCTGATATATATATATATATATATATATATATATATATATATATATATATATATATATATATATATATATATATATATATATATATATATGTAACCAACGAGGCGCGTAGTGCCGAGTGCAGTGGTTATACACTGCTCATATCCGGCAAATCCGAGAAGAATAACTATTTTAGAAAAAAATTTTCAAACACTCAAGAACATCTTTTCGAAGTTTTTGAATGTTACGAACGTCGAGAAAATGAGTAAATAACGCAAGCGTTTGAGTTTAGCCCAAAACGTTTTTTTCAAAATTATGATGGCGTGATTTGCGCGCGCACAGCACAGCTCGATGTAAAACAAACCGATCAAACACTTCGTCATCTTTCATATTTGGTTAACTTAAGGATAATGGCTCAGATCCATAGAGGAGAGAACCAATCAGATATTTAAAAAATGACTATCCAGAGGTTCAAATTAACTAAATTAGTATATTAACGTGTATAGTATATATGTTATGATATTCAAAGGATTTATTTGGCACACTGGCACATTGAAGTACGTTGTTACCCAACCACACTCTCAATATTGACAAACATTATCCTGCAATACTGTCAATACTGCACGACATTTTTCGCGATCTTGCCGTAGACTTGTCTGTATTCCAGGCACATTTGCCTTCTTACAAGAGCAGATATTTAGCCCGCCGATATGAAGTCGGCTATTGTGCAGCGATCAGATGGCCCAACAAGATCTACCCTGATTTCGCCCAGGTAAAGAATCTGTACTTTCACTTTAAAGCTAAATTTTTGCTTATTGTTTGCCAAACACTATAGATATTGTCAGAAACTTCAATCCAAAACGTGCAATTTTGAAGAATTTATTGGAAAATTGAATTTCAGGCTCAGTATTATTTTAATTCATTATAATCTAGAAAAAGGGCAATTGCTTCTCTCTTTGTCTAATATGGATCTAGTTAATTATAAGTATCAGTTGTATGCTCTAGATATATATATATATATAATCTCCTTATATATCATTATATATCATTGAAGCAAGCAATTAAACGCGCAATTTATTTATTTTTAAGCTGTACCATTATTTTTTTCTTTCCTACTTGCAATTTTTTTCCAATGCTTAATCTCCTTCTATATCCTTTTTCTTTTATGTGTAACGATTGTAATGTGTAAACGTAGTGTAAGATTAATCAATAAAGATTTTTTCAAAAAAAGCCTGTACTTTCACCATAAAATCGGCTAATGTGGCCAAGGGTTTAGAGAAACGTTTTTTGTTACCTCAGGAAGGTCATTTTCAAGCAGAAATTCCTCCGGAGAGCTTGGCCTCTCTGGTGGAAAGTCAACTGACGAAAAAATGCTGATCTTCAACGAAGCATCTCCATAAGAAGCCCACTGCTCCGGATAAGGGCCCTAAAATAATAGATAATATATTTAATACGGGCAAAGCGAAATGACCAGTTGAACTATTTGCAATACGATATACTAAAACACGGTAATTAGTTCTTGGACTTTGCAAAAAAAAAAAAAAACTTGCAAACACAGTAGATAGACTTCCTTGCAATTACGATGAATGAAACATCTGGTTTCTTACCCGTAATGGAATGTTAGGAACTTCTACAACAGGCGGAAAAAAGAGTGGAAGATTGTGCGAGCCGACATTAAGATGTGTTGATCCACCTCGACTGTCTATAAGAAAAAAAAACAAGAAAAAAAAAACAAAAACAAAACTAATTCAAACTGTTCTCTGGGATATTTAAAGTAACTAACTCTTTAATCACGATCTAGTTGTAGTTTCTGCAGTGAGTTATTGTTGTTTTGTCCTCTTTTATCAAAGTAATGCATATACATTGCAATGTATATAATGTACATACATCGGCGATGGAGGTGGAAGAAACCTTATTTTATTAATGGCAACTCCAAGGTGGGACAAAATGGTTCAATTCCTTTTGTTTTGTAATGACACAATATTTATTACCTTCTTACAATCCACAGTTTTCTGTGCAACGTCTGGAACAATGTACATGTATCAAGCCAAAGACATACAGCATCAATGTGTTAATTAAAAATACCTCGCGATTGTCGACTAAGTCTAGATGCATGCGAGCCCGTGGTCAACGCCAGCGGTAACGCAGTCCAAGCCGCTAGTCTGCTTTCGTCCAAAAGATTGCTCACCGGCGCTGTGGAATTACCAGTTGTTGTGAAATCGCCTGGCTGCAGATACAACCGAAAAACTGCAATGGAATTTGCATCCCAAGGGACATTGGTGAACTGCGCCTGAAAACAGAGACAAAGAATTAACATTTCAGTTAAAGGCGCTATGTCACCATTTTGGGTGACACTTTGAAAAGCCAAAAGACATCTTTATATCGTTATTTTTTTTAACAATGGACAACTTTATTTGAAACAATACAGTATTTACATCACTGCATTACAATATGATACTACACGGACTACAGAGATGTACGATTACATTTACAAATTTACTAATACTAATTACAGAAGAACTGTCCACTTTATATCATTATCAACGAAAACCCAAATATAAGGGTCCAGTTTTGTTTAAAATTATTCTACTAGTGCTCTAAGAATAAAAATAAGAAATAAGTGACTTGGACTGCAGATGGCCAGGATGGAAATGGATTGCATCTTGAAAAAAATGGACTATTTTTTTTTTTTTCAGTTTATCACTTTGTTTTGGAAAACTCGCTCAAACTGATTATGGTTTATTTTGTCATCGATAATTCACTTGATATCTTCCTCTTAGTGTTCTACCTTACCTGTATAAGCATTTTGTGTACGACAAAGGACGTGAAAGGCACTTAGTTTTAATTTAGGGAAGTTTTGACACCAAAACCTCAAAATCAACATGACAAGCTCCTTTTAGCTTTTCATGCTGCTGTGCCCTGGGGTGTTTTGGAATTGAACGGCGAAAAATAAATTAAAAAAAGAAAAATTAATAAACAAATATAGAGTGTCAATGAATTTAGCACAAAAGCACCAATTCACCACTCCAGAAATTTCAGGCAGACTGAACACCTGCATTCGGCGCTAGGCTTTCTGGGATCGTTTGGGTAACTAGCGTTGGTTACGATGGATTGATGGTTTCCAATGGCAACCATTGACCAATCATGGCTCATGTTGGTTACCCAAACGATCCTAGAAATCTTAGGATTCGTTTTCAGTATTTGTAACCTAACAGCCCCTGAAGCTATGTCAAGTTACGAGAGTCGATTTTTCATCAACTGGGTATTTTCCCACCCGTCCTGTATCCAAAACGATGTGTGTGACACCACAATATTTCTTTGAATTTCTGACAACGGCAGGAGGCTCCTGACAACGGAGATTCATAATCTATCTAGCTGTGGCAAAAGTTAAAAAAAAAAAAAACAGTTGTAAAGAAAATTTCGCACGAGCGTCCTTAAATACATGTTTTAAAAAACAATGTTGTGTGCGGTGCCAGTTGAGTACGGATCACATGTTTGAGAGATGCCGAGTTTTATTCATTTCTATTCACTATTATTTCGTTTCCCTTTTTATGTCAATCATACCACGTTTACCACAAAACAAACCCATAAATCGTGGCACCTCTATTATCGATATTAAAGTTTTTAAGGTGTTATAACCAGTCTCCCTCAACATGCCTCGTGTTGAATACTCGCGTTTACTTCCCGCAGTGTTTCATATAAACTCAGTACATAAATATTATTATACCACATAGTATTTTAGAGTGCGAATATAAGCACCAAAACGAGTGTAAATGACACGTTATTACACACGCGTGCTGGAGAAAAAAAATTTCAAAAACTAATAGTCCGTGGGCCAGTAGACGAAACCCTCCCCCCCGTCGGGGAATTTTGGGGACATATACCGTTTTGAAGCATAGCCCGAGGGTGTTTCAAATCAGGTTGTTCGCACTTCTCAAGTGGAGGCGTTTGGCCGTACGGCCGCATTCTTTATTTGAAGCAAAATACCACAGGGTACCCAAGTCGTAATTTTTGAAAATTACTCTTAAAACCCCGGAAAAGGCACATAAAACTCTAAAATGTGTATGCTAGCTCAATCTGTTATAGTTGAGATGTACACACACAAATCTCACATATTAGCACTCACAGGGAATTGCAACATAATTATGCTCGATATACCACAGTCCACCTACTCATTCTTCTCAATCTGGAAGAAACCCACCCTGGAGCCAAGGAACTCCTCACAAAAAATGGTTTCAATGTCAACCGATCAGAAGTCCCTTCCAGTAGGAACACAGTAGACATCACAATTGAGCAAACTATCAACAGGCATGCGAAATCCTGTTCTGGAATCATAGGATTCATCAGAAAAAAGTCTGCGTATCCACTGTTTTCGCACTGAAAATGACCGAGCTTGAACTTGTGTTATGGTAGGAATCGAAGAGCTTCCCGAGCGATGAAATCTTGCTTCGAAAAACTTCTCATCTGTCTATATAATGCATATCTTTAAAGTTAGGCTTTTTCAAACCACCTCGCTAGGGAGTTTAGTCAGGTTAACTTCCATGTCTGTCAATCATCTCAGTCTGCTTATGCGGTAACTTTTCTGAAGGTAAACTGTAAATTCATTGTGACAGCTTTAAATTTAAGATACAGAAAAGAAAATTAAACGTTGTGTGTTCACGTTCTCCATAAAATCTTTGATCATTTGACGTTGTTGTTTTGCAGGGGACAGCGAGGAAATGCACCAAAATATAAAACGCACATGCAGGAATTGTTTTGGCTGTAGTTTCTTGATTGGCTAAGCCTGAAAATTAGACGACAATCTCTTTTTCTCAACATAGAATTTATTAGCCTAAGTCGACTTGAAATACGCCTTCCAACAGCTAAACTAAAACTTGAGATGCTACTTGATAGTCTTTTTGAAGTCGTCCGTGACTCCAGAATCGTAAACCAAACCGCAGAGAGCTCGTTCCCTGTGGAAATCGAAATTGTGCGCCTACATGCTTTTAGCTGCACAGCTGTACTGTCATTGGTATAGTGCGCCCCCAATAAGTACGGGGTAGACCTTACTTTAAACTGCACTTGGATCCTTTTGTTTTACGCATATCGACAGGGCGACAAAGAAACCAAAAACTGTGGTCATTAAAACGTTCACACTCCAAGTACGAAAGTTACACTTGGGTGATTCCGCACAAACCAAAAGCATGTGTCATTCAAAAAGATGTTTTTGGTAAAAAAGAAGGGAAATATGGAACTTATAGAAAACGAACCACTGCAAATTATTTAACATTCTAATTACATTCAGCTGATATTAATTTTTACCTCTTTGATGCATTTTACAAAGAGATTTGAACGTTTAAATAAATCAGACGAGTGCTTCTCTTGAAACGTAAGTCAGTCAGGCTTAGAAAACGCTCTTAGAAGGGAGTTCACACTACGAGTATCTACCAAGTTCACTTCAAGTGCACTTAAAAGCCCTAATGAGAACCAGCCTATTGTTTTCACCTTCAAACCTTGACTGTTTTGAGGTGGTCAACAGTGACGTCACTTTCCGACAATTTTCCCGATCGCTCTACGATTATGAAGGCCAAAAAGTCGCATTTTCAACTTCCAATATCTCTGCAGGCAGGGGCAGTACGCAGCACTTACAAGGTCTTCTCTGATTTGCTGAGCGTGAAACAATAGAACAAACAACACAACAATGGACCCTAGCCCTGAAAACAATAGAGCTGCGTGATATCCAGGTCCATTGAAATTAGAGGTTGTTAAGAGCTGTGTGGTATCTGGCGTTTCAAACTTCACAATGTGTTTATTTGCTACCCATTAAACATAAAATCATTGCACCAATATGGGACTAAAAGAAAAATTGTCTAATTTTTGGTTCCTTTAATCTTTAATCTGTGACGGTCTTATCTCCTTGTGCGTTGTAGATACTGGATCATAAATATCAACCAATTCCTTCGTGTCTTGCAAATAACTCGCCCGGGTGTGCCTAGTTTTGAACCAGCGATAATAAGGAGACTCATTTCTGCTGAATCCTATGATTTCAGAACGAGACTTGGCATGCCTTTGATAGTTTGCTTAATTGTGATGTCCACTACGTTCCTACTGGAAGGGACCTCTGATTGGTTGACACTGAAACCATTGTTTGTGAGGAGTTCCTTAGCTCCAGGGTGGGTGTCTTCCAGATTGAGAAGAATGAGTAGGTGGACTGTGGTATATGGAGCATAATTGTGTTGAAATGCCCTGTGGGTGCTTGTATGCGGAATTTTGGTGCGTGTACATCTCAACTATAACAAATTGAGCTAGCATACACATTTTAGAGTTTTATCTGCCTTCTCTGTGGGTTTCAAGAGTGGTTTTAAAAAATAACGACTTGGGCGTCCTGTGGTATTTTGCCTCAGAAAAACAATGCGGCCGCACGGCCAAACGCCTCCACTTGAGAAGTGCGAACAACCTGATTTGAAACACCGTCGGGCTATGCTTCAAAACGGTACATGTCTCAAAAATTCCCCGACGGGGGGGTTGGGTTTCGTCTACTGGCCCACGGACTATAAGACTTGGGGAAAAAGACTGTCGTATAGTTTACGTCATATTCAGCGAAGAGTTGTATAAAATTATAAAGCCTAAAGGCCTAAAGATTAGAAAAAATAAAAACTGCCTCGTAAAAAAATGAGCCGTATTACACAACGTTTCGCTGAATAACCTCTATATTCAGTGCATTTTTGCAATAATCCAAAACCATTTAAACATCATTTCTGAAAACACTTTCAATCAATGCCTGATTTAGAAATTGAAGTGTATTTGTAAAATATTCATTTTATTAGCAACAGCTTCTCTAGTTGTCACAAAACAATGCCGAGTTATTAATCTTTTGACAAGTCTGCACCGTATGTCAAAACCTATTTAAAATCGGCCTGAAGTTTATGACGACTATACTTTTTTATCAAAATAATGAAATGTTTACAAAACAGTGCAAAATTTAAAAGGAGGGGGAAATTCCTGCATATTTTATACCATGCAATATTAATTCGTGGTGGGGATCACATTGAAACCGCAAATAATAGATTATTGGGAATATATTTTTTTAAATGCATGAAAAACCCATATTTGACAAATTAGCGCTGGTAGAACGAGAATAGGAAAACATTTCATTAAGAAAAGGGTCTTTTTTTTTTCAGGAAAGACAGATAAGGAAACATTAATCAAAGCATGCGCATGCTTTTTTTTTTTTTTTTTCAATTTAATGGAAGAAACCAGATCGAACTTATTACAAAACGCTGTGTGTGTCTACCTTCGTTTACAAGCACCTGATCATTTGAAATGGTAAAATAAGCCTTCAGTATTTTAATTTTCACGATTAGCAACTGAATTTTAATTACAGGTAGTTTTTCACTTCCTTCCAAACCAATAACACGCTAAAAGCGTTCGGATGATAAAGCGATATGCTGCCTTCTGGAATAACAACACTGCCCGAAGGGATTATTATAAACATGTCTCCCCGATTCCATAGTAAAGATAATTTGGAATAGCTGCCGCAAAAAAACTCTCTGAGCCAATTAATTATTTAGGGCGCGATTACGCGGTCTCCAGTCTGCTCATGTTTGTGAGCGAAGAACCAATTGGAATATTCAGGAATCGTTAAAATAATGCACCTTGCTTTTGTAGCAAAACCCTCTCCTTTGCAAAAAACAAAAGCACCTTTAAAATATTAACGTCGATCGGGCCAAACTTTTCCAACCCATGAACGCTATTCGACCAACCGACGTGGTTAAAAATTAAAAATATCTGGCGTGATATCAAGGGGATGTTTAGCGAACGTTTAAGTTTTACGACATATTTGATGTTTTGGTTGGTGGCAAAACACCGCTTAATTTGATTTATGCTCGAATGCGACAAGAAAGACACGTCTAATTTCTTGTTGACTGACATCGAAGCGAAGACATCACCAAAGCAATATTTCTTCTTCGTCTAAATAAAATAAATCGCTTGTGCTGGCATGGAAACGCTACGAGAGTCCGACGAGGATATGGATTCCGAGAACGAGGTTCTACCGTATGCGTACGAAGGTGGACGAAACGAAAATGGCGAAAGGCACGGGAAGGGTAAAGCAAGGCTCCCAAACGGTGATGTGTACGAAGGAGAATATAAGAACGGATACCGAAGTGGCTACGGTAAATACGTGTTTAAGAAGTTAAAAGGGAAGACGAGAAACGCGTGTTACTTGGGTCATTATGAAATCAACAAGAAAAACGGACAAGGGACGTTTTTATACCCGGACGGCGCCAAGTACGAAGGGAGCTGGAAAGACGATTTGAGGCACGGTTACGGCGCGTATTTCTATACAAACGGAGACTTGTATCGCGGTGAGTGGGAACATGACAGGAGGCACGGACAGGGGACTTATACGTATGCGGCGAGCGGCATGTCATATGAAGGGCAGTGGTATGAGGGGAAAAGATCAGGTAAGTCCTCACAAGGGAAGTGTATATAAGTATTAATTTGAAAAAAATTGGAAGAATGAAAAACATAAAGCGCCAATAAAAAACACTACTCGAAAGCTTTCATTTGAATGGTCACATTTACGGATTTCATTCACAAACTCAAAGTAGAGCAATTTTGCACAGCATAATAAACAGTACTTATCATGGTATATGTTCTACTCAGGAGCTTTCATTTGAATGGTCACACTTTAGGATTTCATCCACAAACAAAAAAACATTTGAACCACCTTGTAGAGCATAACAAAACATCACCACAGGAAAGTTCTGCTCAATGGTTTTCATTATCAATGGCCGCATTTTAGGTTTTCAATCCCAGAATCAAAGTTTAGAACAATGTTACACGACTGAAGTCGTGTTCTTAAATGAGAAGAAAAGGTTAACCAAAAATATTAACAACACAAGAACTATTTGAGGCAAAGAAAACAATAACAAATGCAAACGTATGGTATCTCGGTCAACTAGCGAAATATTTTCGGCGCTGGCGCAGTTTTGCATACGATAATTTGTAATATCAGCAACTTAATTTAAATAGGACGCAATTTTCACAATTTAGCCCGCAGTCTGATCCCAGAAAAATACATGTTTTTGTAAACATGTTTAACACGTCGAAAATATCGAGACTTATTTAAGAGAAATTACTCGCAGAAATAAACGCAAAAAAAAAAACTGATAAACACGGTCTCAAAGAAAGTCGCCTAATGTTCTTCGCACTTAAAAAATATCAAAAGATTAGTTGCTAGGAGCGTTAAGAAGTTCATGAAATATTAAGAACTGAACGCGCATCGCATTAATAAATTAAAGGCGGACAAAGAGAACAGATACAATTTTTGCAAGGTATACATTTATGCACACGGACAAAGAAAATATTTTCCTTCGTTAAATTTTTAAAACTGTCACATAAAGTGAAATCTTCACTCGAGAAACCTAACAGAAAATTACGTAAAGTAAACAGGCTTTTACAAGAAGAAAATGAATAAATTTGGATTATGGTGGCAGATGACAATTTCTAAAATAAAGGCAACGCATAAATTTGTGACAATTCGTTACAACAGAACGAAATCTGATTATAACAAATAATGCCCAGAATATGAAAGAGGTAAGATCCACACGTATTTAACCAAAATAAATTTTAATTATGTGAATTTGACGTACATTATTCAGAAAGCCTGATGTGTGCACTATTCTGACATTGGCCAAATAAAAAACGTCTTTATTGTTTTAATAACTACATATTTCTTCGGATATCGCATTACAGCGTCTCGCAGTTCAAGCAAGGTGATAGAACTTCGGGCATACGCAAGGCCAAACGTTTGACACTTTTCACTTCTCAAAACCATATCTTACTATGTCTTTGCACGTTTTAGACCCCAGCCCCTCCTCCCCTAGGGACTCCCGTTTTGCGTGTGGCTCACGTTAACTTTTCTGGCTCAATACCCAAAAAGGTAACATCTTAATTCTGACGGTGGATATCTTCGAAACATGCACTCTTAGTGGTACCACACGTACGACAATCACCTTCGACATATTTATATACGAGTGCCCCCCCTTCCCCCCCCCCCCCCCCCCCAAATTACACACAGACTTGCTAAGGAAAAGGAGAAGTGTCCTACAGAAAAACAAAAACAAAACGGAAGCACGAATCCATTGTAATATAGTGTTTGTATGTTTGTTTACTACGTTTGATGATGTTCTCAGGGAGAGGCAAGCTAGCATTCGGGAAACAAAACTACGTAGGGAATTTTCACGACGACAAAATGATCGGTCCTGGCACGTATATTTTCCCTAACGGTTCGCAACAGCATGGAGAGTACATTGTGGTTGAAGAAGAAGTGGAAGAACCTGGTGAAACGATCAAGGGAAAAGACGGAGAAACGGAACACAGGAGCAGAACAAAGCAAGTGAAGATCAAGTGGATCAGCCGTAATGGTGACATCCCTCCTGTTACAGTTGTGAAGAAAGAGACTATCATAAATTGACTTTTTTTTAATACACAGGGAACCCACTTGCTTTGCCGTGAACGGGCCATTTCCAAGCTGTCTTTAACCTCGTCCCCAAGCCTTCCCCAGTTGAAATATGGAGGAAAAGACTGCCAAAATACTCCAAAACTCTGGGTCAAGCCCAAATCATACCGTCCAGAAGGACGTCGGACACCTTATTGATACTTATATATAATTAACGTAATGTCGACACAATAAATTTTTAAGTGTAAAAAAGAAAGTCTAAAATCCCCTCTCAGGATTGAACCTGTGACAGCTAGGCTTAGGCTTACATAGCCTACCGTACCACTGTACCATCTAGCTTCCCGGGTTGCTTAGTCCTAAATTTAACTATTTAAGGTAATTCCCTGGAAAAAGAATCTGTCATAGATTTGTAATGAAACTTGGCACAAATATTGAACAAGTCATGAAGGTTCCAAAATTGCAACAAAAATGAGGGGTCACCGTGCTCGTTTTAGTGGTATACTGCTGACGAATACAGTGTTTAAAGGCATTTTCAGGCAATAACCGCGTGAAGCTAATATGCTCAATATTTCCACTGCATATTGATATTTCGCGTATAAGTTGACTTTATACACATGTATAATCGTCTGTATCATAGAAAACGTGTCCAAAAAGCTTCAAATTTACTGAACACTCGAACAGTAGACGGTTGCTTGGTGTGCGGTCCTCTACCCAAAATGGCTTTATTCGTAGGATTTCTATAAACTGTGCAAAATCTGATCATAGATTTTTGCTCACTTTTTAAATTTGCGTTGGGAACACTGTCCTGATTGAATTTATGCAGTATAAAATGGGGGTCACCGTGCTCGATTTTGCGCTAGCGCTCACAGAGTCCTTTTCTATCGTGGGAAAGGCCGGCTTTCCTCACAAAAGCCGCCATTTTTTTCAATCTGATGTCGCAATGTTTATGCGCAGTAGGGATGCGCAGTGCAAAACCAGGGAATCACCTTAACTACCCCCAACCTCAACTGAAAGCTAACCAGTTACTCAGTTATATAAGTCTCAATAAGGTGACCAACGTCCTTCTGGACGGTATGATTTAGGCACAACCAAAACTCTGGAAGTATTTTTCCATGTGACACGCGGTGTTTGTGTTTATGCTTTTGTATTTTATTTCCAGCGATATGCAGTCGTGCTTGCTTTCTGGTAATATGAACCAGTTGTTCAAACGAAACGAAAACATTCATTATGTTTCATGCCACTTGTCCAGGGGTTTCGTAAGGCCCGTTTACACAGGCGACTTTTTTTTTAGCTATTTTTGTCGCACTTTTCGGTGCAATTTTTGTCGCGCGCAAGTTGCATCTTCAATTCGCCTGTGTAAACTAGCGGCGATTTCAGTGCGATTTGGGAGCGATTTGTCGCGCGATGTCGCAGACGTTCCGAACATGTTCGAAACCTGATGCAACTTGGCGGCGATTTTTGAGAAATCACAGCAAATCAAAGGAAATGTCACACCCAAATCGCACAGAAATCGCCGCTAGTTTACACTTGCAATGGAGAGCGGGACAAAAGTTGCATCAAAAATCGCAGGTAAATGGGCCTTTCGTCCGCCTTTTTGAACGCGGAAAAGCCGTGGGGAAGAGGTTGAGCTGCCCTTGGCCTCTTTTTTAACATATTTATTCATTTCATTTGTTTGTGTCCTCTACGCCTCATTGTGAAGTTGAATGAATTCTAACACAGCGAAAGGACCTTATTCAGAGCATCAATTAGGCGTTTTCTACGTTTCATTACTATTTTTTTTTAATCATTTTTATCACTTCACGACAAAACGTGTGGGTTACTTCAATGTTGAATGCTTCGGATTAAGAAAATAAACTCATTTTGTAAATTGGTATCCTTACCGAAGTTTTATGAAGTTTATAAATTACAATGGGGCTAACAAGAATTACTGGTGAGAATCCAGCTTTTCTTTCTCCCAAATAGTCCAATTTCGAATTCGCTATGGTCGCTGAACGAAAGCACTGAAGACGCATTTTTACAGGGTTAGCCTCAATCTGAAGTGATAAATTCACAAATTCAGGCGAGAAGATGACCTGTTTAGAGCTCTGTCTATTGTTTAATTTTCAAATTTCACGCACCTTCTGCCGGTATTTGTGAATATTTTACATCAGGTCGAATCTAACCCTGTATCAATGTGTCATTGGTGTTTGAATTCAGCGGCAATTTTAAATACGAAAATGGCTTATTGCAAATCCCTCAGTGACAATCAAAAAGGTTCATTTACTGACCTATGGGATTACGAAAGATTTCAAAATAAAACTTACAAAAAGAAAATCTCACTGATCCGCTTTAATCTCTTCGTTGTTTGCCGCTACATTGTAAGACTTAATAAACTGAAATAATTCTGATCAGTAACAATTAAAAAGGTTAATTTACTAACGCATGGGATTACGAAATATTTCAAAATAAAAATTTTAAGAATAATCTCACTCACTGATCCGTTTTAATCACTTCGTTGTTAGCCGCTACATCGCGAGACTGATAATTCTGAAATAATTCTGATCCTTTCATAAATTAAATTTTAAATTATTTTAATGGTGGTATTTTAGTAACCGACGAACGCAGGATCCTCATGAGGATAAATAAATTAAACCATTAACTGACAAAACTTCAAATACCTTCACGCGCAGCTTCTGTCAAACTCATTAATTCACAATATATAGACAAAATATAGGAAATCAATAATGCGAAAGAGCTTTGAATAACTGATGCTAATTACCATAAAAATGGTGAACTTTTACCTTAAAACTCTCCAAGAATTATTAACGGTTTAAGAAGCTGTATCAAGCACTCGAAAGAGTGTTTCATCAGTACGTATACAAACACCTCGTATTCTGCGAAAACAGCCGCCTCTCATCCGTCCCGGCCGCTTGGGCGTTCGCGCGAAACGCTCCTAGCAGCTGGGAGCGAGGAGAGGCGGCTGTTTTCGTAGGCTAACCACCTCGAAACGGGTTAAAAAAAACTCGGCGCACTTCTCCAACACCATTTACAGACTCTGAATGAAAAATGATTGGATTACAGCGAAACACTTACATAAGCTGTAAGACTGATACGCTCCAGATGGGTCAGATTCAAGAGAAACAACAAGCATTTCTTTGTATTAATACTTGTAAAAAACTCGTTATCTCTGTGTAAGCGTGTGCATGCATGTACGCTGTATGCCCAAGCAAAAATAAACCTGACGATTTAAAGAACACACATTTGAATTCGTCTTTGTTTCATGGATTTAGTTCGATCAGTTTCTTTATTCAAATTCTTACTCCATGTATTTAATTAGTATAGCGCGAAAGCGCGCGTGATATCGCCTAATTCTTAGCCGACGAGGCCGCAGGCCGAATCGGGTAAAATTAGGCGATATCACGCAAGCTTGAGCCCTATAATAGTTTTATAATTCAACACATTGATAACAAAGCACAGTTTGAAGAAAAAATATCGAGGCCGGTCCGTCATTTTTGCATTCTCTTGTCAAAATGCGAAATTTACCGCCATCGTTGGATATACGTCATGTAGACATAGCGAATATCAATAACTTTTTTTACCACATTTGGGCAGTGTATCAATGTGTTGAATTATAAAAACGTATATATGTCATTTGAAAATTTGCTTTATTACAACACTTCTTCTTGGCTTGTATGTTTAAATTTGATATTGAATTTTTTACCTGTCTCTGTTATGACATGTACGTGCGCTATTTTAACAGTTTAATGAGTTTAGATGCATACATTAAGTCACCGCCAGTGCAGTTTGTCCACATCTTGTAAATTGATGATAACCAGAAACATGTTTAATTATTCGCAATATTACACGCTGAGAAAATGATTAATACGTCAACTGTCTATTCTAGAATTCACGCAAAAGGTTTAACGATACTAAAATATGCAAAGGAAGTAAAACTGTTCTCCCACGACAACAAAATAGACGGATGAATTCGTAAATTCTTAATAATATTGATCATTCATTTAAACTGAAAGGTATTACCTTCCAATGTCAAATTGGTTCCTGATGAGAGTCTGTATCCAAGTGTTTTTTTTTTATTTTTTATTTTTATTTTTTATTAACCGTCAATGAATAATTACAACCTGTGTAAAATGATTTTACAAGAAGCGCGTCACTGGTCAGTTTTATGGAATTATTTCGCGCATCGTCAAAGGTGAAAATTAAATTCGCGGAAATTAATCACCACAGGAAAGAGGATGTACAGATGTCACTTGCTTGCCTTGGAATAAATGCAGGGCAGTTTGATTTTTATACAAATCTATTAAACAGTTAAATAAGTATCTTTGTTCACACACAAAAAAATGTTTCTAC